>OX459036.1:22956429-23357511 GCA_949775005.1 Orthosia gothica
AATGCTAATATGACGCTCTGTATGTTGTACATAATAAAATACAGTATTTATACTTAACTATTACTATGTGTCGCCCGCGGCTTTTTGTCAGCGTCAAAATCGTAAAACAACTTAAATGCTACTGTAAACTAACAATTATGTGCCTGCGATTCATTCTGAAAGGATTTTATTTATTTTTAGATCTTTTCCTAATATAATATTTAAAACACAAAAATAACACTGTGTTACCCCCATCATGTCTTGGTTCCTGCGGATATCCTGCAGGGTTCTGTTGACAGCCTCCACTGCTGACCCCATACGGTCAAAGAGCAATCCCTGAGCACGCGCGCCTTGCTACAGTTGCGTGGCACCCCACACATAGGCGTTTCCAATCTTAAACACGGCGTGCGCTGTTTTTCCTCCAGTAAGCAGCAATTCCAAAAGACGCTACCACGATAGCAATTTTGCCTTGCCACCCGATCTCTGCAAGGATGCCAGGGGAGATAAATATTTTTCGGTCCACCAGCAGCATCCAATAAAAAGAAACCACTGGTTAAACCTAGCGTTTTGGAGGATGGTTTTATAAATATCCTTGACTTGTAAAATGAACGAAGAGACATGGTCATTCACAATGGTATCCTTGCGCCCGTATCATAATTGGTTTCGTCAACGTATTCCCGATTACTCTGGTCTTTATACTTGACACTCAATCAGTGGATTGCCACCGATGGAAATGCCCATGTCTTGAAGTAAACCCAGACAACAGTTAAAAACACCCCTTTACAGTTTCATTAGTAACCCCAATTCTCGTAAAAAGTCTTTGGACAGATGATGCCGATGTTTTTTCTACAAAATACCTGGGTTTGCGACTTCAAAACATATTAAGATGATGGCAATCAAATGTCGTAGCTGACTGTGGCTCTAGCTGAGTGTCATGCCAGTGTTGGTCACCGACTTACCATGCAGAAGGTAAGTCGGTAAGGTATAGATGTAAGGTGTATATAGACAGAGAGGGTGTATATAGTATGGCGTTAGTTCTCAACAAATACACAATATAAAGATATTGTAAAATGTATTTTATAATAATCTTGTCTATATTTCTGAGCAAAAATTTGGCGTTTCCACAAAAAGTTTTAGAAATATCGATCGAAACGAACGGCAAACTTACGTATAACTTTGACCATTTAAAATTGTATCCGTCTTCGAGAAGACGGTCCAATTAATAACAATATCGTATTATTTCTGTAATCAGTACTAGTCTCATGTTTGCTGGCCTCCGTGTTTATTAATCTAACTTATTTTCGCGGGTTCGTTATTTAAGATGTAATTTTTATTTCTTTATTATTTTATTTATTTATTTAATTAGGTTTACCAACAATTGTTTACACTTAATTATAAGAAAAAAATACATGCTTAAAGTAATCTTAAAGTGCAACAATTACTTAGAGGCAAACACCACAATCACAATTTTAAAGAATCTAATAAGCTAACTTACATAGTTATAAGCGCTAATTATTAATACAAGTAAATGAGTAGGTACATAACATCAATAACATTAATAAAATTGGTAAAAATTGGTAAAAACTGGTAAAAATTGGTAAAAATTGATAAAAATTCGAAAAATTGGTTACAATAAAATTAAAATTGGTAAAAATTATTCAATTAATAAAGATATTAAAACAAAAATTTTAAAAGAAAAAAATCTGTTAAGAATTGGTAAGAATTATACAGTTGATTGAATTAATAAAACTGATTAAGTTAATAACATTATAAATAAAATTCAAAAAAAAAAGATTAAATTTTATATAACATTGACACAACATTAAACTTGTGAAGATCAATAGAAAAAAAAAAACACATGCATTTGACAAATGTGGCAAAAATTACAATAACAAGCTTAAGGGCTACTCGATAAACTCATGAGGATGGACTTTAGTCTAGCCAAAGAGTCAAAGTGAAGATCGACAACATCACTATAGCCATTTACTTCCTAACACATTCTTGCATAGGGCGAATTTGCTCCCAAAACGGTTCTCCTCGACGGCCGACAAAGAGGTGTAATACTGGCTACTTTGGGGAGAGGTGCTAATTCAGCAAGTGCCATGGATATTGCTCGGGGGTGCCAACTTCTTTGTAGCAGTATGGTTCTACTGGGGGGCGTTAAGGAAGCGAGATAGAATACTATTCATCTCTCTCGCACGGCTTCTTGTTGCTATTATAAAAATATTATTGCAAGTGACGCTTCAATTTAATATTTTTTTATTCACTCCCTTTTTTACTAAAGTATATATTATAGTTCATTAATATATATTTGCATAGATTTTGATTAAAGTATCAAAATGTAAAAAAAAACTAAATACTATGAAGGCAAGTTATGATAATAGCAACACAGCCAGTGACAGCCACAAACAACAAATATTGACAAATAAATAAAAATACAAATGGCGGATTGCTTGTGTTTGCGGTTGTTTTCTTGCTTGTTAGTGTTGTAAATTAAGTTTGTGTTTTCATATAAATTTAATTCTTATATTACGTCGAGTTGAGCATCCCTTTCCTCCCTTATAGTGTTTACCGTGAGGCGGGGACTCCTAAACAAGTGCTGTGCATTGTGATAGAGAGACAGAGACTCAATTTTTCTTTTACCATGAAAGAAAACTAAAGGAAATGTTACAAGTGTGGATGTTCCCCTGCTCAGGATCCTAGCATCATCTTGCATCGTTTTCCTAAACCTGGCCGAACAAATAGCTTAAGGTACATATGCTAAATTATTCTAAAAACAGTTTTAATTTTTTTTAAGTTGAATTACATACTGAATCTATTCTAAAGTGGTAAAATTTGTGAGAATTACCCCCTACAAGGGGGTAATCTCTGGATCTACTGAACCGATTTTGAAATATTTTTATCAATAGAAATGCAGGTTACTTGTGAGTGTCTTAAGCTATATAGGTCTACCAGAATCTCATGGCAAAAGGGTAAATAAATTTTTTTTGTATGCAATACTGGGGAAATTGGATCAAACGATCTTGATACTGTTTAATGTTTATTTATGTCTTTAGTATTAATGAACATGAGGTACCTGTATTATAGTAGTCACAACGGATCTTTGTGTCTTTAAACTTGGTCCTGCCAACCATTGCGTAAGAAACAGTTTGTCATCGAGTATACTGCATAGAGTAAGCAGATAGGACGATGACAAAAAAGACAAAAGATATTTATTTCAACTGGGCCTCCAAGCGGCACTTTTGAATGTCACAATTTAAATTTACATGGAATAAAAGTTGATTCTACCGTGCATTCGGAAAGTAGCTTGTTATGGAGAAGAATGCACAAGAAACTCCGTAAGCTTATGTGACATACATAAGCGAGTGAAAGAGACAGTTATACAATGCTATCTTCACCTTCAACATTGACACAAAAATAGCTACTGCGCGGGTTCTTGCAACCAATTCAGAGACACAAAGATCCACTGTGAGTATTATAGGTATGTGTATGAATAATGTTGTTATACATCGTGTTCTTAACATAGGAAAATTAAATCAATTGAATATTAATTTATCTCCTAATTTATTATTTAGCATTTAAATCATACTAATAACTTAAAACCTCATTCAGAACTAGAAAACTAGAATACGATTCCATGAACTCCACTGGCATTTCAAAAACTTGTATCTTTGTAGTTTTATGTCATCTCTCTCCATCAAAATGGTTCTTTTTCATTGGCATTTCACATATTCAAAACCAATCTCTTTATGTATAAAGTCTGTAAAAAATAATAAAATGTATCATGTTACTTAAAGTCATTCATCATCATCAGTCTATATATATATTTTTTAGCTTTTAGCCACGTCTTTGGAAAGAGTTTTGGATCTTATATTTATTCTTTAGTATGCATTAGAATGCGGATGTAACAGATTCTAATGTTTTTTGGAGTATTTGGCAGCAAATTGTATCGAGTCAGTCTTCCCAGTAAGCTTTGCAGAGGCAGTCAATACTACAATAAAATACACCGCTTCACTATCCCGAGATTGCTTTTGTCAATGATTTTACAAATTGTCCAGTTGCGGTGACAGTTGAGACACAAAACTACAATAATAATATATCACAATATCCACTAGGAATCAATTTGCAAATAATAATAACAGCCACTGATGAACTTTACTCGACAAAATCTCGCCAAAAACTCCCGTCTATATACACGTCCCACTGCAGGGCGCAGATTATAACTTAATATTTTTCTTACGTCAAAGATTCTCAATCTCCGTTAAAATCAATATCTTGTCGAAGAATTAGTAACAGTTACATTACTGTTGCCATTTCCTTCCGGCCATCATTCGATGTGCCCTGACCTACGATTTACCATATAATAGTAATGGAAAGAAATTAAAATTAAGTAAGAAAAATATAAATTAAACTAAAAGTATCAAAACAAGTCAGTTCAACTTACCGGTCCACTCTACGACGCACTTTAAAATCAAAGATTGAGTTTGATTTACGCCTTCTTCTTCCCTTATTTTATGATACACATTGAAAACAATATGTCTCGCATGAGATCGAAGTGGGTTTTTCGACATTTTCACAAAAATAACAAACTTTCAAGATAATATCAAAAAAATTTCAGCAGCGGTTGACACATCAAGTACTTTGATTCGACAGGTGACAATTGACATTGCCATATGAAAATCGCAATTTAAAAAAAATAAAAAATGCCATGAGATTCTGGTACACCTATACTAGTAAACATGTTTACCGCCCAACGAAGTGGGCACGGGTCAGCTAGTAGTAAATAAAAATAGGTATTGAAAATTATTATGGGTGGCCTTGGCTACTGGCTTATGACAATCATTTTTCAAAATTATACCATCAGAGAAACATTACAGAATAACACAAGCTAGCATAGAAATCATAACATATTATTATCATGCTTGGGTTACAATTTCCATTATGGGCCGTCGATTTTTGGCGCGGGGAGGGTGGGGGAGAGGGGGGAGCTTTGGTTACCCCCCTGTGCCATCCCCACCACTCGGAGCCCCATGGTAATGGAGATATCCATGGTCAAAGTTTTCAGGTTAGAATCATTTTCTTCGTAAATGTCCATCGTTTTAAGGGAGGGAGGGAGAAACGAAACAAAGTCAACGGACCCCCGCTGCGCTGGGCTCCTATTTCTGTCTGCAGGGTCTAAAGTAACCTAACATGAAGGAGATGACGGGAGCTGAGTTCGCTTGCTCACTTCAGCTCCCGTCATCTCCTTCGAACCTAACCTATCCGTGTCGGGGTGCCTTAAATCCCGAGCTCGCTTCGCTCGCTCTTGGACTAATTCACATTTTTTTTTTATCTCACTCATTATATTTAAGTATAAAATATATCTAATATCTACATAACCATGGGTTTCCGTAGAGTGGGGTAGTCCCCCTAGACCCTTTCCTGCCCTCCGGGAGGGAGGGTGCCCCTTAAACGATGAACATTTTCGGAATTTTTTACACTAACCTGAGAACTTTAACCATGGATATCTCCATAACCATAGGGCTCCGATTAGTGGGGATGGTACAGGGGGGTAGCCAAACCTCCCCTCCTCCACCCCCTACCATCCCCGCGGCAAAAATCAACGGCCCATAATGGAAATTTTATCCTCATGCTTGTTTTAATCTGCGAAGGGGTAGGCAAAGGTGTATTGTTTACACATAGATATCACTCATGGCTCAAAGATGCTCCTTTCCTGTGTTGGAATGAGGTTTGATTATCAAACTCTTTTAAGTCCTGGCTGCACAGAATAATTTATGTGCAGTATTTATTTTCAATCAATAGCACTGTCAAAATTCAAATAAGTTAGTGACGGCCAAAGACCTTATACTTCTTACTACTAGACTGTGCACTATGGCGCAAAAACCGGTCCGAGCGAGAGGGCTCCCGTTGGTAGTGTGTCTCTTTCTAGTGAGGTGACCATGACCAAACATAACACGGGACAAATTGATTGTAAAAACAATAGTGTAAGTATCCCAATATATGTATTTATGCTACCTAACTACGCTACCTAAACCTACCAAATTCATTGAAAAAAAAAATGTGTGTATATTTTTTGGAATCTACGTCACTTACCGAGTCATGCCGAGCGTACAGAATTTCGACATCCCATGTTTTTCCATTGGTGTCGTAAGAGGCGACTAAGGGACAAACCAGAGAATGATCAGCAGCGTTCTCTGTGCATTTGTAACAACCATACTGGGATCGCCAACCCGCCTGCAAAGCACTCCCCATGAATAGCACAAACAAAACATAGCCCCTAGTGCCCGGCAGCCTGCCTAACCTCGACTTCGGTAGCGGTCTAGGTTACGGTATGGCAAGGGGTGCAAAGAATCCCGGACGAGATCCGGCTACCCCAACAAATACCGACGACAGGACCTGGCAACGTACAACACGAACACACTCCGGACTCCGGACCGACGATAAGATGACCGAACTCGAAGAGGAATTGAGCAGTTTACGATGGTGTATTCGGGGAGGACTTGATAATCATCAAATCCCAAGTCTGCATAAGTCTTATTCTTCAAGACCCATCGTATAGATAGGAAAAAAAACTCTCTGATCTTACTCTCAAGCTCATGAAGGAGAGGCGTTAGATGATCCAGCAGTCTTCAGACGATGCTTTGAAATACCCCAAAGGATCTCATTGATTTCACATATTGTCCAGTTGAGTAGACAGTTGAGAAACAAAACTACACCAATTTTTTTCCACTAGGAATCAATTTGCAAATAATATTAACAGCCGCTGAACTTCACTCGAAAAAATCCCGCCAAAAACTCCAACCTGGTGTTCTTACATTTAGTATTACCAGGCCCAAACATTTAAAAGTACTACTCTTACTCAGTATTAATGAATTATTTTTTAAATACAATGAATTGATTAATTAAAGGAACTGTAAAAATATTTAAATACGCTTCAAAGTTTCATAGACTTTGAAACGTATTTAAATATATTTTTTATTCGTTCGTTTTGGTATTACATAAAAAAGAAAATATAAAATTTTCTACCATTTCTACCAAACCCAATGATTAGTTGAGCTGGCAAGATGTCAGACAAGGACACACTACCAGCGGGCACCCTCTCGCTCAGGACCGCTTTTGGTTAGCCACCGTTTATAAGGGAATAGTTAACCTAGATGTATGGTAATAGATTTCATTTTAGCTATACAAAAATTTTTGGTGCACAGTCTAGTAGTAAGAAGTATAAGGTCTTTGGTGACGGCGGTTGTCGTGTCATGTCTTCTGTAGAGATCTTTTCGAGTGTTCAGCTATAAAGCATTTTACCAGATATTTTATAAGAATATTATTATGACCACGCGGAGTCGCTATGTTTTTCTGAATATACGTCTAACCCACACCCCACCTGATTTTAATTGAACAACAGGTTATGGGCCCAGAACCCAGCACGCACTGCGCAAATAAGACCAAAAAATATGTTTGAGAGTTTTGAGATTCGAAAACTCAACGCGTTGTACCTAATGAAGAATGTCGAGCAGAGTGGCGCAGTGGAAGCATGGAAAATATGATCTATACAACAATATTATCACCGAAAAGAAGAAAATTAAAAAATGGAAGAAATGAAGCTTAAACAAGTGAAAGTTTGAAAGATGTCAGGAAGAAAAATGTGTGCCTTGGTGATAAAATCAGTGTATAAAATCAGTGGCTAAAGTGTAATTATGAGTGTTTTTCGTTCGATATGTGGGTTTGGGTTATTATAAAGCATGTAAATGATAGGGTGTGTATTTTATCTATGATAAAGAAAATATTTGAATTGTAATGTAAACTTAAGGGGTCTGGATATCAGTAAAAGGGTTGGTTGAGTTTACTTTTATATTTTTCAGCAGATTTTTTTTTTAAAAGAATTAAGGGTTTGCCAAAATAATGATCAATTTAAGAGGGTGTGACGTAAATTGTAAATGAATCATTATTTATTAGTCAACAATAAACTCAACCAAGCATATCTTTTATTTAGTTTTATATTATTTTTCATGAAGTTATTGGGAACCTTAAGTTTTCTATATCTTTGTTTGGTTATTGTGTTGATGATAATGTTATGTAGGAAAATATGATGAGTCGAGTAGGAGAATATGAAGTTGAGTAGGAGTTTTGTAATGATGAAGTTAAGTTGGAGTTTTGTAATGATGAAGTTGAGTTGGAGTTTTGTAATGATGAAGTTGAGTTGGAGTTTTGTAATGATGAAGTTGAGTTGGAGTTTTGTAATGTTGAAGTTAAGTAGGAGTTTTGTGATGATGAAGTTGAGTTGGAGTTTTGTAATGTTGAAGTTGAGTAGAAGTTTTGTGATGATGAAGTTGAGTTGGAGTTTTGTAATGATGAAGTTGAGTAGGAGTTTTGTAATGATGAAGTTAAGTAGGAGTTAGAAATGTTTTTAGTTAGGTAGATTGTTGAGATATTTAATAATGGATGTTGTAGGTTTTCGAGTAGTAGAAATAATAAAATATGTTATGATAGGTTTTTATTGATACGTATGTTTGATTGATGTTTAGATTAATTGAGTGGGAGTTATTATAGGAAAATTGAAGTGTTGTTGTTTTTAGTATATTGTTGAAGTGGGAACTTTAGGATATGCAAGGTGTTTGTTGACATGTAAGGATTTTAGCATGTGCAATTGATTGAGGGGGTGTGTTGGAATGAGGTTTGATTATCAAACTCTTTTAAGTCCTGGCTGCACAGAATAATTTATGTGCAGTATTTATTTTCAATCAATAGCACTGTCAAAATTCAAATAAGTTAGTGACGGCGGTTGTCGTGTCATGTCTTCTGTAGAGATCTTTTCGAGTGTTCAGCTATAAAGCATTTTACCAGATATTTTATAAGAATATTATTATGACCACGCGGAGTCGCTATGTTTTTCTGAATATACGTCTAACCCACACCCCACCTGATTTTAATTGAACAACATCCTGCACTTGAGGCAATGTCTTCCAACTTAACTTAATGTACTGTGGAGACATAAAGAACTAGATAGTTATGCAAATGTCAAATAGCAAATAAATCTTTGTATAAAAATGAAGAAATCACTACTTGAGCATAGTACTAGATAGGGCATTAAATTCTCATCAAAAAAATTATAAATATGTACTAATTTATTTGTATTTTTCAGGTGTGAATTATGGGCAAAATACTGTTTTCGTCTTGACTCTTGGTTGTCACATTGAGATAATATGTACTACGTACTAGAGAAGCTATCCTAAGCAAAATACATGCTCCATTTTGTCAATTTTGACAAGAGTTTAAACAAAAAATTCGCTGCAGCGCTGAAACAATAATTAGTCGTCTAACAAAACAATATAAACATGCAGCGCTAGAGCGCTTCTAAGGTGTAGTTTTCTCGCGACCAAAAAGACGGAAGCGCCGTGATTTTCATGGCGCTTACGCGTTTCGTACAACGTTCTGCAACACCTTGTCATTCATATAGACTAAATTGCTGACTGACTACAGAAGTGACATAGCTTTATACCTAACAAGCTTCATTAGAATGCACACTTTTTCATAATTTATTATAAGTTGAAATAACCTTAATAGAGTAAAATAAACTTTTGTATTTCTTTAATTAAAATATATACAATGCGCTTACAATAAGTTAAAAACATATCAAATCAGAATAGGAAATTTTACAATTCGCTTGAAACACGAAGCTTCTGTAGGTATATTTTTATTATAATAATTATGTTTATTTAGTTACCCCTAAACAATATAAGTTTAGTTAACTTTTTACGCTTTGATAAATAATTATTAGTCTGATCAATTTTAGCTACGTGCTTCAAGCGAATTGTTGTGTATTTGTTTTGATGGTCCGTATCAAATGTGTTCGGTTATTTTAAAGTGCTTGGTTGATCAAAAGAATGTTGAAGCAAAGATGTAAATGAAAATGAAATATTCCAAAGTATTAACAGTAATGTAACTGAAATGGTATTTAGTAGAGAGACTGATTCCACCACTTTGTTTTATAAGTTTTCTTATTACAGTTTCAGTGGCGATACATATTTTATATACGTCTTCTGTGGAGTACAACAAGCCACCCATATCTTTAATAGTAATCAGTTTATGATGTGGCAGCCTTTCTGATGTACCTAAACTATCCACACATACCTCGCATTTTAATGACTTAGTCAGGATTCGGGAAACGTACGTACCCATATATGTATCCGACGGTCAACTGGGAACCAAATGTGATTTGCTCGCAACTGAGTATGCCGGCAAAAATGACACAGTTGATCTCGGCTTCTATGTCAGATTCTAAGCAGCGAGTAGCCGACAAGAATTTATATTGCTCATCGTCATGTCTGTTCATGTGTGTAGTACTATTAATTACGTCAATAGAAGAATTGTGCAGAATATTGAAATTGTCTAGTGGAATACAATTGCCCGTAAAAGATGAGCGAAGTTCCATGTGGTTTAATGTCTTTTTATAAGCAGCCCGCCTGCCCGTTTTTGTGGTATATTTATCCTCTTCGCGAAAATGCAACGAACTAACTAAATAAGTATGATTGGATGGCAACCAGGTATCTTCACTGCGGTTGATTTGGATAAATTTTATCCATTTTTCCCTATCTTTACGCCCCAAACGTGGAAACCTTAAATAAACAAAATGTAAATTAAGTCTTACATTATGTAATAATTGTTTTTCATCTTTGATTTTTTATCTTTTTTCATTGAATAACCACGGTCAGTTCTTTTTCTAAATATTTATTTATTTATTTAAACATCGTGGTCAGCAAGGCATTCTCTACCAGTCAACCTTTGGGTTAAAAAGAACACAGCAGTGGTAGGAGTCCAAAAAAAAAAGAACAATAATTAAAATTAGAATGAATGGATGGAATGGATTAATATTGTTAGATTATTATTTTCCTCTTTAAAAAGAAACGTCAGCTAATTCTACCTACACTTGTTACACAAATTGTCACATCTTATTTTTTAGTCTATATGAAAAATGTCACAACATGACGTCCACCAAATATTTTGTTCAAATTATATTTTAAAATGATTATCTAGTTACTCACTGACGAAAAGTTATTCCTTTGCACTTCGCCCTATTAGTTGAATTATTAGTGCAATATCTTAAAGCACACCACGGCATATTTAATGCGTCTGAACGTTTTTTTCGTTTAAAAATAAAAAATGACTTAAGCTGTCAAGATCTAGCAAGCAAATGAGTGAAATGCGGCTAGAAAACCGCGATTGAACGGCACGCAGTAGTGATGTGTGATGACTTCTCTAGTGCGTAGTACATTATTACCTCATTGGGTTGTCACCAGTATTTCAAAAGAAGCTTCATTCAAGACATTTAATGTTATGCACTAAACATTTGACAAAAGAATGTCATTCATTGATGATTCTGGAAAGAGGCTAGTCAAATCTGCAGCACCAGATGAAGAATTTGATAAGGTTAGTTATTGTTTCTTTTGATACTGTCTTTATATTATCTTGTGTTGCTTTTCTCATGCTAATGTAGAAAGATTATTTAGCCACGGGCAGCAGTTAGTTTAATAATGAAAAGTAATTATATTTAATGTTTTTTGGAATAATTTGACCCGCTTTGTGAAACAATGCTGTACATTACATAAATTATGATTTGATAATCTTAAATTTTCAGATCACATTACCTGACACTAATTTGGACCAAATTCATGTGTTTTAGCCTATTTATATAATCCTTTTAGTAAGACCTTAAATTATTTTTACAGGGGAACTCTCTTCAGAAGCTGTCACTACAGCCAATGTTATTTCAAATATGGACAAGCTGTTCGATAGTGTCAACAAATGCACAGCAGACTTAAGAAGGGGGAAACTATTTTCAACCAATATGAAAAAAAAACACCACACCACACACATTTCACTTTTATGAAGAAATTTTTTAAGGAACTTACATTTTTGGGATACAGGCGACCCCCTCCATCACAAGAAGGATGGATTTGGTCCATCAATGGAATAGAACGAATTTGGAGAAATCTCAGTAACATGCATAAGTCAATAAAAAGCTTAGAAACAAGGAGGCTCCAGCAGGACCCGTTGGAAAATCTTTTCGGTTGCATTCGGGCCAATTGCGGCTGCAATTCAAATCCCACTGCTGGACAGTTTTTCGCTGGTCTTAAAACGGCTGTCTTCAGTAACTTATCTTTTATTGGGTCCGGAAATTGTTAAGAAGACGAAAATGAAGTTATATTGAGAAATTTTAAAACTTTATTGTCCCACCCACAGACACTGCTAATGCCACAATTTTAACCAATGAGTTGGAAGAAATTATAAATTCCACATTTGAATGTAGCTTGCAGGAAAGCAGTGGTGAAATTCAAGCTTGTCCGTACGTCTGTGGGTTTATAATAAAAATAATCGCAATAAATGCGAAATTTGTAAAAATATTTTTGTCTTTTATTGAGTTTAAAGAATATATTGATTTAAAAATGTTCCTTAAATACGCTTCTAAAGATCTCATTAACTGTATTGAAAGTGGTGCTACAATGATTAATAGATTTTTAGAGAGAGGCATATAAAAAAAAAACAGTTGTAGTTTTGTTTAAAAACTCGATAAATTTTGAGTTTCTCGATAAATGTCCAGAACATAAAGTTGTAAACATTAATTATTTATTTAATAGCGTGTTTCACATTTGCATAAAGAGATTTTGTATTTTAAAAAATCGCCTATTTGCAGAAGTATACTCTGCATCTGCACTTAAAAAGAAAATAGATATCCTGCAGAATAAATAGGATATTTTCAAAATATTGGCTTAATACTTTTCTGTATGTACAGTCAACCTCACGTTCTGTGGTTACTATTTATGCAATTTGCAGCTCAGTGTCTGGGTGTATGTTGATTAAAGTATGATTCGCGACTGTAACAAATAGGTATTTACAAAATCAGAACCAGTAATACAACTCCATAAATTAGTATTATTATATATCCTCAAAGATTAAGATTTCATGAAATAATCATTCAAGATTACTTATTCTTATTGGTCTTTACAGTTGTAATTGATGACTGTAATGATTATAATTCTGTAAATACATTTTTGTTAAGTTCGGGCATCATCAACATACACTATAATACTGACCAGCAAATTGCAAAATTCTCAAGACAATTTGAATTTCGCGCGCTACCCTGGCGCTTTCGCCATAAGAGCTGTGAAGTACACGCATAAATTTAATTAGTTTAGTTAATTTCTTCGTCACTTACCTCCTTCAATGTACCAATGTTATGTTAATGTATCAATGTGGACAGTAATATTATCTATGATCTAAGATATGATCTAAATAAACCATATGTATGTCAATAACCACAATTTTATTCTTATTAAGTTAAAAAACAGTTCCTGTTATAACTACCACAATTGACTTTGTTTTCGTTTCACTTTAGCAATAAGTATCATTAAAACGAAAACCAAGCGATATGGTTTTTACATTCATAATCATAAACAATTTTTTAAAACAAGTAAAATTTCAAAATTTAAATAATCCCCGACACATTTATCTTGTGTAAACACCCCGATTCAAAAAGTAAAACGCGCATAACTTTTGAACGGCTGAACCGATTTTATTCAAACATAGCTGACACTCTTGACAAAATCGCCTTTCAAAACAAAAAAACGAAATCAAAATCGGTTCATCCGTTTAGGCGCTATGATGCCACAGACAGACACAGATACACAGCAACACACTTGAAACTTATAACACCCCTCTTTTTCCGGCGGGGGTTAATAAGCAACTATGAAGCCTACCTTTACGGACCACACTTATTTAGCGCTGTTCAGTATTTGTCCAAAGAAAACATCAATTTTGTATGAGTCGCGTACGTGGCCGAACATCGCTGTACGCGTCTCATACAAAATCGTTCTATGGACAAAAGCTGAACAGCGCTGAGTAAGTGCGGTTAGTACTAATCACACGATTCAAAATTCCCGCTCAAAATACATTACCCTCCTTCGGCAGTCGGGTAAAAAAGTTTTAAATGGCACCACAGAGATGGCACTAAATACGCGTGCCATTTTGTTTGTTTGAAGTTGACATTCTTCCCGGCTTAGGGTATATATGTTCTGTGATATTGCTTGAATAATGGCGTTTGTTCCCTGAATAATAATATGAATAGTGAGCCAGTCTGTCAATGTACAGGAAACATGTAATGTTTGAAACTGTCAGGATTATTGTATCCATGGTGAATGTAATGTCAGTGTTGAGGGACAACCTCAATGCAGATAAAATAAAATTAAATGTTCTTCCCATTGAGGACTTGTTTAACGCCTTTGAGTGCCCCGAACGTGAATCCACGCGAGACACAATGGCTTTTTAAATTGTTCGGTTATTACGGCATTTAACTGTTTAATTCCTATAGAGCGCTTGAAAACTGAACTGGCCAGAGCGCCTTGCTCCACCGTCATACCTAGATATTATATTTGCAAGTTTTCTTGTTTTGGGTTACTCTGTTTTACTAATGAGGATACTTTGGAAATAAGTTGTGATATCAATGCATGCCATGAGTATTGTACGAGCCACGGTATCTGTTCCCTAAATAAAAACAGTGAACCTGTCTGCCAATGCACTATAATAAGGTTGAATAAGGTAACAAATAATATAATATTTCTTACCTTATATAAAATATTATAAGGTTAATATTATAAGGTTGCAAGATGCGACATATCCATCTGTAAAGACTATTGTTACCAAGGAGATTGCAGTGTTAATGCCAAATGAGTTCCTAAATGCAGGTAGAATATGTAATGTTCATCCCATTAGAGACTTGTTTAATTTTTATAGCGCGTTCGAAAAACAGTAATGAACGCTCGCCTTGTTCGCCTATAGTCACATATTTACTAGCTTCCTCGTTTACTGATTTACCCTATTTCGTACCCTTATTATTTCAGATGTAATGCCGGTTACTCTGGGGAACGATATAAACAGTGGTGTCTGTTCCCTGAACAAAAACAGTGAGCCCATCTGTCAATGCACAGGACAATATTATTAGGATGTAAGATGCAATTTTGCAGTCTCTCAGAATTCTGTACACTCTGTGAATTATCATAGAAGTCGAGTAACAGTTGTGTTCGTTTTTTTATAGGTTCTTAAACATCGATTTTTTTCCAATTTTTCTGTCTGATTCGTGTTTTTGTATCTATCATAGAACGGGCGATAAGTTTATGGTTAAGGTAAAAAGATTTTTGCACTTTTTTTATAACATGATATTCCTTAATAACATTAAATAGCAGGCATTTTATTTACAATAACACAATCAATCTTAATATACTTATAAATCAAATTATTCAGATATAATACTAAAAAAAGAATATATGTATCTATTTTTCCTTTCCTTCTTCTTGTCTTTATATTATGTGTGTGTGCATACATAGTTAAATAAATAAATAATTTAAATATTACAAATCTGTGTCTTTGTATCCATCATGTGTCTCCGTATCCATCAACATCAAAAAGTTGACTAATGATTAGAGAGAATGACACTCCACCAACGATGATGATGATACCTTTATGCCCATGAAGGGCTTGCAGTACCTTATTCATCCTAATGCTGACATAATCAGACTCTTTTATTAGTTGATGTGACAAATGAGCTCAAACATGACAGGTTTACGAGTAAGAGTGGATGATGAGAGTGGAAGAAATAAGAACGATTTAAATTAAAAAGAATAAATACTCAAGGCCATATCCATTAAAGTCAAAATCAAAAATTACCATTCCTGTTTAGAAAAAAATCTGAAATATTATTAAGTAACTTCTGAAAATTAAAATCATAAGATTTCACAGACCTTTGGGACTTGGGACACAAAAGAAACATTAATAATATTTACAATAATTAATCGTTTATTCGTTCAAAAACAATAAAACATAATCTTTTAGCTATATATATATATATATAGAAGGTACAGTAGTTCAGGTGATGATTTATATTTTACAATACATCTAATCATTAAAAGTTTATCGAATTTTTTGCACTCGATTTAGAGTTCAAATGGCCCGATGGTAACCTATCTCTAGATTCTAGACATAAGTTACCAAGATGATGTTAGTTATTGTGACTCTTATATTTTTGAAAAAGGTTTTCTACTCGGTTTTCACCCGTTTATTTTCCCTAGCTCCCGTGTAGATACCCCCAGAGAAAAGTAGTTTCAGATCCCCTGCTAAGAAAAAACAAGTACTGTGTACCCCAGTATTTTATTTTTAATAATTGAATGTATTGCTGCTGGTTTCTGTATTCTAGTTAGAATGCAAGCCGACCCCAACAAAAATGGGAAAAGCAGGCATATTGATTGATTGAATTAACTATCGGCACCGGTAATATAATACTTGCTATCGGTAAAAATTTCCTGTTCAATTTTCCTTTTTCACTGGTAAGTACGTAAACAGGTAGTACGAGTACAAGGTAAAGCTATTCTTCGACTAATATTTCATACGAAGACCTTTCTCTCTCCCTATCTTTATATGGCAAATAGCACAATTTCATACACGGATAGGCTTTCCCAGATACAAGGTTGTTGCCAATCTTAGCTCTACATATATACAAAGGTTTGCCTGCGACTTTACACACATCAGATTCACTTGTGCGTCCACCGACGAATGCATTTTTGGGTATATTGTCGGAATCTGTTTTAACCCATTTTGCGTTGAACCCACATAATATCTGAAAAAATTAAATCAATCATTATTGTTATCGCAAAAAAAATTTCTATTCAAAACTATCGTACATTGTTTACATTATAATAATAATTTGTGCACATGATGGAAAAACCTCTGTGGCAAAAGGTTGCACAAAAAACGTGATCATGAAAAGAATGCACAAAAAAACTATTTTTCGCTTTTCAGTTTGCATTGTTTCAACAGAATCGGTTCGCAATTGAAAATATCTATAAATTCCTTTTATCTACTTTTAGGAGTGGGCTTTATTTTCAAATTTACATGGTTCCATGAGATAAAGTCACTACCGTAGAGTGGGACAGTTTTAGGCAGGGATATAATACCTGCTTAAAACCAACTTCGAGGTTTAATCTTTCCTGCTTTTTTTTCTTCGGTTAAAAATACACTAGCACTTTACCTGAAAAAATTAAATATTTAAAAAGGTAACCAATTGTTTTACCTCAAACTGTTCTTTGCTGTATTCTTTGCCTTCCCAAGGGACGAATGCCGTGCCAGTTGACTTCACATACTTCCCAGGACACAGCGAATCACTGTGGTTAGCTCTGGCTATGTAAGTTGCATTACCGTGTTCAAACCCACCAATCATAGCACCTGGTGGCAATTGTCCATCTACCAAAGGAAGCCAGTGAAGCTGTAAGACTGTAATAATAATAAAAAACACCGGTTTATAATATACTTCATTTTATTGCAAATTAGAATAAAATAACTTGATTTTTTCCCTATCCTCTTTGTATATAGGTTCATTTTTTATTAGTCTATTTGTTATATGTCATACCGTGCTTATGTTCCTGTATGAATTAATTATGCTTTATCCTCGTTACGGTATGAATTAATTATGTGAAGAAATAGCACTGACCATAATGGATCATTTGTCCCCCAAAAAAAAATACGGGACTTCATCTGATGGATCATGTCAGCCAATATTTAAAAGGCTTGGTTTGCTACCGTTACCTTTATTACATTTGTATGAAGTATTTGTGTTAATAAATATAAATAACTGTTCAAAACAGCAGAGGAATTAATATATTCTCGAAGTCGCTGTGATCAATATATACTTGTACTAGATGAGCTCCCTAGATTAGCAAAATATAATAAAAGTTGGCTAACGTGTTTATAATAGATTACCCAATGAATTAAAAACATTAAATTTCAGGTTATGCAAAATTAATTTATATAAATGGCTGAATAAAAATAATTTCTAATAATATTGAGATCTTTTTGAATATAAATTATAATGTTTGTGTATTCAAATTTGTTTACTCGTTGAAGTTTGCATCCTTTAATTTTAAGAAAAACATGTATGATCTCATATCATGCTATAATAACAACTTTGTATACCATGTTTTACGAAAATCTTGAATGTATCTTATGTTTTAGAATATTCAATTTTAAATATTATAAACTTAATGAATACACGCCTGCGTTTTGTTGGGCAAAAAATCTTGAATTTAGGTTCATATGATTCAATGAAGCTGACTATTTCTCTGAGTTCAAAATGATATGCATGCTGTGACTATCACATCACATTATGCAAAATTCTTATATCATATTGCTTGTTTACGTTATTAGTCTAAGCGGTGTAACAATTGTAGATAAATAAATCTGAAGAACCACCATCTCATGAATTTTGTAATATGAAATCTTTTCTCAACTTAAACATACTGTAACTTTGTGATCCACCGCGAGAGCGGCAACTGACGCTTATTTGGTGATTATTGAACGTTAGTTAACTGCTTACTATGAAGTTTATACGGTATAAATTTTCTAGAAAAACCACCACGGGACCTCTCGTAAAAATTAACTACCGTATACATGTAGACATATTTTATTTTTAGACACATGTGAAAGACATTCACCTTCTTTGAGACCGGTAAGGACATCGCATCTTTCTCCCTCGTATTGTCCTGTGCATTGACATACCGGCTCATCGTTCGCATTTAGGTAACAGGTACCTTTGTTTAGACAGTGATTATGGCATGCGCTAACATCACATCTCACTCCAGAATAACCGGCATGACATCTGAAATAACGAAGATATTAAATAGAGTTAAGTAATATTAAATAGAGATATTAAATAGTTTCGGTCACTCTATACAAATGAAACTTGCCCTTAATAGAATGAACATGTTTTACCTGCATGTAGGTTGTCCCTCAACATTGACATTACAATCTCCTTGTAAACAGTAATTTTCACAGAGTGAAATATCGCATCTTTCACCAGTGTAACCAGCATTACATCTGAAATTACAAAGACATTAAACAGAGAAACTTAACAATCGAGGACTCCGAAATATTAGGTGACTAGTTGTATCAGGTAAACAAAGAGCACTATCAGTTCGGTTTTAGCCGCTTTATATAAATTAAACTAGCCCCTAATGAGATGATCGTTTGTTTTACCTGCATGTAGATTGTCCCTCAGCACTGACATTACAATCTCCTTGTAAACAGTAGTTCTCACAGAGTGAAACATCGCATCTCTCACCCGTGTAACCAGCATAGCACCTGAAATAACGAAAATATTAAACAGAGTTGCTTAATAAACGAGGAAGCCACGAATTATAGCGATAAGATTATTATAAAAGTAGCTAAATGAACCCAACACAAGTCTATTCATAACTTAATGGGACTACCTCTAACTATTTAATGCAGCGTAAAATATGAGTAATAATAAAACCATTTAGATTTTTTGAAGCTAGTGAGAAGTACGCTAAGTTCGGTCTCGGTTCTGTAAATGAAACCAGCTCTTTGTAAGATGAACACTTGCTTTACCTGCATTCAGGTTGTCCTATAGCACTGGCATTACATTCTCCTTGGATACAGAAGTCCTCACAGACTGAAGTATCACATCTCTCACCAGTGTAACCGGCATTACATCTGAAATAACGAAGATATTATAATGAGATTTTTTAATAAACGAGGACGCTGACTTAAAAATATAATGTAACAATCTGTATGCTCTGTCATGTACACTCTTGTTTAAAACTGATAATGAGATTAACATATTTTACCTGCATTGAGGTTGTCCCTCAGCACTAACATTACAATCTCCTTGGGAACAGAAGTTCTCACACATTGACACATCGCATCTCTCACCGATGTAACCGGCATTACATCTGAAATAACGAAGATATTATAATGAGTTTTTTTAATAAACGAGGATGCTGACATAAAAATATAATGTCACAATCTGTATGCTCTGTCATGTACACTCTTGTTTAAAACTGATAATGAGATTAACATATTTTACCTGCATTTAGGTTGTCCTTCAGCACTGACATTACAATCTCCTTGGGAACAGTAGTTCTCACATACTGAAACATCACATCTCTCACCGATGTAACCCTGTATACAGTCACAACGAGATTCCCCAACAATTTTCTTTCCATGGATACAAAACACAGAAGCATTCAGGCAGACTTGGTAATCTGGTAGCAGACTCAATAGTGCATCGCAATTTGGAACACCCTGAGTTCGTTCTTTAATTTTATAGTTGGCCGCTATGTCTGAACCGCAAGAAGATATTGTTGCATTCATTGCTATTTTATTAAGATTTATTTCTGTGTCATTCGTTGGATTCTTTGGTAATTGCCAGAAGAACTTTTCAATGCTGTCCCCCCAGGAGATAAAATTATTAGATACAGTTAGTCTGTCTGGTGATGAATCAGATTCTGTGTCTTTATATAATGTTCTTCTGTTATTTCCATCTAAATCTGCGCTTTCAATAGAAAATCCCCCATCATAATATTCTTGAATTTCAATCCAGTATATTTTCTGACTGTCAACAATCAAGCCTTGTACCGTCACGTTACTTGAATTGTCTATAATAACTTCTCTATCAGAACCGTTAAATAGAGCCCTCTCTATAATGTTATTTGCTCTCCAGTAAATATACCTGAAATTTGTATTAATTAGGTTTTAGTAATAAAATATTTTAAGAGAAAAAGGTAAGCAGCGTTTGACTCATACAAACATATCTGTTTTCTATCTGGCAAATTAGAGATTTTTTTTACTGTTTTTACTATGGTTTGTATCTATGTTTTGCTTTTTTCTATGTTATCACCTTGAGTGCCTTTTGAGAACTTTGGTTCCCAATAAAAATTGTTTTCTGTGTGTCTGCTAATTCACACTCAAGGGATTATAATCATAAATATAAAGCCATTAAAATAGCTGTAATTGCGTAACGATGGCTATTATAAAACATCCAGTGTATGACTTTGAAGGATGTTAACAAAAGGTCTAATTATATAAAAGTTTGCCCGTACGCAAAATACGCGCTTAGACGTGGAGTTGCGGACACCAGCCCTTCTTAACTTAACTTATATTACAGTTGTTTTTTTTTGAAAATCCTCATTTTGTAGAAAACCAGAAAAAAATATATGTTGATTCTTCAAATTTCTAAGAGCTACTGTATCTCCTTAAAACTACAATCACGTACCCGCCACAGCTATCCACAGCGACTTCACGGGGTATAGTTTCTAAAGTGATCACAAGGTCTCCATCAACGTCGTTGTTATTTCCAGGTCTTAATGGAAACGAGTATATACTTTTTGTAACAGTCCCAAAAAGTAATTCTGTGGCTGGATCGTAGGCAAATGTATTTATGTATCGATTTTTTGTTTTCTTAATTAAAGATTGCGTAGTTTGGTTGGCTATGTCAAAACTAGATGCAGAGTCTTCCCTGTTGTATTTTTCAGAAAAAAGCACTCGATCGTGCACTGGGTCGTAAGTTATCCATTTGATACGATGCGATGCAGTCGTTACCGTGTGTTCTAATGTTCCTTCATTATAAAATTCTAGTCTATTAGATCTGGCCACGACAATGTCTGAAACAAGATAGTAACATTTTTACAAGCTGATTGTTAAATAAAAGTCAAAATTTCTACTATAAGTTTGTAATACCTGCCCAGCCTTTTCCTAACTATGCTTTTAATAACTATGGTGTTGGTTTCCAGTCTGACTGGATTCAACTGAGTATCAGTAATTAGGTAAACTTCAAAATTATTCTCTCTTCAATTAAAAACACTAAAACTACCTAGACATGCAAACCGCACCATTCCAAGTGGCAATGCTGCCAGTCTTCTGTCTGCGATGTATAAAGGTACTTCAACACCTTGCTGTATTTTCAACAGAATCCAAAAAGTACGAGGTTCTTAATTCGACTGTATGTTTTTGTATGTTTATTACGCTATAACTCCACCAATTATAAACTGATTTTGATGATACTTTTTGATTTGAAAATTTGGTGCTTCTCATGTTTTCCCATTTAAATTTTATCAAGATCTGACGAGTAGTTTTTAAGTTATCTTTAATAATGCGTTTTGTAGTGGTAATATAACGAACCAAAACTAAAAAGAGATAAATAAAAAACTTTTTAACAAAAAAACAATAACTGACTTCCAAAACAAAACACTACAAAGCTACAAATACTACATCCGTTAACTGTATTAACTTTTTACAGTATTAGCGGCTGAGCTTAGCCGACCCGCAAGAGATGTTATGTGAGGACTCCATTGCAATTTGTCGTCTAGAGTGATTCCTAGGAAAACTGTTTGATTTATAAAGTCCAGGTTTTCTCCATTCAATATGATGTCGCATTCGCTACTTCTAACATTTTGTAATATGAATCTGGCATATTCATTTCTTTTTTTTCCTTTAGTATCGAATTGTTTGCTGTAAGACCTGATGAATAGAGTTATTTACATCATCAAGATTTTGTGACCGCCGAAATATTTTAAATATCAAAGATAATATCTAATCATCTATTTTAAATATCAAACATAATAAACCAAAGATGGTGTTATTTGCTGATGGCACATCAGCAAATAACACCATCTTTGTTGGTAGATTAGACTTGGTAGTTAGTACTTTTGGTAGATTTAGTAGTAATGTTTCCGTGGGATAATTTTTGACTATCAAACGGGCGATGCCGCTGGCAGAAGCTAGTAATACATATTCTCTTTGCAACAAAAATACTATATTTTTAATAAGATAGTGACAATTAGTTTACCCATCATGCTCACATTTCAATGACATGCCAGCATTCTAGTATATACTATACATTTTATTATATGGCATTTTTCTTTTAATTTAAAATAAGCTTCTGTAACTGAAATAGTTTGAAAATGTTTTTGAAAACAAATATTGTTCCTTACTTCTTTCTATAAGCAAACAATTATGGATGACATAATTCCAAACACCAAACTTAATTTCTGGTTTATTCTGTTTTTTTTTGTTCATATTATATGATATATATTATATTGGTACCGCAATTAAAACAATGGTAGAAATTTCCCCTTATCGAAACCATTTTTATATTATTTAAAACGTCTTCAGTGCACTGTGACTATAAGAAATAAAATTAAATGTTTTGAAGTTTTCAAAGGAATTGGTATCTCTTTAATGGGCTACGAATCAAACAGCTTGACTGTACGAAGATAGGTTTATTAAAAATAGTTAGTTAAATATTTCAACAATTCAAGCAGCTTGCAGACGAGGCCGGAACCCCGGCTAACGCAAAATATGCGAGGAAATGGAGGGCAAAAATGAGTCCAGATTTACTTCCTACGATACGCTCAATAACGAAGTACCTCTCTTCTAATACATGGGTTATTGAGAACTGTCGAGGGCAAGTGATCACTGAACTAGAAAATATATCCGAAGCATGTATACAATACTGCCACTCTTTCTACGAGGACCTTTTATACCAGGATTTTGCTCCTACGGAACCCACTAATGAAAAACGGGAGCCAGATATTCTTACAAAAGAAGTCGAAGCTGCCATTAAACATCTCAATAATGGCAAGGCCATTGGCAAAGATGGCTTTCCAATAGAGACCACAAAGGCCGAAGGCAATGCGGATTACGACGGTGTATCAATAGGAGGTATAAGGGTATCGAACCCGCGTTATTTAGATTACATTACGCTGTTCACAAGTACTGTTCATCACATGGAGTAGTTGCTATCCAGGATAGAACAAACCTGCTCGATTTTTCGGTTTGAAAATTAATAGAGTAAGGCAAAAATGATCTTATATAGATTCCTTTAGGTAAGGAACCCTAATAACATCTAACTTTTTTGATAACAGAATCATATATTTAAATAAAAAGAAAAAGGCGAATCTTACCCCAGGAGAATGCTCGCACCAACCCCACACACAGTGCAAACAATGCACATACACCGTGCTTTATATACATTTTAAAGCGTTCCAGACAATGTTAATGTTTCAACTCGCGAGATTATGACTCCACCATGGCGACGGCTTGTGGTATATAAAGGATCGTTCCTCGAAAACATGGAATTTCAATGACGTAGATATACCAATATGGTGACGTAGGTATACCTAGTAGCACCATATTTGTACAATACTGAGGCTCTGATAGCCGAAAATAACTTGTTTTTTTGGTCTACTATCCTCCTGGTCTTATGATAAGAGGCCTATATGACCAAGGCGGAAAAACCAGCATATAAACTTTAGATATAATTAATGTGTAACCTATTTCTGGCTAATTACGTGTTTCCCTTTGAATCATATTATAAAGCGACTACTGTCTGTCAGAGCTTCACCAGCCGTACTGCCCAAGTGCTAGGAAACTTTAAGTAAGGGTTAGCATCGGGCTGTGCTGAGGTGGCTCAGCTGGTGTCACATCTTCAAGTTTGTTCTGAACCTTTTTAGTCGTAATATTAACCGTTGAGGAATTATTTTGCAAAAACAGATTTTAACACCTTTCTTGATATTATTTTTGGGCGCACGGTTGGTGCAGTGGTTGAGCGTTTGACTGCTGCGCTGCGTGTCGCGGGTTCGATTCCCGCACGGAACAAATATTTGCATGACCTGCAGATAGTTGTTCCGGCTCTGGGTGTTATGTATGTGAGTTTATATGTTTGTAAACGCTCCCACGATACAGGAAGAAATTCCTAGTGTGGGGCAAAGGTTTGTTGAAAAAAAAAATGAAAAAAAAAAATGATAAGATGACCCAAACGACCACTCCTCGAGGTCACAAACTTGGATTTTTCATCAGAGTACGAACCTACACGACATAATTTCAAAATTGTTACTACACCACCTTTTGTAGCGCAAAATCTTCACTGCCAGGACTAAAATATTCAAACCCAAATTCTTAATTCTGAAATCGCGGGTTTCCTCTCTTGCTAGATTTAATGCCCCCAAAATATAGCCTCAGGCCGTTATTTGCACAATCTTACAGCATGGACAGCGATGGAATAGGAATAATAACTGGTTTTATGTGGATGGGATTTAAGGAGCGATCTGAGATGTGATTTACATAGTGCATCTCTGGGACGAGCGTAAGACAATCGCTCACGCAGGTAGTAAGGATAAGAGGAGTTATGCAAGATCTTGAACAGGAGACATAAAAGCCGAGTGTTCTTACGAATACGGATTGGGACCTATTCCTTGCGAAGGTGTGAAACATGATCATACTTAATTAGACCACAAACAAAGCGAACACACAAGTAGCCCTTCTGTGGCAACCAGGGTAGCACGCATCGGGATATTCTATAATCGGCTGAATAAGTGTTTGTACCAAGGATATTCTTGTCATTAAGGGCAGCCTTTGTGTCAAATAAACTATTTTTTATTTAGTTGAATGGGTCAGGACCAAATTTTTGACGTAATTGGACAACGGAAATAACAATATGTCACACTGGAATATAAATGTTCGATAATAAGTCGTACAATGGAATGAAAATTATTCACAACATATCCTACAAGTTGCAACAATTCAAAAATTAAAAAAAAAATGCGGCAAAAATATTCTTAGGTAATCAAGCAAGGACATGCGTATTTTAAATAGTGTAAAAAGATACCGAGTTTTTTTAATATTTTATTTGACGAAATTAAGCTACAAGTTTAGTTGTTTAATGAATGAGACTATTAGTAATATAATAATATGAAGATAATTAGTATTAGCAAATATCCAAAACTATTATAAGGCGTGTTCGCAATATTTTGTCACTTATGAGTCGGAAACCACAGTGTCTGTATCCATCAAAAACTTGGACCTGACCCGAATACTAACTTCTACCCGCGACTTTGACTGCATGAAGCTTGTTTTAACAACGTAATATAACATCACGCCGGTATTCCTTGAAGGTTTAGGGATAGGTGCTCTTATAGATCGTCCTCATTTCCCCAGATATCTTTAAGTTTCATGTAAGAGGGCTGAGCCTATAGCCATCACCTAGGCCCAAATCCATACTCCGGTCTCCTACTGGGAAATTCCTGATGGAAAAAACCCAATAACACTTTACCCGAAACTTGTTTTTACTTTAAAATGATTGAAGTAGTTTCTACCTATCTCCATGGGGAAAAGACTGAGTTTATGTATGTTTCTATGTACAATCAATTCTATAAATATACACTCGACAATACCTTCTACTCGATTGACGTCATTAATATTTGAGTTAATTATTTGACTATTGTCCACTTGGGCCACGTTTAGACCTATGTTGCATTGTAATCAATGCCTTGTATCCACGAGAAAACTTTTTCCTTGTATTTTGTTCTAGAAAGAGGATAAATTAAAAGCTGGTTGTTAATTTTATCATACATATATAGACCCGGGTAACCGTAAAAGTTATGTGCCAGACTCAATTAAATTTAACTGTCGCGCAGACATCAGTGGTTCTCCTCTTACCTGAGAATAATTTGGGGTCGTAAGACAGTTCCAAATGCTTCTTAATTACTTTCAGCAGAATAAAAAGCTGCCTAACGGTCAGCACCTCACAGCACTGATACAGATCACACGTACGGTATCGTATGGGTAGGAAAGAACTTACTTTCAATAAGGCTCTTTGGGCTCTCTCCAATTTCAGAAGGTAAGTTTCAGGTGTTCCACCCCAAGAAGTACTATACAATAAGACAGGAAAGATTGGCACAATGAAAGATAAACAGATTTAATTAAGCAATGTGACGAAGAGATTTAAATATTTAAATAAGTTTTCGAATTCTTGCTACTAAAGCCTCAATGTGGTGTTGGAATTTAGTTGGCCGTCTATTTCAATACCCAGATATTTTACAGTACTAGTTTTTTACAAATGTACAGGAATTATGGTATGGTAAGTTGCAACTGTGCGAGAGAATGGGCAGATTTGTTAGGTCTTGCTTTCTGAGTGTATAGGCCAACTTAGCCTTGTCAACATTCACGGTGAGGATGTTGTCATTAAGCCACTTAGACACTTGGTTTAACCCATTTTGAGCGTGTTTCAAAGTCCAAGTCAAATTTATTTATTTCAATTTAAATGCAATAATAATTGATTCTTCTCCTTCCATTCGGAAAAGTAGCTAGTTATGGAGAAGAATGGACAAGAAATGCCAAATTTATTCTTAAAAAAAAAAGTGTTTTACAATATGTACATACTTATATTAATACGTAAGGACGATGCATCCAGACTAACACTACTATACTACGTATAGATATAAAGTATTAAAATACTAACAGGTAAATCCAATCATTTAATAAATAGGAACATGGTTCTCACATACTTACAAATAATCTAAACATGGGTAAATTACCTAATTCAACAACAACGGAACAGTGTGTGAGTAAATTTTTTAAACAAAAAGAGAAGAAAAATATAAAACAATACTATAACCATAAAAATATAGATTAACCAGTTTGTATTAACCAGTTTTCAAACATCTGCCCACGTGTCACCATAAAAAAGTAATGCAGTATCAACAGAGAAAGTAATTATTTTCCCATTGGCCAAGTCTGTGTTGTGTTACACAGGTTGTTGATTTAAACTAAAAATAAGGTCGGGCCAAGAATACTGCCTTGTGGGACGCCATATTCAATCAGCAGTTCATCACTTGTCCAAGCATCCACTCTAACAACCTGTGTTCTATCCTTCAGGTAACTTGCAAACCAACCAGGCAAACCTCTTATTCCCAAGTGTTCCAGCTTATTAATCAAGATGGGGACAGACACTGTGTCAAACGCTTTGGCTGAATATATTTGATGTCTAGGATCTTTATCTTATTGCAAAGCTTAGTCGATAAACAGCATCTGACGTTGATGTATGTGCGTGGAAACCAAAAGACGAAGCGCAGCGTCAGTCTAAAAATTTACGTAACATATGATCCCTATCTCAACAACATAATGCACATATTCCTACCAAGTTAAACAAAAGGCGAATCTACGCAAATCCTACAGAATTTGATGGGTATTTTTGACTCGACTTTACATTGTGGAGATAGGTGGTAAATATGCTGTGTACATTTTCAGCGACGCATCTAGTTTATTTTGTAGGTGGGCCACATTTTGTAGTTTTTTCGAGTCAGCCGGTGGGCCATCGTAGGAATATTTTACAGATAGGTGAGACTTGGGACACAAATGAAACAATAGTTTAATTATATTTACAAACATGAATCATTTATTCGTTAAAGAAAAAATATAACACCCTCTTTCAGTTTTAATATATAGAAGGCACAGTATTTTACGTGAACATTTATATTTTACAATACATCGATTTGATACATCGACAAAATGTCTAATCGATGAAAGTTTATCAATTTTATTGTACTTATTTGTTTCTTTGATATAGAGTCGAAAAATTCGATGGTTTCTCATCTCGCTCTGGATTAAAGACAAATATTTACCTATAGGGTTCATTTTGATAGACTGGGTAACCAATCAGATTTTTTGACCCTATTTCGATTAAAATTTTAGAGGTTATTAAATATTTTATGTGATCTTTTTAAAAATTAACCCTATTTCACTGGTATTATTACTATTTTATTTGAATCATTATTTGATTGATACTCTTTATTTATGTTAACATTTTATCAAATGTTTGCTTCAAATAATCGTCTTTTTTATTAAACTGATGGACGATAAATATCGATTTATAAATTAACATTTTTAAGCTGCAAATAATTATGCTTTTTCAAACTACGACTACTGGTACTTTATTACCTATTAAAGACCTTGCTGTAATACAAAATAAAGACTAGTAGGTAATATTTTTTTTACTAATATTTTAAGTTAAAATGGAAGTATGCGATATTCTATATTTGTAAAGAACTAAGCACCTTGAATGGAACTATTGTATTATTGTAATAAATTACAGGCACATTTTTATTAAAATCTACATTCGTAACTGGTAATATAAATCTTATTATTATTTCGATTAACACTTTGAACGCTTTCACGACAAATGATTTATAAACAGTAGTTTTATAAAGAAAACGTACATAGTTACAGTACATAGTTTTAAATTAAACAATTTGTAATTATTAAAAAAAATATGTTGCTGCTGTATTAAAATACGTCTATAATGCTGACAATGACAAATATTTTTAAAAGGAAAAACAAAACATGGACTAAGTTTTCTTTAAACTATGTGTACAATAGAAAAGATAAAAAAAGTTGTGCGTTCAAAGGTATTATGGCAGCTAACTTGACTTTTAAATATTAGTCACTATTTATTTAAAAAAACTATCGACAAGTTTAGCTTTAATATAATTATAAAATAAAACAGAACAAGCAAAATTTGAAAAAATGTGTAAATATAAAAACATACGCTTTGAATTTTTACTTGAAATATTTTCTGTTTTAAAAAACATTGGTTTTGAAATGGAAAACAATAAAAGCAGATTATGTTTCTTAAAGCCAAACTCGTCCGTAGAAATCACTATTATTGTACTTTTTAACCATTTACAAAGAAAGCGTTAGCATAATATTAAAATAGAAGAAACATTCTTAGTGTGACCGTCTTTAACAATATTATCAAAAAGCGATTGGTACTTTAATCTAAAAATTAAATATTTTTAATAATTAATAAGCATTTAATTAATTGTAATACATAATTAACATAAGCTTATATATAACTAATGTGATCTTAATTACACTTTGGTAATATTTACCTATTAAAAAACTATATTAATGTGAGACAAATCCACTATTTAATAAAAAAAAACTAAAAAAACTGTAACAGACTACAAGACATACTAAATACTTTTAAAATTTCTTTTCCAATTTTAGGGAACAAAAAGATTTTAAAAGGGTACGTTAATTTCGTAAAAGAAAAGTGATCTACTAAGTTCACCGTTTTATTAAAATTATAATGAATTTTAATAATAAAATATTTACATAAGAACTGAGACCTAACTCGGACGTGTCAAAACTGTCATGCTTCTACTGTGAGAGATATACAAGACGAAGAACACTATCTTTTATTGACAGCGGAATTATGATTGCATTGACACGTAATAGGACGGTCCCTTGTTTCAAGAGCTGTCATTTTTCAAAAACAATTTTTTCTTAATTTAAATTAAAAACTGCGTATTTTATAAAATGCTGCGTTACAATTTGGAACAAAAAGCACAGATTTTCGAACAAATAAATTTTCGAAATCTGTTTTTAGTCGAAGAATGCGTTTTTTTATTGATTTTTATGCCAACAATAATCGAATTTTAAGTATCTTCGCTTTACATAAGTTTCAAAATTTTCACTTAAGCTAAAATAAAAATTAATTTTCTTACTATTATTCTGTACAATAATATATAATGAAAACTCATGGAACGGAGACAAAACAAACAAGAATGTACGGAACCATCATCTCATTTGCAATGTTACGTACTGCGTATACAGAATTTACGGTCCATACAATAACTGTAATTATTAAATTCAATATTTAAGATGATATGACCAAAAAAAAATACTGCGGAAAAAAAGGAAATATGTTTAAAAAAAGTTTTTTCTTCTTTTTTTAATGTTTACTCTATAAGTGGCGAATTTCGAAGCATTTAATAATTTTAACAGCGGAGTTACATCGTTTTGTCTCGGCTAAACATCGAATACTTTTGATAACAATAAATAAGTTATGCTAGTTAGTTTAAAGCATTCGAACAAGGAGATACATCAGGATTGTTGATAGAGCGGTATATACTGGCCGGATGGAATGCGCTGCGTTCTCACGGAACACTGAAAATTAAAAATTTGAAATAAATAAAATGAACGTTTGTTTTTCTTCAGTTTTTCTACAGATTATTTTTATTATTGGTTACATAAAAAGAAAAAAAACAACAAAAGAGAAAAACACGAAAATTACCTGAAGCAGTCTGGATATACAGCGACTGAGGATCTTCTAAATAAAACAAAAGAAAAAGCAACGTAAAAACATGTTATTAAACACAAAAAAAAAGAAAAAAAACAGCGAAAAAATTGAAAATTAGAACATCCTACTGAATTTAGTAGATTTTATTTAATGGGATTTAAAATTTTTGAGCACACTAAAGCCTTTAATCATTTTAATCAATATAATAATTAACGGAGGCTCAATACAAAGTGTCATTCTATCAGCGATGGCGATATTCGAAATTCCAAAATGCCAGGCATTTATCTCGTGACATTTGAAAAGCCTAACATTTTTGACATGTTTCCAATCGCTATCGAGACGCTTTCGTTGACAAAATGTCACTTATAAATGAGCCTCAATTCTATCTTGTTATTTATTTATATTAATCGAGGGTTTTATTCCGTTATGGCGACTGAGTCGAGTAGAGTTGAAGGGTACAGGCAAAGAACAGCGAATGTCACAAGTTTTCATTTTTTTTTCATTGGCAAGCAAATCTTTATCTATGGTAGTTTTATGCCCAATCACTAACTTTTTTTAAAAGTAAACGTAAGGAGCCGAAAAGATATTTTTGTTTATGGCCGAAACAAAAAGAACCGGGCATGTCCACGACATACCGGTACATACCGGTAAAGAAGAGGATAAAAATTTCATACTTCTAAACTTTTAACTGCGTTTATCTCAAAATCTATTTTTTGGACATCCCTTGTTTTGTGCCTGTACCTACCCTTCAACTCTACTCGACTCCTTCAGTTTGTAGGGCTCCGTGAGTCAAATTGGGTGACGTGAAAATAATTGCCAATGAATCTGAACGCGATGAGCATGCCTTGCCGCATTCAAGAACTAAGAGTGTCATTATTGTTGTGGAATATTGATACTGACAGCTTGTTGAACGCGGATTAGATATTCAGAGTGTGCCTATATAAAAACACTGTGTAAATACAATAAAACTGATAGAGATAAGGCGTGCACTTAACGCAAGGTTCAGTTGGAAACCAGCGTCAGGCAACTGTGTACCTTGCATTTTGCTAAATTGGACTTATTTGGCGCAGCAGTGAGGCACAATTTCTTATTTTTGTTTCTTTCTTTTAAGAAAATTGTGTACATCTAAGTTTTGGCTAAATATTTTTTCTTTCTATTTCTTCTCCTTAAGCACATCATCGGAGTGAGAAAGAGATAGAGCCATCAAAGCAAATAGCAGATCGTGTTCAGATTCAAAGGTGTAATTCTCCCTAACAAACAAATCACTCAAAATATGTTAGAAATATTACAATTAATTTAAACTTTTCACACATATTGAGAAAGCATAACGAAAACTGTTAATTGTGGCCTTAACAGGGATGTTGACGGAGTACGAAACAGCAAATTCTATTTAGTTCGCCCATTAAATTAACAAAAATATCGGACTCGTATTTTTACAAACAAGATACGCGCGAAACACATAACCCAGTCGTTATGTGTTTCGCGCGTATCTTGTTTGTATGTATGTAATATTCTTTATTACCTCATATCTTTTAAACCACTTGACCGAATTATATAATTAAGACATCGATAGATAAGTCCTGACCGCCCAAGTGTTCTTAGATAGGTGAAGTTTTAAAAAAACAAACATGGCGGCTTTTGGGCGCCATATTGTGTGAATCCCATTTTTTTTTTCCTTCCAATCCCATCGATTGGGGTATCAAAATGAAGAGTTTGAAGAGGTGATTACAAAAATATATACCACTTATATGTTTAAAAGTAATTCGAAAAAGAAAAATATAACTAAAAAATTGTAAATTAAAAAAGTTAATTTAAAATCAAAAACCCGACTGATTAAAAATCGAACTAAAAACCGGTTAACAAGAAAAATTATGCTGTGCAGTCGGAGGATCAGGTGGTCAGCAAGTTCGCGAATATGTTTCCTACGACTGCACAGCATGATTTTTTCTTGAAAACAGCTTTTTAGTTCGATTCTTAATCAGTCGGTCAATTTTTTGCTTATTCAAATCACTAAAAATTCACAAAGATAAGCACATCGTTCGGGAGTGGAGGCTTGTGACGTAACTTTAATGTAAAAGTGTACCAAGGCATGACGTCATGCGATATTTTAACGCACTCTATCGTCATGATTTTCTGTTAACGTGCCAAAAAAAAAATATGTTTCCAATTTTTTTTGGAAATCTAACTGACGGACTAAAAATATTTTTGTAGTCATCATCCCTATTGTTAAGAGCTCGTCGAAACCTCTTTAATTTGGAACTGTGTGTATATTCCAGCCACATCGTTGTATTAGCCTATTCATGATTTTGCTGGCCATATTGTGAAACTTTCAAAGTTCGATGGCATGGCCCAATATAGTTTGATCAATTTAGCACCATATTGAAAGAATTTGGCAAAAGATCCAAACTATTAACGTTTCATAAAATGGCGGGGCCCTTAATGAAATGGCCAATTTTACAATATGTGCATTGTTTGAAACACATCTGGGGGCATGGCAATGCCCTCGCCAAGTCAAGCAAAATTAGTTTTACAGGTATAGTAGACTCAGTTTTTACGAACCTATCACACGGGAAAACCGATTCGAATTTATACTTACGGATAGTTACGATAACAGGTTCGTTCAAACCCCCCCAACTCTTGGAGTTCTTAACCTTCACGCCAGCCAGGTAGTCACCAGGCTGCAGTTGTTTGTCTTCGAGTGTGTAGCTGATGTCATATTTGTGGTGCTTGCTTTCAGGCACAGGTACTCTGTAAGACATCCATTCACCGTCCTAGGGCAGAATATTTTATGTTTAGAGGTATATATATAATATACATACATAATTACATAATCTAAAGCATTTTTAGGGTTCCGTAGCCAAATTGCAAAAAACGGAACCCTTATAGATTCGTCATGTCTGTCTGTCTGTCTGTCTGTCCGTCCGTATGTCACAGCCACTTTATTCCGAAACTATAAGAACTATGCTGTTGAAACTTGGTAAGTAGATGTATTCTGTGAACCGCATTAAGATTTTCACACAAAAATAAAAATAAAACAATAAATTTTGGGGGTTCCCATACTTGAAACTAAAACTAAAATATTTTTTTTTCATCAGACCCATACGTGTGGGGTATCTATAGATAGGTCTTCAAAAATGATATTGAGGTTACTAATATCATTTTTTTCTAAACTGAATAGTTTGCGCGAGAGACTCTGCCAAAGTGGTAAAATGTGTCCCCCCCCCCTGTAACTTCTAAAATAAGAGAATGATAAAACTAAAAAAAATATATGATGTACTAATGTAAACTACCAGCGAAAATTGATTTGAACGAGATCTAGATAGTAGTTTTTTTTTAATACGTCATAAATCGTAAACCGCAATTTACCAAGTACGGAACCCTTCGTGCGCGAGTCCGACTCGCACTTGGCCGGTTTTTTCCATTGGGGTTAGGCAAAACTACAGGACGGTACTTCTACGATCCTTACACACTCCTTTTTCTAGTCATACAAGTACACTCGGCCTTTCTGAAGAGTATCACCAATAAGTTTCGTGTATGTTAATTCTTGGGCGTCCCCTCCCAGCATTTCCACTCACGTTTGCCTTTTGTTTGTCGCCTTTTGTTAGTTGGTATTATTATTATAAACATTTAGCTTACCTCGCTGTTTGGTTTGAGCTGAACTTCAATCTCCTCAACAGGCTGATGCGAGTGCACCGTCCAGGTCATCCTAGGTCCATCGACGTCCAAGTCTTCAATCACAGGGCTCTGGACCAGCTCAATGGAACGGTTGTGCGAACCGTATTTGTTTTCAGCCTGGAATTTGATTACAATAATTTAGAAAACCTTATTTAAAATAAGCTTTTATTCAATGTATTGTGCATTGTCATCTAAACCAAAAGTGTATACAAAATTTCAGCTCAGTCGGTTGAGGATAACTGTTTTAAAATTTCAATTGCAAGATTTGACCCGTACCTGCTAATTAACCAATGAACTAACAAGGCAAATTGAATAAATTAAAAAAAAAACAAAATGATCATTCTACAAAATTCACAGATCCATTATACAAAATGACTTGTACATCATGCTTGCTTTTTGTAGTTTTTGTTTTATTTAGATAAGTGCAGCATTAGTGGAAGTTGCTAACTGGCAGTCGAGGGCTAAACAAAAACTATAAAAATATATACGCCAGATTGCATGAAAAAATTAAAATTGGAATACTTCAGTGGATTATTGAAAGTAATTTCGTGATTCCTACAGTTTGTACAAATATAAAGTTAGTGAATCATATCAATGATGACTCACTGTCTTTTCGGTACAGTTTGTTTTAGGTGAAAGAACTGCAAGGATTTGTGAAATCTCAGTCCCTTTTAATCACAGCATATGCATACAGCGTAAGAGCTTTTGTTACCAGAGGTATTTTTGTTTTTGCTAGTCCTTATAATTTCCTGTGCGAGTCAATAACAAAAAAATGTGCTAACTACACACTTTTGAAAGATGTATTTTCCAGCTACAATCGTAATTATAACACTTATTTTAAATAGGATGGCCATATTAAATGCAAAGAGAATATACGAAAGTATCTTACCTCACAAGTAAAGGTGCCGAAGTCACCATCAGCGCTGGGTGTCACAGTCAGGTTTGAGTGTGGTCCCTGAGTGCTGATGACGTACTGGCTCGCACTGTCTTCAATCAACACGCCATCTTTGTACCAACGGATGTGGGGCCTGGAATCGAGTAGAATTCAGTCAGAAAACTGCTATGTTGTGATAACCAATCAGAATGCCAGTAAGCCGTTGTCATCAAAACTGACATATGTCTGGCTAAGGGATTTCGTTGTTGAGGTCAGATGCAGTCGCTACTATAGGTCTATCTATATAGTGTGTGAGCTCGAAGAAAAACCTATGCATGCCAGTCAAAAATATTAAATGTTTTAGCGCAACATGAATTTTATTTATTACTTGCTTCTGCTAGCGGCTTTGCCCGCGTGAAAGTCGATAAATATCCCGAGATCCGACCGATAAAAATCCGCCCAGCCGTTTAAGCGTGAAGAAGTAACAAACATACAAACACACTCACAAACTTTCGCCTTTTTAATATTAGTGTGATTTATTTGTTAAAACTTTATGCACAAATACAAAGGCGGACTTAATGCTTAGGTATTTTCTACCAGTCGACCTATGGGTGGGGGTTGGGGGTCGGTGGTTATTTCTGGGTTTTCAATGTTTTTGACATACCAACAATTTTTGTTCACTACTCAAATATTTCCAATTTCTCATTTACCTGGCTTCTTCATGAGCAGAACACTCCAGAACGGCTTCGGTCTGGAGGTCAGAGTTCACAATGGTCTTCGGCACGTGGACTCGCGGTTTGCCTGTAAAGAAAACACATATTATCATAAAATTTTCGTATATGTCACATTCTCACACCTAAATTCCTTGTAAGGTCTAGCAGAAGTATTTAGTTAGGTCCCATGTTTTGAGCGAGTAAAGATACTGCCGTTAACTTGTCACAAATCCAATCTTCAAAATATCCTTCACAGATCACTTTGCAATCTTAGGAATCTAACATTCTTTTATTTTAATTTTTTTTGATCTCCTTTAGTTTTTAATCATGGTCTGGCAGTTTGAGTAATTTATGCGGCCTACCCGAATGTCCTTTCTTTGGTATTGTTCGTCGAATCGTTGAGTTCCTTCAATTCTGAGTTCAGCTGCACGGTTATTGACAAATGCTTACACTGACTGGACAGGTCCACTCAATCTGGCTGGTTTCTTTCCCCAAAAGACCATTTCAGACATCAATATAAATGCTCTTCACATCATCTAACCAAGATTTTGTCTGGAACTTGAAAGAGACTGTGACCTCTGAGTTTGTTTCGGCCTTTCTTCTCAAAGTAGTCAGATAGGAAACGCCGATCTCAACAAGTTTAAAAAAATATGATCGACATGTAAAAGTGTTTGTACAAACCAACTTACAGAAATAAAATCGTTTATCATTTAACCTAGGAGCCCATTTTCAGCAGTCACGATATTAAGGGCGCGGCCGACGATGAAGCACGCTTGCCTAGAAGCATTCTATTTATTCTTACCGGTGACAACAACGCTGGTCTCTGCCTGGTGACTTCCAACCTTGTTGAAAGCATAGCAGTAATACTGTCCAGCATTTTCTTTCTTGACGTTCTTGATATGCATGGAATAAACATTGCCTTCGACATGGAACTCGGCGTCCTTCTCATTCAAGCGTTCGTTCTGTAAAATAGAAAGAGATAGTTATAATTTTGTCCATGGTGCTTTAAAATGAGACAGTTAATCCTTCTTTGGGTGAAAGATAAGTCATTAGCATTACAATGATTATAAAAGAGAAAAATAATTATACGGGTTTTTTTTTTCATTTGTATGTATACAATGAAGTCTTAAAAAACAAGAAAGCAACAGTTGTTCAGAACAATTTTGTTTGCATATCTCGACGAAATGTTGGGAACAGCAAATTTTTATTAAGATTTATAATATGCGTAAATTGTGTCGTGTCTTATGTATTTCTTGGGCATTATGGAAATACTTAAATAACGAAAAAAAATGGAAGGTGATGAAAAAATCAGGATATGTATCGTGATCTAGTATGATATGAATAATGATGTATGTTACATTGCCAACGATAAAAGACTAGGGTGCTGATAGATTTGAACATTAACTTTTAAAAGAACACCGAACATTCGCCGTTTATAGATTTGTCGAACTGAACAACGAACAGAACCAATCATAGAGCCAAACATCGCTATCGCTATGAACATTTTCACGATCATTCTATCTAACTCTCTAGTATACGCTCTAAAAAATGTTTGTTAACGAAGATGTCAGATTTGACGGTCGTGTGTGCTGCATTTATACTAAACTAGCTTCGGCCAGCGGCTTCGCCCGCATGAAAAGTGTTTTCTTATCCCAAGGGAACATTATACCAGGATGAAAAGTAGTATCTCCTATTCTAGACTATAATTTAGCTATACTGCCATTTCGCTAGAATGCTCGTTAGAATGCTCATGTTTATTTTAACATTCACTAGAATGCTCATTATAAGTGAATGCGCAAGTCTATAAGCGGCTTTATATACGACTAGCTGTTGCCCGCGGCTTCACTCCCGTGGACCCACAGGACCCTTTTTTGGTAATAAAGAAATAGTCTATGTTACTCAGTAATAATGTAGCTATCTAATGGTGAAAGAATTTTTCAAATCGGTCCAGTAGTTTCGGAGCCTATTCGGTACAAACAAACAAACAAAAAAAACTTTCCCTTTTATAATATTGGTATGGTATAAAAAGAGCAAAATCCTAACGCAAGTGTGCTTTTTCGAATTATAACTACGACCAGAGATTCTATCTCAAAATAATTAACTAAAATGAACATGAGACACGGCTAATAATTCCCGTTTCTCGGAAAGCGACTGGTGCAGTTCAAACTTAGTTATTTTGTTTTCATTATGACAAGTGACGGAAGTTGCTGGTTTAATAATAAATATAACGGTTAGGAACTACCGTCGTCCCTTACAAGAACTTGTATAATAGTTGGATACATTGTAGGTATGTTTCTGAGTACACATCGAATTACGGAAGTGGTTTTGTCTCAGTTTAGAGAAATGGAAAGTTTTTTACATGACTATTAGGAGAGTTATGAGTTTGGAAGTCTATGGAATATGGACGTTCATCTGTTACTTCGTAGTGCGTAAATTCCTCCCCAGATTTGTACAAATGAGGTCGCGTTAAATTGCATTTTATTTTGGTCCGTCAACTCGATGAATACCTAAACAAAATTAATATTGGATATTTTTTTTTAATTCCAATATTAATTTTATTAACGATAAAGTGCGCTGAAGTTTCGCGAGACGTCACGTTTTAGTTCATTTTTTAGCCACCGCTCCTGAACTTTGACTTTTTTTTTGACTTTGACTTTGACTTTGAACTTTGTATTTGTCATTTGTTATTGATGTGTTTTCAAAAACATATAACATATAAGATGTTTAAATGTACATAATTCGAAAAAAAAAGTTAACTTAATCGTAATAAATAAAAAAAGTTAAATCACATATAGCTGACCAAAACCAGATTTATCCTCCGACTGCACAGCATGATTGTCTTCTTGTTTAAGTCTTTTTAGTTCGCTTCTTAAGCAGTCGGGTTAATTGATTTTTAGAGTAGTGGTGAAATAATTTACTCAGAATATTGTATCTGCCTGCCTGCAAAGCCACGGCCTACGACACGCTAGTCGTGGCCGTTATCACTGGGCAACTTTCGAAGGATAATATCTGGAAAAAAAATTACTAATTAATGAATTACTTACTTGACTATTCTTTGTGACAGACCACAGCACAGATGGCACAGGTGAAGCGGTGATGAAACAGGTCAGGATCAGGTCAGAATCTTCAGCCACATTGCCCCCATTTGAGGCTGTCATGTCTGGAAAAATAAAATAATTATTTATACGCTTAAGCTGACGTAAGATCCCTTTTGGCCTCGTACGGGTTTTTTTATTTTTGTTAATTATAATTCTTTTCAACGCATAGACCTCATGGTATTTCCTCTCTCACAGAGAGGAGGCCTGTGTCCTAGCAGTGGACACATAAAAAGCCTGATAGAATTGAATACCTTTAAACGAGCAATTCTTGTATATAATCTGAATCTCGGCAACGGCTCCAACTATTTTCATGAAATTTAGTATGCAGAGGGTTCCTGGGTCGAAAAATCGATCTAACTAGGTTTAATTTTTGAAAAACGCCGAGCAGATCTCGGTCGCCCAGGTATTTATCTTTCTTTATTCAAGTATCATTATGAGTTAGTGAGTGACTGTATTTTCCGTGCAAGGCATAATCACTATTTTTCCCTTGATTCATTATGGTGTTTCTGTCTTAGTGATGAACGGGCGTGTATTATAAAAATTTGCCTTAAAAGACTGTGTGACATTCTGGACTAAAATAATATAATGCTATTTTTTGTAGATTTTTTAAGTTAGGTTTTATATCCCATAAAACAAAAAATGGGTTTTTAGAATGGAAATTTATCGAAACTATTATACGAAACTTTCACAATGGAATACGAATATTGACATATCACATTGAGTTTCTTGTCCCATAATTTGATAATCCTAAAATCAAATATACTTACTAATGATCTTAGGTTTCTCAGTAACCAGGAGCGTGTGGTTGATGGCGACAGAGTGTGTCTCGTGCATCGTCGCACACTTCCAGACTCCACTGTCCTCCACTGCCGTATTATTGATCATCAGATCCTTGCTAGCACTCACTCTGAAAATAAAGGCATGGGTATAAAGCTTGGTAAGAAGGGAGTTTCACTGGACGTCTCCACTTACGGATGTCTGGAATGCCAGAGGCTTAACCAATATTATTTAAGTTTCATGTAAAAGACTGCGAGCCTTCGCCGTCAACAGAGTACAATAAAGACTCCGGGCCACTACTGAGTACATCCAGAGAGAAAAATTACACTTTAAATCTTTTTACTCGGAAATCGAACCCAGAGAACCCAGAGTGGGTGCTGAAATTAACAGTAGCGCTAGCGACGCCCATCACGATAAAAAAGAAACGTGCATTCGACCTTTGAATTTTCGAACGTGATCGTCTTTTTTCGGTAAAAACATGTATCTGTTACTGTAAAAGCTCTAACTACGGTAAAACCAAGAATTTGCCGGTAAAACCTAAGTTTTCCAAGTCTTACTGGTAAAAGGCCGCAATTATCTATGCTATACTCTAATTACGGGGTTCCAGCAATCCATGGTAAATCTTAGGTTTTACCGGTAAACCCTAGTCTTTTACCGTAGTTCGAGCTTTTACAGTAACATATCCATTAAGTTGTTGAGATAGGGGTCAAAATGTAATTTGTTAGAAATTCGCTTCGACGGTCACTATATGCTTTGACCCCAAGGGCCTGCAAGTAGCTTGCATGCCATTGTGTCATAATAACTTATAAACTACTTGTATATTTTTATGAAATTAATAGGTATGTCATCAGTTCAGTCGAAAGATATTCACTGCTGAGCATAGGCCTTCCCCAAGCGTCGCCACTTTGACCGGTCCCGTGCGTCTTGCATCTAGCGGTTTCCTGCAACCTTCACCAGGCTATCGGTCTACCTAGTGGGACACCTTCCGACGCAACCTCTTCCTGTTTGCGGTCACCACTCCAGAACTTTTCGCTCCCATCAACCATCCGTTCTGCGAGCAATGTGCCCTGGCCACTGCTACTTTGAAAATGCTTTGATCTATGACGGTAACCCTGGTTCTCTTGTGAAGAGTTAAAGTCACCCAAAGGGCAATGGAGAGAGCTATGCTCGGCGTTTCCTTGCGTGATCGAATCTGGTATATGTATTTTTGGTCAAATAGGTATATAAGGTACTACAAGTTGAACGATCCTGATACGGCCGTCGCTATAAATTGGTGAGGTGAAAGTTCAACTTACAAAGAGTATCTGTCGCTTTCAACTAGTTTATTTTTTCCCAAGAAGTATCGCTCGTTGTTTTTGAGCCACGAGACCACAGTACCGCCTGTAAAGAATAAAACAAATCATTATTATAGCGGTTACGCGAATCCTATTTATATTTTAAAAGAAAAAAATCGGATGTATAGATGTATGATTGTTACTCAATTACGCCAGAACGCATGAACGGATCTGGATGAAATTTAGCACAAAGATAGATTATAATCTGAAATAGCACATAGGATACTCATTCCCACATATTTTCATCCCGGTATAATGTTCCTTTGGGATACGAGAACACTTTCCACGCGGGCGAAGCCACTGGTAGTAGCTAGCGAGTATATACTTAAGTGACTGTCTGTAAGTGGCACCAGTACCTAACTGAAAATGTATGTCTAAATTGTTTGTCATTGTCAGGGGATATGATGAATAGGAAAATGGCGCAAAAAAACTTGCAGTTTCAACTAACTGTATACCTATCATGAATAAACAATAATGATACAAATTAATATATTTGATTAGTTTCTTCCATCGGCTTTGCCCGAGTGGAAGTCGGGAACTATCCTAAGGAATCGAACTCCCGGGATAAAAATTTCATAAATCCTTTTCCAAAATTTTCCGAATTGGTTCGTCGGTTGAGACGTGACTACAAAATATACAGACCCGAAGTGTTACTTTTTCATTTACTATATTAGTATGGATATTTGATTCCAAGATGTCTGCCATAAACATACAAAGCCTCCTTCCCGGTGAAAGCAATAAAACATAACTAACATTATGACAGACACACCGGCTTGACCATTTACGATTGTACTTAATTACAAAGATAGCCAAATCCGTCCGTTAACCGTCTGACAGTTAGCCGGAACCTGCGTACGCGCTTTGGCGCCAACCGGAAGCCCTACGATTTTGATTTTAACATGTTTTATTGCGCAATGAATCATGGCTGTAATTAATTAAATTTGGAACGGGAAGGAAATTTGTTGATGTATATTTTTGGGAAAGAGGATGCACTTTTTATGCAGTCTGTGCGAATTTGAATATATTTTTGCAAGACATGTATGACCTGAACTTCTTGAGTGTTCCGGCTGTCATTCCGTTATGTACTGTAGGAGTCTAGAATTGTTATAATGTTAACTGGAAGTAATAGTCATTAAGGTCATCACATCATAGCTATGGTGACGTAGAAAAGGGTTAAAATGAGTAATTTGGCAAGTCGTTAGCGCCAATACTTTTTTGGTGACAACGTAGATCTTGTGTGGGAACATTATAGGCTGATTTTGTTTATGCTCATTTTTACCAAACTACGGTGAAGCAAGGGGCGGTTATGTAACAAGCTTTTATGTTTGTATGTATGTAAGTGCGTTCGTGTCAAATTTTGCAACTAAATTTTAAAGCAGTTATTATCGTAGATTAAGATTAAATTTTACTTACACGTTTAGTTTGGGTGGCAATGTATGATTAGCTAAGTGACGTCATTATAAATCCAATATAGCAGATGGCCCAAGATGGCGGATTAGTTATTTTTTGTGCACTGCCATAATATATTATGGGTATCAAATGAAAGGGTTTGCTGAGAAGAATAGGAAAAGCTTTCGATGGGTCACGCTTGCTTTAAAGTAACCTATTTACTCTTGATTTAAAGACAACCAGGTTATCAGACAATTCAAAATCCGGCAGGCCAATCTACTCTTTAGCTGTGCACACATTGGAAAAAGGATTCTCGAATAGTTTTTGAGTATGGATGGGATATCTACCAAGTTTCATGTTCTTCGTTATTACATAATATGTATAAAAGTCTGGTATACTCACTATCAGGATTAACTTTGCATTCCAATATGACATCTTCCCCAACTTTGACTTCGTATGAAGTCGGTTTCGTCTCTATCACGGGTGGGATGGTGTCCTCTGGAAAATAGGTCAAATATTAATAATGACATTATTATTTATTTATATTTCTGAAAGAAAAATAGTTATACTTCCAGACCGTATTTCAGTTACAACTGAAGGAACTCGCTCTTTTTTAGTCAGTAAAAGTCTCGCTTCACCCAGAGCGGGCGAAGTTGGCAAAATCCCAACTACACTTTTGTCCTACCGTTTTTTTTTTTTTTTTTTTTTTTTTTTTCATGGGCTTAGTATCAACGATACCACACTCAGCAGTCGCACTTGCAACCTCGAGACAAACGATGTAGTTTTACGAAGAAAATAACTTTATGTAAAGAAAATAGTGCGCATCTAACATTTTAGGCAAAGTTTATTTAAATAAGTACATATTCGGCATTAGGATAACAAAACGAAACAAGTAATATTTTTCTTCAACGAGTCTCGAGTTACACTAGTGGAAAGTCTAATTTTGGCGAAAAGAATTTCGACATTTGAGTACTTTTTATTTTTGATAATGGAAGTAGAGCATTGTAGGTTGTCCATCCAATCTTGATTCGCTGTGAAGTATAAATGATTACAGCAAGCCTAGACAAAAAACATTTCTGTTGCGTTAACGCCAGACGCTAACGTCAAAATCTCACTTGTCCTTTCCGCGGAAAGGACACATAATGTCACGCTCCACAGCAAAGGATTTTGATCCGAACGCAAAGCGACGCGTATGACATTACCTGACACGAATTTGCAGTGTCGCCGCTCACGTTGAATACCTGAGCATGTGTGGAAAGTATTTCGTCTAGGCCCAGGTGTATTTATCCGTTACAAGTGACAAGCGATCTCGTTTACCTGCTTCCGTATCGTTCATGGTTTCATCGTCAGTAGCTTCGTCTCCAAGCTGAGGATCATCGTAGTTCTCGTCATCAACCGCTTGCCGCCGGTGCATCGAGTGGGCTTCTGTAACAAAAGAGATGATATATTATTAATTTGTGTTATTTATGCACAACTAGCTTCAGTTCGCGGCTCGGCCCACGATGAATTAGTATATATTAAAGTTTCATCAAAATCCGGTTTGTAGCTTATATTTGAAAGAGTAAGAAACATCTATCCACCCTCACAAATTTACACATTTGCTTAATGTTACTTCCAAAATAGTGAAGGAAAAAAATGTGAGAAAATATATATATATTTTAAAGACATGTAGCAATACGCACTGGGCTCGCGTAGTGGATTACAGGCTACAACCCACTCCGTCTCACAGATCAAATCAAATCAAATCAAATCAAATCCATTTATTTGTCAATGTAGGTGTCGTTAATTACAGGTGTTAACAAGCTTAGGCCATATCTTTAAAGTATCACTACATTCTACCCACAGGGCGTACAAACAATACGTTACAATAATATTAGTCATTAGATTAAATTATACACTATCAGATTAAATAAAATAAGTTATTACATTAGATTCAATATTTGTCTATCATGTCAAAATCATTATATTAAAATCCAAATCAGTCAAGTAGGTATGTCACAATGTAAAGAAGATTAATATAAGAACATCCTGATATTATCAATTAGTATTAAATAATTATATTAAAATTGTCAGATAGGAACTCGTCTATTGTATAATACGTTTTATCTACCAGTAGTTCAAAAAGAGCTTTTTTGAAATTACTTATGTCGTCCAGTACTTTTATTACTGTAGGCATCTTGTTATAGATCTTCGGTGCCATTCCCAAAAAACTTTTTGAGTAGAGTGCAGTGTTATGTGGCGCAGCACATATATCGTTGTTGCGTCGTTTCGATCTAAATGTTTGAAATAAGTGAAGGTTACATTTCACAAATACTGCTGTCTCATATATATACAAACATGGCAGGGTAAGAAGCTTATATTTTTTAAATAACGGAGCACAACTATCAGTCTTTTTCAGTCTGAACATAGCACGTACACATTTCTTTTGCGCCCTAAATGCAATTAATTTATCAGTACTATTACCCCAGTATATTAGTCCGAAACGTAATGTTGATGTAACATAGGCTTTGTATGCTGTCAGAACTATGGACTCATTTACAATTTTAGATAAATTATACAGCGCATATGAGTACTGGTTTAGTTTCCTACAAACATTTTCAACATGACACTTCCAGTCAAGTTTACTGTCCAATTGGAGTCCAAGAAATCTAGCAGTATTGGTTTCAGCTATTCTTTGGTTTTCATACAATATATTTAATTTAACCTGTCTTGTTCTTTGTTGAAATAGCATGATCTGTGTTTTGTCTAAGTTTATTTTTAGTTTATTTTTATGTAGCCATTTTATTATGCAATCTATTGAATAATTTATGTCATATTCGAATGATTCCAAACATTTACATGGGATAATGAGTGTACTATCATCGGCAAATAAAACAGTTCGATACTCAATGCATCCTGGTAAATCATTAATGTAAATGAGAAATAACAAAGGTCCAAGGACACTTCCCTGGGGTACACCACACACTGTATATCTTACTGTAGACTCATGAGCAACTTCTATCTTAGATGTAGAGGAAATCCTATTTATGATTGTGACTTGTCTTCTTCCACTTAAATAACTTTTTATTAGTTTTAATACATTTCCCCTAACACCGTACCGTTCCAACTTTCCCAGCAGTATTTCATGGTCCACGTGATCAAATGCTTTGGACATATCCATGAATACTGCTGCGATCGGGTTCTTTTGGTCAACATTATTGAGTATGTCAGATATTAATACATAAATTGCCTTATTAATATTTTTGTTTTTCCGGAAACCATTTTGTTCTTCGGCAAGTATATTGTTTACTTCAAAAAATGAGTAGAGAGAATTGAAAATCACCCTCTCAAAGACTTTAGAAATGATTGGTATTAATGCTATAGGACGATAGTTTGCAATATTTGCTTTATCGCCTTTCTTGTAAAGTGGCTTAATAACAGTCATTTTCAATAAATTTGGAAAGTGACCATGCTCTATGCAAAGGTTAATTATAAAACTAAGTATTGGTGCAATCAAATGTGACACCGACTTGAGTATCTTAGTAGTAATCGCGTCGTAACCTGCGCTATTGGTATTTTTCAATGAATTAATAATTTTAAATACTTCGTTCGGATCGGTTGGTGCCATAAATAAGGATTTAGGATGATAATCAATATACGATATAGCATTATTGTTCTGATTCACTGTAGAACGTGCTGAATCTATAAAATAATCATTAAATGCTGTGGCTATTTCTTTAGGAGCATTTATATTTTTATCATTAATGAGTAAATGACTAATAGACTCAGACGGAAAGATCAATTTACATCCATTAATTACTTTCCACGTAGCTTTAGTTTTGTTTTCTGCATTATTAATGACATAACTGTTTTGAGATTTTTTTGTCAATTGTATAACTCTTTTTAGCCGTCGTGAATATTGTCTCAGTAATTGCTTATTTTCAATATTAGGTTTCCGTCTGTATTGCCATAACATTTCTCTTTTCCGCTTACTGCAACTTCTGATACCTTTAGACATCCATTGGGGGGTTTTCCGAGCGCAAATCTTTTTTCTTATGGTGGGAAAGCACAAATCGTAAAAAAGTATAAATAAATCGTGGAAAGAATTAAATGCTATTTCTGGATCGCTACTATTGAATACTTCAGAAAAACTAAGATTACTCATAGCTTCAATAAATTTATGTATGTTCTCACAGCTGTAATCACGACTTATAACATACCAATGATCAATAGAACAAGTCTTTTTTACAGGACACTTAAAAAGTTGGGCTGTGTGGTCTGATAGTGCCAATTCCAAAACTTCAGCTGTACCACCCCTTAGATTATGTATAATGTTATCAATACATGTTCCACTTGATAAACGCGTAGCTTGTTTTATACTCGGTTTAAGATTATAGTTCAAAAGGAGATGTTGAAATTGAATTGACAAATTTGTATTTAATAAAATATCAATATTAAAGTCACCACACATCATGACTTTTTTTTTTAAATTACGTCCGCAATAGTTTAAAATATGCTCAATTTTTTCAAAGAAAATGTTTGTATCTGCTTTGGTGTATTTTGGAGGTCTATAAATGCATATGACTATTATTTTGTGTGCGACTAGTTCAATGGCACAGCATTCGATAATATTAGGAACACAAAACTCTTTAATATCTATAATTTTATACTCGTATCTATTTCTAATTAATATACACGTTCCTCCATTTCTTGTGTTTCTTGTCGAGCATGTTGCGAGTTTAAAATTAGGTATATCTAAATGCATGCAATCGTCATCTTTCATGTTGTGCTCGGTAATACACATTATATCTACTTTTTTCCCCTGCCGCAAAAGTTCATTTACATGAATACTTAACAAATCTGACTTTCCTATCAATCCGTTTATATTTTGGTGCAGGATATATAAATGGTTATAAACGAAAAAGCTCTTGTTCGGTTGGGTCGCCAGTGTTTTCAGTTTGGGTTGATTGATCTGTACGTTTACAAATGTTAAATGACCGATTAATTGGTTCGTCAGGATTATCAAGACAAGGATGAGAAACAGACTCATAAGAAGATGCCGGTTGTGCACCTAAGTCCTCTATATATAGCATTAAGTTTTTTAGGATCATGGCAACTGCTCTATTATTTACTCTTGCATCATATTTTCGGAACATTTGATTTGTGTATTCCAAGTAATAGTTGGAATCAAAGAGATATGCATATTCATGTAGTTCATTATCCAAATACATCAAGTGATTAAACATTTCAATTCGTTTGTTAAATATTGAAAATTGGTTACTTATCTTAAAATTCGGCGAACATATTATAATGTTAGTATTTGTCACATTTTTAAGCTGTTTTTTCATGCAGTTTATTAAAAAACTATAGTTATTAGAGTTTTCAAAATCTCTTTCTCCTATATAGATAATACAATAATCATCATGAGTAAAGTTATCGAGTGTCTTATCTAAATTTGTAAACAACTGTTTTACACCGCCTCCTGGTACGATATAGTGACAGAACTTATACCCTGTAAATGTATTTTCTCCTATACCCAATATATCATTCATATTATTGCTAGAAATCATACATAATTTATAATTTTGTTTTCGTGGCTCTGATGTTGTATTTATATGACAATTAATCGTTGTAATAGTTTGTGTTTCCGGTGTTAAGGTATTATTTTTAAGCGTTTCTTGAGGTTCTTGAGTACAGTCGTTCTGTATATTCTTGGTATCATCTACGGCTGATGCAGCAACATTCATCATATTGATTGATGCAGGTCTTTCAAGTTCCAGAGAGAATTTACGAGGCATGTTTATATCTTCTACTATCCCTTTTTGTTTCAATTTTTGTGTCAAATACTTTAACGGAGTTGAAGACTTTGTTGTCTTAGAAGTTGGTGACCCTATGTCACTAGTTAATTTTTTAGTCATTTTTTTTAAGAAGTCATATTTATTGGTAATAGCATCTAATGTTGATTTCAAATTACTGTTCTCAATTGATAACTGATTAATCTCCTCATGGGCAGAAGATAATTCTAAGTTAAGTCGTCCTATTTGGCTTTTTAAGTTTTGCATTTCTTCACATTCATCGTCGGATATAGTTCGCAGACTATTTGTGGTGCCATCTAACGTCAAATTGTTGGTACTATATTCTTCCATCGTGGTATCTGTAAGTGACTGAGTTCGTTTTCTACGAAGCGTGATGTTCTCGAAAAAATTCATTTCGAAAATTAAATTTCGCAAATATGATAAATGGAAAAAGTGATACTCATATGTGGGGTTCGATCTCACGACCTATTGCCTGTGCGTGTATCCAACCAGGCTGTACTACCACTAGGCCAAACGAGCATTAACTTTAGTGATGAAATTTTAGATCTTATTCCGTGCTCGGCTCACTAGTGAGACAAGTGGGGTCCAAAGGGCATTTCTTTGTTCTACTGACGATAAACCACGACGGTTAAAACATTTGAATTTTTGTTCAATGTTTTTGTTTGCTCACAATCACTTTTAACTTATAACATTCACTTTAGTACACTTCAAAGTTTTTTGTTTGTTATTGTCACTGTTTTGTATCTTATTATGATGAATTGTTTTAGAATAGCACTTTAAATGGTTTTCGCAACGAAACTAATAATCGTTTTCCACTTTTGCTATTTTTATGTTCTTAAAGGTCCAAATCATGGGATAACATTAACACGGGGTTATTGCACTTTTATTGATATTATTATACTAATTATAGCACTGATTAGTTAATTGAACAATTTAATAACATTTAAGTTGCCGCGAGCGTTGAACTTGCGAGCGTTATCTGCTGTGATTGGTTGAATTATTCACAGAGGCATCTGTCGGTGGAGTTCTTATAGAATATAGAAGGATAGAAGTACACAACACATCGGGGCAAACCTTCATCCAGCTGTGGACTCGCGCACCGAGGCTTTAAGACTTTACCGAAGTTTAAAATTAGCAAAATTATTTTTATTATATGATGGAACTAAAAATTTACGGTTTTCGCAATTATTCTTTTATCTCTGCTATGACGTTGCTTCGTACCAAATTTCCAGATTCTGAGTTCACGGGAAGTACCCTGTAGGTTTTGATTCCCTTGCAAATGTCGAAAATTTGCGGCATAAACGGCTGTATCTTTTGATTGCGTTGGCTTAGAAGTTTGATTTAGCACCCACAGCTTGATACCTCCACGTGTTACTAAAAAAAGGGTCTTGACAGACAGACAGATGGACGGACGGACAACAAAGTGATCCTATAAGGGTTCGGTTTTTTCCTTTCGTGGTTCAGAACCCTAAAAATAATAAACCTCAAGATATTCATAACGATAGCAGTACTACTGGTCATTATAGGCACGATATAGGTATGTTTGATAACGGGTAACGTAGCGAACGCAGCATATCGCAAAGTCTATCCACTTTAATCCAGTTTAATCTAAGCTCTTCGTAATCCTTGGGCTATTTAGATAAATTTGCCTATTTACTACTATATTTGAATTGCTTTGCAATTGCAACTAGACTTGTCGTTCTATTATGGGACCAGACATAAAGCGATTCAATCTCGTCAAAGTACTTTCCCAATATTCTGTACCTAAGTATCAAAGTGAGTAGAAAGAAACTTATCTAGCAGTAAAAAGAAACCACAACAAGCGTTTAAAACAACGTGGTGGCCCAATGAAGTGATTTGGTGATAAGTAAAGACTATTTTAGTTTACACGCAGTAGTTGTTTGAGACCGGTATCGGTAAATAGGTGGGGTTTGGTCCAAGTATTGAGTTAGCAGGTAGGTAATTTAAGTTTTTTATCAATGTTCACGTATTTAGTGTGTATTGCGTACTCAATGAAAACATCTCGATAAAACGCTGATGATTGTTTCCAGAAGAACACTTCCAAGAAATGTTAGTCGTTCCTTGGTTCAGTTACAGGCTTCTGCAAACAGGCGAGCCTCGAAAATGCGACACGATTTTGCGAATGTTGCGATAAATCTAAATACATTCGTAAATCAATTTCTATGCAAATGCACCTACACTATTTTTTTCACTGTCGCGTCTGCGGGTCAGTTTTCAATCCTTGTAAAGTGTCTACTTATTTGTTTTTTATCGCCTTTATATTGTAACGTGCACCACACGATGCCTCGTATTTAACCAGTAATAGTTCTAAAATTGTATTCCAATTGAATTCTGTTAGCTTTACCATTTAGGGAGTTGCGTGTTACAATGGACAGGCGGAGACAGGCCCCTGGTACGTATCTGACATATGCCGGTAACACAGAATTTATCTTAGGAATTACAGACATAAGTCAGCATTATTTTAGTTTAACTTTATAGGGAAATAAGTAGTACGTATTTATCGGATTTGTATTAGTGCTGTTTAGTTTATCAAAATGAGCAATGAGCTAGGCTTTTGCTATGTTCGTGACTGCTTTCCGGTATATAGTTTTAAGCCAGATACGGTTAAAATAATAATGTTACCGGATTATGGCAAACACCGTTAGTTTTTAATAATATGTATAAAACAAAGTTGTGTTAGTTACACCACTTATAACTCAAGAACGGCTGGACCAATTTTTATAATTTTTGTGTTTTTGGATTCATCTCCGTCCGGAATGGGACAATAAGTAATGATACATCGAAAAAATTTACGATAAAAATATTCCCATACGTTTTTCGAATACAGCGCCATCTCTGATACATGTTGGAAACAAAGCACACACAAAAATGAACATGGCGTTGTATGCTAGTTCCGGTATTGCCAGTAGATGGCGTGATCGATTTTTCTGAAATATAAAACCCAAACGATGTTTCTACCCATGCCTGTTATAGACTTTGAAACCATCCAACCAATATGCCCCAAACCGGTTTCATTAGAACAGTAATGCGAAGCTGGTTCAAGACCAAATAAAGATATTGGTAAGGTAGGTAGGTATGTAGGGTAGGGTAGGTATGTAGGGTTGGGTAGGGTCTGGTATGTAGATGTGTAGCGTAGGGTAGATTAGGTCTGGTAGGTTGGTAGGTAGGGTGGGGGTGTAGGTAGGTAGGGTACTTTTTAGGAATCTTTGAAATAATTTATATGGCAAAACAATGTTTGCCGGGTCAGCTTGTTTGTAATAAATCTTGTGAGTTTATAAAGTCTCGATATATTCTTCTTCTTCTTAGCGTGTCGATGGCAAATATAAAAATTTAAATATTGTGATTGGCCCAGAATTCAGCCACGGCAACACCATTCGGTGACGCAATCATAAGGTCTTCGCAAGTACAGGTGACAGGGCATGCTGCGCACTCCTTGAGGTGGGCCATGGTCTGCGGCGATATGCTGTACAAGCACTGAAGACTAGTGCCATCAAAGAACCCCCACCTGTGGAGGTTGTCTCTGCTGCGGCCAACCTGAGTGCGGAGTCTATTTAGGGTTTTCCAAGTCGACCACGGCAGAGTGTGCCCAGGCGGAAGACTCTCCGACGGCCCGATGAAATTTTCAGGAGGCTTGAGTCTCGCCAAAGGTCGCATCTCGCTGAAGAGGAGTTGCCATCACATAGACCCACGCATCCTAGAAAACTTTTCCGACTTTTTACGCGCTGGGGCACTGAGCTGTAATTATGCATTGGGTGGCGTGGGTCGTTTTCTAGTTTCGATATATTGTGAACAGATTATTTCGAATACAATAAATCCCATCATAGATAGTTTAAAATGTAATCGTTACCTTATCAAGAGAAACAGTTCCTACAATCTTGGGCGATTTGTTGTGTCACCGTGTTATTGCAAATCGTAAGTTGATACTAACTCGGTGACATGTAGGTACAGCCATACACTTAGGGGGAGACCTTGTCCAGCAGTGGACGTTATTCAGCTGATTTGGTAACGGTGAAAATGATTATACCATATATGTAGATACCTAACCTTAAAACGGCTAAACAAGATAAATGTTTCAGAACTTTCATCAAATAATGTGCATGCTTACTTTTAAGCAATATCAAAATGAAGTCCAAGATTGGAAAGTAAGTTAACCTACATGGACAATTGATAAAGTCACATTGGAAACCTGCCAGGACCCGAATGAGTCCCCGAAACCACAGCATCATCGCCTGCCATAACTTCTGAATTAAATTTTCCCTCCCACAAAATTTCTCTCAATTAAGCTTAGACAAATGGCCACAGCCAACATCATAACATTTTCCTAACGAGTATAACCACATAATACAGGGATGGCGAACCAACGCAACGCAATAATTCACATCACACACATCACATCATCAGCCTATTAATGTTCCGACTGCTGGGACACAGGCCTCCTCTCTGTGAGAGGGAATGGGCCGTAATCCACCACGTGGGCCCATTGCAGGTTGGTGGATGTCACATGTCTTCGAATTTTTGGTTGTAGGACATACCGGTTTCCTCACGATGTTTTTACGAAATAATTCGGGCAGGTCAAATTATTAGATAACGATTTTCAGCAGCTACCGATACCGAGTTTCCTCCGTGCCTCGGAAAGCACGTTAAGCTGTTGGTCCCGGCTGTCATTTACTGGGTTGTGGAGGTCAGATAGGCAGTCGCTCCATGTAAAACACTGGTACTCAGCTGAATCCGGTAAGACTGAAAGCCGACCCCAACAATAATTGGGAAAAAGGCTAGGCAGATGATGATTTTCAGCAGCTCTATACTCCATTTGAAATAACAGTAGACATGTTTACAACTCTTTTTACAGTCCGTTCAACCGATTTTGAGTTCTATCCCGTAAACATAAGGATGACATAAAAAGCAAAAACCTGTTACCAAAACCGTTTACTACAACTACCATTTGTCGTATCACCAACGTAATAGAAGTCAAAATCGGTTGAACGGGCTGTAAAATGGGCTTATTTTAATGTCTAATGTTATCGCAAATGGAGTTTAAATAAGTGATATTCCATCATCAAAAGCATGGATGGATGGATGCAAAAATGTCCCATTTATTTTTAAATTTTCCCTGTGTCTCGAAATTTCGACTGATCAATTCCTTAAATTTTGGCATTGCGACAATTGCAATCGAAATAATAGAATAGAATAGAAAAGACACTTTTCAAGAGCCTCAGAGCCTCTAGACTTGGTTCCCAACCAACGTGGACCACTGGTAGTCCATAAGAGCTTGCATATTTTTATTGTACGGCTTAGGAGTGGAATTCCCTGGCGGAGTCTGTGATTCCCGATAGCTACAAACTAGCTAAAGCTCTCTAAAGTCAAGATTGAATCGGTTACTTCAAGGCAAGCGTGATCTACCGTCGACCACATCATCGCATACAATCAGGTGAGATAGTGGTCAGCGAGCCTACCAATGTTTTTTAAAATTATGGTTTCTGGTCTTCTGGTACCCTAGAAAAGTGACATTTCATCGAAAGCGTGGTGATAGCAAATGTCAAAAAGGCAAAATTGTATAGGATTGACAAGCAATATCGAAAAATCACGAGATCAATAACTTATATTTTGACATTTCGACTAAGCAAAGAAATCAAAGTGGTCCCAGGACAAAAAAAGGTTGAGAACCACTGCTTTAGACAAAGTGACATTATATAGACGATAGCGATATATATATTAGTTTTTTTTTTTGGGATTGACCGCATGATTTTACACTAGCACTTAACAATGCCATACTTTTTGGGCTTTTTGACATAAATGTCGCTAATTTAATGTCACTAGAGCCTGCTTTCAGCTTGCATTCTTCTTAAAGAAAACAAAACATAAGATGTTGTGAGTGAGATATATTTTGAAGAATTTAGCATTTAATTTGCAACAACAGAAATAACTCATTTTTAGGAGTGTACGACTAAACGCCGACAGACATTACGCCGACAGACTGAACACCGACAAGACTTTACTTCGACGGGACTCTACGCCGACAGGACACTTCGCCGACAGGACACTTCGCCGACGAAGCATCCCTAGTATAATATACTTACGTAATCAGATACTTACTTTGGAAATCGATTAAGTTTTTCTTGTAATTATACAATTCATAAAAATTAAGATCTTGCATTGGTTTTTAGCATATTATTACAAATGCATTATTGCAAATGGCGTGGAATAGGCAATTGCAGGTCGAGTATGAGTTTGAAGGCCGAGCCGTTAGGCGAGGACTTCACTAATACGAGACAGTTAACTGCCATTGCCACCGAGGCATATATAGTGCTTTTCTCAAATGAATGCAGGGAAGTAAAACATAAATTAATATATACTATAATAACTTTTTATATTATACATTTAATTTAATTAATATTTACATAGGAACTCTACTTGGATTACAAATATCCAGTCAATCTTTGTTTTAGGTCGCGCAATGTTATTATTGCTTTGTCATCAAGAAATTCTATGTCTTTTGTGGTAATATTATAGAGTTCGATACTCCGACGTGCGACGTTAACGCCTAATATCATAGCAACCTGTAACAAACAAAACTATATATGAAGCTACAGCCACCCACGGACAGTATATTTAATATGACTCATAAATCCTGTGTATCAAAATTCATACAAATCCATCCAGCCATTTTGACTTAACTGTTTCTCAAATTAATAATAAATAATTATATTTACCTTTGTCGCTAAATCAAACTGACTGAATGGCTATTACTAAAAGACTACTCATTCACGGAGTCTTTACTTACATTCATAGAATAAGCCCTAAAATCATTACACTAACCGACTCACACTAGATACACGATCATTCTCTCCTTGCTCACCACTCTCACTCATACACTTACACATACATAGGCTCACTCACTCACACATACTATTACTCTCAAACACATTTACACACCGGCACACAATTGTATTACTTAACCACCGTCGCAATATACATCCTGGCTGCAGCTATACCTACATGACTAACCGCCCTGTATGGCCTAATCACTGTCTCCTAAGATACAGGACTACCTAGTTTAGGAGACAGGGTTACCTGATCTGTGTAGATTTATGTAGATATCTTATGTTATTTTGTACATCTGCTCTTGTGTATCATGAATCCTGTGTGTTATAATAAAGATTATTATTATTATTATTATATATCATCTGGGGCTTTTTTAAAAAAAATGCTTTATGTTTATGCCAGTAAAAAAAACGATTTTTTGCTTTCGAATCCGGTCGATCGTCGTTTAAGAACAGTAGTTAAATCTCCATTATTTTTCAAGATAATGCCGTTTTTAACATGAACAACAACAACAACATTTCAGCATGGAATAATTGCCCAGAATGTAGATGGCTTTTTAGTTTTAACAATCTCATTAAAATACGCCAAAAATTACAGTTTCGAAGAAAATGTTCACTTTTATATCGTTTCGCCAAATCACTAAATTTTCATATACTTTCATGTATTTTTCTTTTGACTACACTGGAAGCAGGTTTTCCATTGCCAATTTGGCTTCTGATCTTAAATCTGGTGGAGTTCAATCAATTCTATCTCACTCTCTATTTCACTCTCTGAACCGTTGGAACGCATTTTGATTATTAAAATTATATTTAGTAATTATGTTAACAACAAATCAAGACGAATTTTCAGCTTTGCCGCCAATTTTCTATTCTATCTGTGCCGAAAGGCAAATGCATTTATGGCTATACAGCCACGTGAACGCAATTTGTATTAAGCAAAGAGATTTACTTTGGTATGCCAAGAATGATAAAAGAGATCCAATCAAAGAGTATTTAATAACCCCAGGACGCCTTTTCATACAACATTGCTGGAGCGTTGTAATGAACCAAATTCAAAAAACGCTCCTGCAATGCATTTGTTTTTTTTGTCCGTCAATTCGATATTTCACGTGTTCTTTTTTTTGAAAATAATGACAGTATTTATAAAATATTTAGTTTACTACACCCTTTTGCAAAAAAAACGGGAACCTAAGGAAATTAACATTCTAAGGTCGATTTGAGTTAATTAAATAAAAACAAATTGTTTGTCGTAGTCTGTATATTTATAATCGTGTAAATTAATAAGCGTGAAGTGAACTCGGGCATTTTTTTTTTAATTTTCGATGAGTTCTTTTAAACCTATGTACACGGCCAAACAATAAGAAGTGGTCGGCAATAAAGATTAACTAATAATTTATAACAATTTATGTTCAATTTGCAGAAAATATCCAAAACGTTTTATAATTTTAGTAATCAGTAAAAAAATCCTTTCAGCAATTTGCGCCATTAGTAAAGCAATTTTACAATAATCAATATTTTACTTTTGTTGATTTCAAAATTTAAATTTATAACGTAGAAAATCATGCTTCAAATAACATGCCAATACATCGTTAAATTAATAAAACCTCTTTCTTGTTCTTCTTCACTGAAGTAGATAAAAAAATCTAAATTGCCCATTTTTTTTGCAAAAGAGTTTAGTTGAAATTTTATTTACGGATACTTTTGCATTTAAGTTCAGCACGAACACAGCACGCTTATAATTACCACTTTTTAATTTATTTTAAAATGAGTTCATGTGAATTTATCAAATCAAAAACCGGTAACTTACAATTAGTGAATGATGGATATTTCTATTGCCGAAATAAAGTGCGTGGGAATGTGTTCTATTGGAGTTGTGTCGAAAATAAAAAAAATAATTGTAATGTGTTTGTGAAAACTAAAATTACTGAAGGGAAACATGATTTGGTAAGTAAAACTATCAGGCAGCATTGTCACATGCCGAATCCCGAACTACTGGTTGTTCGTAAATTCCAGGCTAAAATAAAAAACAAAGCTCATTGTAGTATGGATTCACCTGTACAGATCATACAAAGTTGTATGAAGGATGTTCCAATTGTAAGTTTCCCAAGTATGCCTAATAAGCAAGCAATAACTAAAATGATAAATCGGACGAGAAATGAAAATAAACCGTGCATTCCTAAAAAACTAAGTGATATAAGTATACCAGATAATTACCAAAACTTTGAAAACGAACAGTTTTTAGTGGGTCATTACGAATACAATGGCGAAACTGTTATTATATTTGCAACTGAGCAAAATCTACGATTATTATTTGAAGCTGATTTCTGGATTCAAGATGGAACTTTCAAATGCTGTCCGCTGCCTTTATGCCAGATGTATACTATTCATGGAAATGTTAGCAGTGATAAGAAGAGGATTTTCCCTTTAGTTTACGCATTCCTTTCTCATAAATCGGAGAACTGCTATTACATTATGCTTGAAATAATAAAAATGCATGTTTTGAATAAATTAAATTTGCGTCTAAATCCAAAAACCATTATAACTGACTTTGAAAAAGCAGCAATTAATGCTTGTAAACGTGCATTTCCAGAAAGCAGGAATAAATGTTGCTATTTTCATTTGAGACAAAGTATATGGAGGCACATACAACAAGCAGGATTGGCAAAATTGTATGGTGACAACTGTGATTTTGCGTTCAAAATGAGACATTTGGCTGCACTGGCATTTTTACCTGCAGTTGAAATCCCATCAGCTTTTAAAGAAATTGTTGACAAAGTTTTACCACCAGAAGCGCACCGAGTAATCGAATGGTTTAAAAAATATTACATTGACAGTAATGTTTACAAAACTGAAAGTAATGAAATTAAAACGAACTCATTAAAAGTATTGATTACAAAAGTGCCACCCACGTTCCCACCAGAGACATGGTCAATATCAGATTCCATTGAAGCATGCACACCAACCACACAAAACGCTGTCGAAAGTTGGCACAATAGGTGGAACACATTATTAAATAGAAAAAAATTGAATATATTTAAAACTATAGATGAAATTAAAAAGGAACAAAAAAATACAAAATGCGAAATTGAGAGACTATCAGCGGGCATAATAAAACCAAGGCAGAAGAAAATTAATATAATCAACGAAAGGTTGATAGCACATTTGAACAACAAAAACAATTTAGATGTGATCGCATTTTTAAAAGGTTTATCTTATATTATTAATTTTAAAACATAAAGTAATATTTAATTAAAAAGGAGTTGTTATTAGAATAATTTAGGTTTGTGTGATATTTTTATTGTTACGAGGTTTGTTTGAATAAATTATTTCTGTTTGTTTTTTCTATGCATTTTTATGGGTATCTTTACATATCGATATTATATACATATATGTACTATATGCTGAAAACCAATGCAAGATCTTAATTTTTATGAATTGTATAATTACAAGAAAAACTTAATCGATTTCCAAAGTAAGTATCTGATTACGTAAGTATATTATACTAGGGATGCTTCGTCGGCGAAGTGTCCTGTCGGCGAAGTGTCCTGTCGGCGTAGAGTCCCGTCGAAGTAAAGTCTTGTCGGTGTTCAGTCTGTCGGCGTAATGTCTGTCGGCGTTTAGTCGTACACTCCATTTTTAGGGTTCCGTACCCGAAGGGTCCAAACTGAGCCCTATTGCTGTCACTCACGTGTCCATTTCTCCGGTTGTCAGTCTACATATGCGTCGTCTGTCACAAAATGTTGTTCCGAAGAATTTTTTTACTTCCCATTGACCTATGAACTTGGGTGATAATGCTTTATATTACGTATATAATATTTTACTAACAAATAGTAATATTATATTCTACATTGGGTACGGAACCCTAAAATGTGTGAAGTCCGACACGCACTTGGCAGTTTTTATTTTATTATTATTTTATTTATTGGTCATTAAATCTCCAACTCCTGATTTCTTCATATCACGTCATGGCAACATTACTGTTTTACTATAAAAATGCCACAATCACCAACAAAGGTTCGTCATCCCTGACATAATGTAAGGAAGCGCTCTCGATATAATTATGGGCGAAACCGGGGCATATCAATTAGTGTTATTAACGGACGGACGGACAGTTTTGCGGTAGTTTGGATTATAGGTCAGTTAGCTTGTACATCTGTTTTATTAGGTAGCCTATTTTTGACCAACTGTGGCATTAATACGGGTATTATGTTAGCCTAATGAATTTATCGGTATTTTAAGAATTATAATTATAAACGTTAGGAACATTGAAATTTTGGAATTATCAAAATAGGATTAATGATAAATCGGAGTATATTAGATTTTTTTTAACCATTCGGCATTATCAAAATCGGTATTTTGAAATTCGTATTTGTGACTGGCGGATAAAGTATTTCGTATTTATGTAGTACAACCCTTTGTGCCGGTTTATTTCATCACAATTTCAGCCGATGGACGTCCACTACTGATTGCAACCCCCACATCGACTGGTTTATATATCTAAAGTAAAGTAAAGTAAAGTAAAGTTTATTTTATTCGCACAGATTGTAGGTACATGACATAAGGTATAAAAAAAAACAATTGTGATCCCTGTACAATCTACCAGATTAGGCATGCAAACATTAATTAATTAAGTAAACGAGTAGATAATCAAAAACTAGTCTCAAAATACAAAAATAAGTATTACAGTTCAAAACGGATACAAATAAATAAGTTGGTATGTCGTTAAATTGCATAAAACATATTATGATTATAATAAATTAGAAATTTAAATTAGAATAAATTTTAGTCATTGCACATCTATCAATATATATGTTTTTTTTTAATTATAGGTGTGACCGAGATGTATATAGGACTATCCGGAAACTAAAAAAAAACTTTATATGTATATTGAAGCAAAAATGTGCCTTACAAGTCGACTGGATTCCGAATGGAGCTGAGTAGCTGTATTGCACATGGTGAGACTGCTTATCTGACCTCCTCAACCCGGGATAACACGATACTCCTTGGCAAAACTGGTGTCTGCTTTCTGACTAACCGTAACGACTGTCAAAAGTCTACAAAAGACTGCCGATACCAACGGTTTAACATACTTTCTAAGGCTATCCACCACGCACTAGAATCTAGACGCACTAGATTCCAGTGCGTGCGTGTAGCGATTCCCAATATGGTCGATAGCGACCCCTTGGGTTCCAAAAAGGTTTCCCAAGGGTCAACATAAACAAAAACTGATTTTTGGGGTCGACGAGGTCTAAAAATCGACTAATTAACACAAGTTCTTATTTGAAACTTTCAAGATAATGTATAAGTTTTGTTACGTGTACCAACTTTTGGTTTTACTGAATTTTATGTCCATTTCTTTTGTTAAATTTTGATGAGAAAATGATGTCGAGTGTAAACTCACTTAACTAACTTGGCTATGGGGGTCTGAGATATCAGTTCATTTTGAAAAAGGGGTCTCTTGCCCAAAATAGTTTGGGAATCCCTGCACTAGACGAAAAAAAGCAGTAGAAGAAGTGATCCATTGATCTTATTGCTTTATGGCGTTCCAATAGAACGATAAAATAACAAATAAATGATCACCCGTGCGGCTGTTTCAACTTAGACGCGACCTCCACCTGTCGTGTAAAAAAACACAACATTTTACAAGCTTTTTTAAAATCCCTTTTATTCCCAGCAACAATTCCTTATATCTTCAAAAGCTACCACCGCTAAACTCACAGAGTCCCTATTATTATACAAAGTGCTTACTCCAGTCGTGCCCACGGGTTCCGTGGTGCATACCAATGTGCACATTATGGTGGATAGTGGTCAAGACAGCGTGTCGACGATGAGCCTGGCATATTGATGGTGGCATGGTAATTGTTGAAGTAACTGTGAAAAATATGATGGTTTTATAACTTTGTAGAAGTCGAATCATTTATTTCAATTAGACCAATCAACTTTTGAAAGTCAAAATTTCTAGTTCAAAAAATAATAATTTTGACTTCGTAGTTGTAATTATTTAAATTTGCAAGTTTTTTTTTTGTATAGATTCAAGTTCTTCTAGCCTAACAGATACCTAAATGTTGTCGATTCTAGGGAGTTTATTGCTCCGCTTCTTCTTCCCAGCTAACTAAAAAAGGAAGAGATGACGGGCGGGCGTTTTAGTGCACTATTTTTTGTAAATGTTGACAGTTAAAAAGTGCTTTTACCAAGCCCAATTTGAAGTTTCTTAATTAGAATAAATGACTTTTGATTTCAAATTGGGAAACGACGCTATAGACAACGTGGCCACATGATTGACATTATTCTAACAGCCATAAATATATAAAAAAGTCCAAAATGTATAGTATTGACACAAAGTACGTAAGCGGCAGAGCGCCGGTATTGACATCATCGCATCTGCCTAGTACTTTCCCAACTATATTGGGGACAGCTTCCAGTCTAACCGAAATTAGATGAATCCCAGTGTTTTACATGGAGCGACTGCCTATCTGACCTCCACAACACAGTAACTGGGTAACACGATACCTCTTGGATAGACTGGCGTCAGATATCAGATCTTCAAATGACAGCCGGTACCAACAGCTTAACGTACTTGCCGAGGCACGGAAGAAACTCGCTAAGTAAAGATGATCGTATTAACCTTGAATATTGACCCGTGCGGCTGTTATTATTAAGCCACGAGCTGTCACATGTCTTCAATTTTTTTTGTTTTAAGACATGCCGATTTCCCAACAAAACAACGGTTTCAGCCCCACAAAGTTTTCCATCACCGTTTTGAGAGCAGTGGTGACGAAATAATTTACACAAAGTAAACCACCTGTCTGGATTCGAACCGGTATTGACATGCGCCACCGAAATGACACGTACCTACTCAATTCCTTAACAATCGTATACTATGCCCATACTTGCCTAGAACCTCTAATTTTTACATGAATTAGTTTAGGCTGGTAACGAAGGGTTACTACCTACATATATGTATACGTTCTGATGTAAAAAAAGCAAAATCATTTTGGAAGCTAAACTGATCGTAGAAAATTCCAGAATAAGTTCTACGACGAATAAGACTTACGAGTGCATTTAAAAATGTTAGACAGAGGTGGTACAAGAAGAAAATGTCTGAACAGACGAAAGAGACGTTAGCCCAGTAGTGGACCCCATAAGAGACCAATACATACAGGACGGAAGAAAGAAGAACTTTTGTATGACCATAATTAAAATATAACTTTTTTTCCTCTCTTAGAATTGTAGCATCAAGCCTAATCAATATGGAAATAATTAATTTTATTATGCAACTCTATTGACGGGTTCCGCTTGTTTTAAACCCTGGTCATGCGCACATTAGAACACGACCGTTTCCTTTATACATGATGTGATATGACTAGTTCCTGGTTTTAATAAGCAAAGCTACATGTTTAGAGAAACTAGAACTTTATGCTCAGACTGCATAAAATATTCATTAAATTGGTCAGATTTTATCATCAGCATACCATTATTCGAAGATATGGAATATCCACCAACCCACATTGGGCCCGCGTGGCGGATTAAAGACCATCCTCTCTCTCACAGAGAGGCCTGTGTCCCAGCAGTGGGAACACTGAAAGGCTGATGATGATGCCATTATTCCAATTTATTTGTGATCAGTATTATATTTTTTGTATCTCACAACCCTTCCATCATCATTTCTTTGGTCTGCCTACACCACCAAATTACCATCTTCATAATAACTCTACATAACAAGTATGTATATTCCAAGTTAAGTAAATATAGGCGATGATCCCGTTTTTATTTTCAAAACGGCGTACTTTTTTTTTGTATTTGACATTAATCGTCGCTAAGATAGGATGATGACGTTTCTAATTACAGGAATTGGCCTTGATGATGATGACGGTTGCAAACATACAGCTTATTCTATAAAAAAACATCATTCTGCCCATGCCATAAAATTAAGCATGATCACAAAACAAGATGAGCCATCTAAAAAAACAAAAACACATCATCCAACACTGCAAATTAATTGCAACTAATAATTAAAAAGGTCGTTCTGGCGAATTTGTGAGTCCATGACCCAATTACCATAGACAATGAAGCATGGACGAATTAGAGAATAGAGCATAGAGTGGCCACATAAATATGGCGTTATTTATGGCGGATTATCACGGCAACGTCGCATTTATTTGTCGGTCGCTGATTTATTAAGACTATTATGAAATATTCGACTTATTGGTCAATTACATTGCTAGTGAATTGAAGTCCACAATAATGGGGTCAAGTGAGATTGGGTCTCTTTTTTTTTAAAGCTTCTGGTATTAGTCAAGTTACACTGACCTCTTTACATACACATACATAAACTCACGCCTTTTTCCCATGGGGGTAGGCAGAAACTACAGTTCGCCACCTGCTACGATCCTTACATACTTCTTTTGCTTCACACACATTCATACCTCTACCTCTCCCCCCCCCTCTCTACTATCAAATAATTTATCACCAACTAGCTTATGCCCGCGACTTCGTCTGCGTAGCATTAGAACTTCCACCCCTATTTTCCCTTAAGGATGATTTTCAGGATGAAAAGTATCCTATGCCCTTCCTAGGGTCTCAAACTATCTACATCCCAAATTTCATCTAAATTAGTGAAGGGGTTTAAGCGAGAAAATGTAACAGACAGACAGACAGACGGACAGATACAGTTAGTTACTTTCGCATTTATAATATTATAATATTACTAGTTTCTGCCAGCGACATCGCCCGCGTGTTAGTCGAAAATTATCCCAAGGGAGCATATTCGCGGTTTAAAAAGTATCATATTTGCTATTCCAGACTTTAATCTATTTCTGTGCCAAATTTTATCAAGACCCGTTCAGTTGTTTTTGCGTGAATGAGTAACAAACATACAAACACTCACAAACTTTCGCCTTTATAATATTACCGAACAACAGAAGACAATGGCCTCATTTTAAGGAATCTTAGTAGCAAACTATCCAGACTAGACAAATTATCATTCTATCAGCGAAGGCTATGGTCGAATTCAATGTCAGAATGATTGATCACGTAATTTTTCAATAGCGCCTCGAAATCCCATACATTCATGTCGTTTTTCCAATTGTTGTCGTGAAGCATTCGTTATAATTTCACTGGTTTTAAGCCTCAGAACAACTCTAATTGTCCCACAAAAGTTTTTGACATCGATTGTCACTGAGATGATACTGCAACTTGAATGTAAACTTTTCACAGTACGAGAATTAGCCTTCAGAGCCGTAAGGCGATAGCGATTGTCAAAAAGGCAAAATTGAAATTGATTGAAATCGACTTTGAATTCGACTGTCGCCTTCCCTGACATCGAATGCTACTTGTTTAGAGCTTCGGATACTAATAAGCGTCCTTTTGCATTTAGTTTTGGTACTGTCAAGCACAACCTAATAAAGCTGGTCCTAAAACCAACCAACCTAAGAATCCGTGCCGATCTATACCAAATCTTTAATAAGTTATTACCAGTATCTTAAATCTAACTACGGCCCATTTAGAGCTTTATAATGATGCAATAAAAGATATTCTAAGAATAGGTGTATTGGCACTATAAATATATATCGTTGCTTTACATAAAAGTTATCATTATAAGGCCACATTTCATCCAAAGATTTGTTTTGGACTTGGATATATTAATCCTCTTTTTAAAATCCAATTCCAATTTTGGGTCAATTGGCGAAAACGTTAAAGAAAGCGGACTGAGATGTGGAGATGACAACCCTAAAAAAAAGTTCATAAATATGCTCGACTGCGAGGCAGGGGAACCATCCAGCTCCTGGTGGTCAAGCGTGTAAAAATAGATCCTGAAAAAGAACCTGAATACTTAGATAACCCAGAACAGAGCTTTCTGACGCTGACGTACAAGGAGCCAGCTAAACAGGGAAGAGGATTGGATAAAGTAGAAGAAAAAATAGCCATACTATCTCTGAGTAGCATAAGCTTATTATTTGGAAACAATATACGGTTCCTACAGCATAGGCTGCATGGGAGCATAGCCACGACCAAGTCGAAGCCCAAGTCGAAAATCTATATATGTAAAAGAGAAAGTATGTATTTATGTTGCTTACAGACTCCGAAACAGCTGGACCGATTTCAAAAATTCTTTCACCGTTGGGAAGCTACACTATCCCCAGGCGACATAGGCAATTTACGTGGGTGAAACCGCGAGGCGTCCGCTTGTAATATTAAAAAGAAAGAGCCTGAATTTTAGGAGTTTGTTCAGTCATGTAGGGTAAACTCTGGAACCAGTACACTTATTTAAAAAGTCATCATCATTTGAAAGGTACATTACAGATGTTTATAAGCTATAAATTATTATAACCCAGGTAAAGTCGAGGCGGGCCACTATGTTCAATAGGGTAAAAGCCGGGTAGTTAACAAACTTTTTGAAATCACTCTATATCTCTCAGTACAAAAAACAAAATAGGTGCCTGCTTTATTTCTAAAACTGGTTGGTATTTTGGTTTTTTATCTACATATTTATGAAAAGTCAAAACATTATCTTTAACATTGCCAGAGTATTAGCGATTCTTGCGGTCCTCTATATTTTGGGACATCTATCCCACACAGGGGATAGTTTACCTAACCTAATCCTTGTTACGTTAAGATAGATGACCCACCGAGAAACAAGACATGTTGCCCGCAAAAACTTTGATCGCATTTCGCCTTCCCATGCAATCGCATAGAGACATGAGATACGGTCTACTTATTGGTAGTTGGAGAATCTTTCGATAGTTTAATAGAATAGCATGTGATTCATCCTTGAAACTAGAATAATAATAATCGGGGCAAATATACCCCTGGGGCAACAATCCTGGTTTTAACCTACAGATAAAACTACATGTTTGTTTCTGAACTAACCTATCCATTTTACGTCGCATAAACAGACCAACAAAATCTAGTCTTCCCTTCAGTACGGTAACTTCTAAATATACCGCCTTGTCAAAACGAAGCCGACCAGTGAAAGTGGGCGTAGTCGTGGCAATAATATCTAATAATAGACAAGAAATTATTTAAACAGCTGCATTCGTATGGGTATGAATCATGGATTATGTAAATAATAAGGGTAGATGATCTCATTACGTGTGAAAGCCCTTTTGGATTCGTTGGATTACTTTAGATATGGCAACTGAACTTAGACATGAAACAAACTCCAATCCAAAAGAGAAAGAGTCTGCAACAATTCAATAAGACTGTAAGAACGGACAAAGATTGGAAGATAAAGTTCTGTTTGGAGTCTTAACGCATATAGAATTAGAATTTTAATAGCAAATATATGATAAACTAACGCATAACATGAAAAATCTACAAAGAAGCTATTTGAATAAAAACAATATAAAGATAGATATAGACGATGGCAACAGATATAACGTAAACTTTTACGCGGTAAATTAATTGAATATGCTGAACGCGAAAGAGATAGGCAGAACTTCAAGGAGTGAATTAATATCAACCACACTAAATCGTAATATTCACACAGCTAACCAACCAACATTTCTTCGCAAGAAAACTTCAAACACTAATAAAAATACTTAAAACAAGTCCACGTTTCAACACATTAGTATACGTCTTAACTCATATAAATCTCCTTTAAGAGCGAGAAAAAAGCCATCCAAATAACCCAGACTTACCCTGCTTCCCTTTACGTGAAGAAATGAGAGGAATTCAGGGAATATTCTGATGTTGAGCAGAGGTCTTTGTGGATTGGTCGCGGGAACTTTTGACATGGTAATAATAAATGGGTCTGAAAGGAGCTCTGTGGTTTTCGAGATAGGCGATAGAAATGTACCTACTGTTTTATGTATGGGGGTGAAATTTATTTGAGGTTGGTAGTTAGATGTGTCTATTTTGTGGCTTTCGGATCGGTGGAAGTTTACTGTTTTGAAAAAGATTAAAACTGCCATAGATTATGAAAAACTGCAGTTAGTGGCTTACACCCAAATATGTCATTTTCTTCTCTCGACTGAATCTCGACTAAGCCTCCCTCTACAAAATTGACTGGTATTAACCTGTTGATATTCACATTGACATTCTATGTTGGTTGATATAAACTTTTCGTTCTGAGAGTTTCGTGGCCGTTGTCGTGGTAACTGAGTCTAAAGAAGTTGAGTAAGTTGCCTTCAAAAGGGCTTATAATGAAAGCGTTAGATATCTACTGATTTTGAAAAAGATTGTAGTGCCTGGTTATTTCTTAGAAAATTAACTAGTGTTCTACTTCGAGAAAAGTTTAAGCTACAGATAACTTCACGCTTTCTATAACAATCTCTGCCAAAAACCCAAAGCCCAACACCATTATTCAAATCCCATCTCCATTTTCGAAACAAAACAATTCGCTAAGTCACTACATTGTCGAAATGCCTCCACCATTATCGACACGAAATGTAAATCTCGCCAGCACCTTTCAAGCGCCAAGTTCAACAAACGAACTCCTGCGCACGTCATCCTTTTAATCTGGTTCTTTTATCGTGCTCACAGACTTGAGAACTATTGTTTAAGTACGTGATATTGTTCTTTAGTTTATATCTTGAGCTAGTTTTACTTGGCAGTCTTTCTTTGGCGTTTTGAATTTAGAAGTGTTGTAGTAAGAGACAACTTAAAATAAATTTGGGCAGGGCACGAGATAGTATTGGAAGTTTTCATTATTTGCTTACCCCTTTTGTTAAGTCGTCATAACAAATGCCTAGATTATCTTTTAGATCTCAACTAGCACCACAGCCCATAGGCTACGGGTATAGGCTATAGGTTCTATGCTGTCCTAGACAAGTAAAATTTCAAAATTTTAAAAACCCCCGACACATTTATCTTGCGAAAACACCCCATTCAAACAGTAAAACGCCCATAACTTTTGAACGGCTAAACCGATTTTATTCAAACATAGCTAAGAACACTCTCGACAAAATCACCTTTCAAACAAAAAAAAACTAAATCAAAATCGGTTCATCCGTTTAGGCGCTATGATGCCACAGACAGACACACAGATACACAGACACACAGATACACAGATACACAGATACACAGATACACAGATACACAGACACACAGATACACAGCAACACACGTGAAACTTATTATAACACCCCTCTTTTTCCGGCGGGGGTTAAAAACACCCCGATTCAAACAGTAAAATGCCCATAACTTTTGAACGGCTGAACAGATTTTATTCAAACATAGCTAAGAACACTCTCGCCAAATTCACCTTTCAAACAAAAAAAAACTAAATCAAAATCGGTTCATCCGTTTAGGCGCTATGATGCCACAGACTGACACACAGATACACAGATACACAGCAACACACGTGAAACTTATAACACCCCTCTTTTTCCGGCGGGGGTTAAAAACAAACCGTTTAGTGCACACACTAAACGGTCTGTCTTCCAGGATGGTATAAGCTTCCAACAGAAAATGTTTGTATTGTAGAACTAAAGCTATCGTTCAACGACTCATCATTCTAATTTCTGCTGGCAAGCAACATTGCTGTATTCAATTGTGAAATCTTATTTTATTTTATAATTATTATGTATAACGTCTTATACATTACAGTTATATATCGATAACTAAGGCACGTCTGAAATAGAAGTAGACAAAATTACAGATAGATAAAACTTTTCAATTTTAGTCCAGATTGACAAGCTCAGTATGGAAACTCGTTGGACACAATCTTGAACGTGATCAAATTTATTTAGTTGAGAACAGAAGTTATTTACCAGAGCAATTTACGCAGAGGATTAGCTTAAATACAGGTGGTTATTTACTCCTTCCAATACATAGAATCTACCCATAAGGATACCAGCGCTATATTATTTGTATTCTTATGGCAATTTGTGTTGACGTAGAAACCTTTCAGGACACTTCACACAAGTGTTTAATTTTTTTTTAAGCTTAATTTATTTATTGATGTGTATTTTTTCGTTTTATTTTCTGCGCGTGTCACATGTAAACATGTTTGAAGTGAAAATTTATTTAGTTACCTTGACCGATTTTTAGTAGGGGCTAAAGTTATGGGTTCGAGTCAGCAACATGCTGCGGCCTGTTTAAAAAGTGGCCAGTTGCTCCATAGTTTTTACTTCTGCCAGCAGTCCCCTTGACAGCCTATTATTATTACACATATACAATCACTCATGCACACACCCTTCTCATTTCTCCATTCTCATTAGTTACATAGGTACCTACTTATTGTTTGTAGGTACCTACATACTTTTTAGGGAATAAGATACTTCTTTTGTACTTATATTTTTCGCTGAATTTTTAAATTTTATTTATCTTTGATTTTAATTTTAATTCTCCTTAAACTTAATTTTCATTGAATTTAATTTAATTGTATTCTTCTTTAATCTTAAATTTCGTTTTTGTAAAGACTACACATATATTATTTCATGGTTAATTATTCCTCTATGTAAAATGGGTGATCTGTAACACAGGGCCTTAGCTATCTCAGACAACCTTCTCCATATAAGGTTACGTATTATGATAGTCACTGTTTTTTGATGTCGAGATAAATAAAGTTTATTATTTTTTTATTATTATTATTTTCTTTCTCGATCTATGCTGTAGGTAGTACACCCAAGCATATATCGAGTAGTCTGATGCAACTATTGATCCCTCTACATGTTTATCAATACATTAAGAATATAAAGTGGGTACATAAGTACACAATATTAATTCAAGTGAAACACTCGAGTTAAGTTTTAGTATGTTCTATAAATAACTTAGTTGATAGCGATACAGGAAGTTATTAAGTGTATTAAACATAGTATGTTGTACTATATATTAAGTTATTTGGGTTCCGTACCATCATCTTACTGCCCTTGTACCATGTTACTGAAGGTCGGCGCCACGAAATTTCTTTTTTATTCCGTCTGAAGTGGACTGTATTGGTGGTTCGGTTGGAGACTCGTTGAGGAAATGAAAATACTATCGTGATTCGTATCTTCAATTTATTCCTTACTTGTTACTCCTTGTAGAGTGGAAGACCGACTGTGTCTCTGCCTACAAGCGGGCCGGCTTTTATACAAAAACCGCTCGGCGAGAACAATGGCGCCCCTACTTTGCAACTGTATTCAAGCATGGCACCACAGAAATGCCGATTTTATAAAACTTATCTTACTTAAATATACACAAGTTATACATTTCCTTAATCTACATACTTAATTCTACATAGGAAAAATATAAAAGGTGTACAAAGGTCAACACAAAAATCTTAATCTAGATTCCTCCTTACTCCAAGTATTAAACTATGACAATATACATAATCTTATCTAATTAGCTACCTTTTCTCTAAATCTTATGTATATTTCAAGTTTTATTATACTACTACTACTACTCTAAAATTCACATGGCCCATACATGTGTCATTTTACACACGTGGTCAAACACGTGGACGTGTTCATTTATTTTTGTAACAAAGAAGAAAACTGCGAGACAATCCCAACTAACTATCTACCTTTTCTCTAGTTCTTATACACATTACAAGTGTAGATAGCTTTACTCACATGGCACCTACGTCAATCCTACTTTAAATATTCACATGTTAATTTCTAAGTTACAAGAAAGCTAAGAGACAATGCTTACGGTACATTGTGTCCGGCCCAACCAGGCCACACAATGGGACATTACAAGGGACGGAGTTCGTCTTATTTTCTCACGCCGCTTCGCGGCATATGGCCATACTTTCATACAAATTTTAATTACGGTCGAGGAATATTAGTCGGGCCCGGAACATTAAGCATTGATTTTAAATAACATTTTATAACATTGAAAAAGGCCGACAGAATATCTATATTGCCGCTATTCATAGAACCCAAAAATGTGTAGTTATAAAAACGGCTATTAAGGAATTTAGCGTGGGAAGTGTCCATTTCTAAAATCACCACGTGAAAGCCGTTGTCGTTTACACCGTCCTACCAACTATTACGCTATCACTGACTCTCCCTTTTTTTCATATTATCACTTCTCACAAAATTCACCCGGAATATAAAATAGTTTAACTTTATCTGTCTCTCATAGCTGCATTTTTTATACCATAGCTTCATCTTTAGGTCCCGGTAGAGATGGTAGGATTAGCTGAACTCCATAGAGAAAGACTTATCTTGGAACAGCTCTGGACAGCAAAGAGTAAGGAAGTCTTTGCCCTGCAGTGGCGAAGCACATACCAGTAATAATAACAATGGCTTCACCTACGGTATATAACCAATATCGGTTCATAATTTTTTTCATAAAAGGGGACTAACACAGACGACAAACAAATGAAGGTTAGCTTCCAATAAAATTCGCCGTCAGCCATGTTAATGTAGCAAGACACAGCTTTCAATCAACATACTCACGTTATTCCTGAAGAAAATAGGTTAACAGACCATTACCAAATCTAAAATATTTCTGCATCCATTACCTTTATCTTACGAAACTGCATTCCGTGCTGTTTACCTGTTAAACTAACCTTCACCCAAAACTGATCAGCCTACAGACCGTTCAAATATAACTAGGGTTGCCAAAAATATCTTATATGTTGTAGTGTTGTACTCTATTATAAAATATTTTCCGCTATTATAGAGTATTGTACTATATTATAGACTATTGTACACTATTATAGATAATTGTACTCTATTATAGTGTGTTGTACTCTATTTTGCATAGGCGTATACTATAATCAACGAAAGCAATGGAGTACGCTGAAATACTCTAATTATTTAAATGAATTAAACTGAATGAATGCCTGCTATTTCAGCATTTTTTTGGAATTTGCAAAGTGGTGGGGAATGAAAACCAAGGCTTCATTGTTTTTTTTTTTGTAGTTGTATACTTAATTATTTTAAAAACAAACAAATGTTGGCTTCCCAAAAAGTTAAATAATAAAGGACACTCTTTTTCTTAGTCTGTACTCTTCATTTATCTTTCTAAAATCAATCAGACACTGTCCTTATTTGATTTTGGTTTGCGCCACACGTAGCGCAAATAATTGCTTTTATTTTCTTTCTTTCTTTTCTTTCTTAGTACCCTATTTATTATATAAAAAGGTGGCATCCCTAAATAGAACGCTCTGTCGGCCTACAGAGCGATCAAACAGAACGGGTTCGCTCTTACACTGATTTTCGGTGACACCTATCGCGTTTGATGGCAAATATTTGTGTATCATTGTGTGGTGTAAGGTAAATAAGGCAGCGGTTTGGGTGAATCAAACTTGAAAAGCGAGTCTATGGTTTGATTATTTCTACCCATAGTAAAGATTGGAAATGATGCAAGGTAGGCATTTTGGCAGTGATAACGGCCGTGACTTACAAGTCTAGGTCGTGGGTTCGAACCCAGGCAGTGTAACTTTGTGTAAATTATTTCATCACCACTGCCCTCAAAACGGTGAAAATCATGAGGATACGTCCTAGAACCAAAAAATCGAAGACATTAAATCTTCCAACCCGCACTAGGCCCGCATGGTGGGTTACTGTCTATTCACTCACACAGAGAAAATGTCCGTGTCCCAGCAGTGGCCACATTAAAAGTCTGATGAATGATGAGGCATTTTGGCACAACTAGTCTTTGATACTCAGTGATATTCCAAGTTTTACCTACCTAGCAGCTGAAAAAAGCTATTTTGCATCTTTTATAACATTGTTTTTTTATGTTAACCTCCTGCATTCTGCGTTTGCTTACCTATACCTATAAAATCGCTTTCGCTTATGAACTTGTACTCTATCTCAGAGTGTCATACAGGTGTATGTATCGAACAAATACACGCTCACTATAATAGTTTGGTTTTCTTCCCTACTTGAAACATTGCAGCCCAACTGGCACGTTTTTGAAGCACTTATAAATTATTAAGATGTTTTTCTATGTGGGCATTTAAGTTGCGATATGTGTGCATAAATTACATGCCAGTTACCGACCGCTTCTGCTCAATTTAGGTAGAGCTGGATTAAAAGTTAATGACGCCTGTAAAGTTAGCTTTTCGCTGCGTAGTATCCATTCTTTTACCCCGGCTGTTACATGAATGTTGTATTGCGTAGCTAGTCTCCTCGTATTCCGAGCCATCATTATCTTTGATTTTATGTATAAAAATTAGATACCTAGGTACCATTTAACTAGACAACAGTTTCAGTACATGAAATGACTTTATAAGGTCAAGATCGCCAATTCACAATCTTCGTTTTTTGTTTCATTTTAATGAGTTTGGATCAGTGTACGTACAGTAAAAGGTATAAAGAGTCCCATTTTGAAAATATCGTACCAGTGAATAATTGAGTAGGAGAGGGCCACTTTCATAGTTATGGAAGAGACTTGCTACTCTATCGTTCAGTGGAAAAATACGATTACCTACGGTAAAAGTTTACGAGTATCCTTTGTTTTCTAATGCATCTGTATTGTTATAATCTGCTGATTCATTGAACATTAATTTAACTCCAAAAGAAGTGGTCTTAAACGAAGAGGATAAAACTGTATAATTTTCACATCAGCATCGCTGACTGGTATTTAATTTCTCAACGGCAATCCAGAAGCTTTTACGAGTCTTTAGCATTTGGCTGAAATTCAGGAAAAAACATTTGAGTCCTTTAATGCTTAAGAAAATTCTAAAATTCTTCTTTTGACGATCCAATGGCTTTTTCAGGTGCCCGATGTTGGTAGTCATTTCTGAGATTGTCTGTAGCAATTGAAAGAAACGATCACAGCTTTGGCATCAATTGTGACCACGTGCCATAAGACCTTTCTACAGTTACCTACCAACTTATGTGTCTAAACAGCATCTTCCCGCTTCTTCACCCACGTGAAAAGTGCTTTATTTTCCCAAGAGTACTTAATACTGGAACAAATGAATCAAAATTTCTAAACCAGGCTATAAATAGTCTATACGTGTGCCAAGTTTCATTACAATCCGTCCAGCGGTTTAGACATGAATATGTAGTATGGATATCCAGCTACGATACCTATCATAACAACAAAATATTATTTATATGAGAACCGGTAATATTAACCTACACCGCCAAAATATAAATAGAAAGATGGAGTAACAGCATTTCATAGAATACGCCTAAATGCTAGCGGTATCACATAAACTTTTATGCGTAATAGTAAAAAGGTCATAAATACCAACCGATATAAGGAAGTGTCCTAAATTCGGACACATGTAGGTCGGATTTGTTCGTGGTACAGTTTATAAAGAGATTTTCGGGAAGTGAAGAAGATTTTGTACTTTGGGTTAGAGAGAAGTGATGACGGATGGGTAGACAGACATATTATGTAACTTGAGTGACTGCATTTCCGATTGCAAGAAAATCTTTGCAAGAATTTTCCGGTTGAATTATTGGCCAAAATAGTACGCGTACATAATACATAATGTAGTTAGTCTTCATTTTTTTAGAGTATTGGTGGTCCAGTGGTAACGGCCCGACTTACGTGTGGTTGTGGATTCGAAAACAGGCAAATGCTTTACTTTGTGTAAATTATTTCTTCACCACAGCTCTCAAAACGGTGAACGAAAACATCGTGAGGAAACCAGCATGTCCTAGAACCAAAAATGCGAAGGCATGTGACATCCACCAATTCGCACTGAACCCTTGTGGTGCATTAAGGCCTTCTCTCACAGAGAGGAGGCCCGTGTCCCAGCAGTGGGAACAATAAAAGTCTGATGATGATGACTCTTTTTTTCCCTACTTGTGACCGCACTAGATTATTTTGACAGACAGACAGACAAAAATATAACTAGATGACGCGATTGTATGTACTTCGCGTGCCAAAAAATAATAATCGTAATCTGAGCTTTTCATTTAGCATTATCGGCACTGAAAAACCACCAAAATTTAGAAAAATTCTTTTCTATGGCATATTGAGCTGTAAAGAATGTATAGAAAAACTTTGCCGAGACATTGGAAATGTTTTCTTTCATTGGTAAGTAAATTTGTTTTTAAATTGTTTGTGGAAAAGTTGCACGCTTGGTTTTCACACAGATGGAGAGATTTTTTCATACTTGCGTTATCTATTTAAATTTATGTCTGTAGTAACAGCTTTGAAATGCCTCGTGAGTTTATTGGTCGCAAGCTCTACTGTTGAGTTGAATAAGGGTTTGAATTCCGGATCGGACAGTGTTACTGAGCTTTTCCTTCTAGAATTTTTCAGTAGCAACCTGCAACCTTGGTATTATGGGCCCGATTTATGGCAATAAGCTTGTCCCTTATACACGAAACTTAAACAAAACTGGTGATAATTATATACTACATCTCTGCCAAATCCTTCGGGCACGGTAATGATATCTATATAGTATTATATCTTAATACAAACGGTTGGAACGTGAGGCGTACCGTACGAGTTCGGTAAAATCGCGGTACATTTTAGTTTTACAGTCGCAAACGCGGCGAACGCGCCGCAGTGGCGAACGAACGGTGTGGCGGTGTACCGCGCGACTGTAGGTAATTATTTCAAGAACAGGGCCGAGTCACAATACTGTATAGAGTAATGATGATGACGGAGATTATTAGATGTATTACTGTGCTTCGAGGATGAGATTTTATATTATGTTTATAAATATTTAGATAATTCATATCAGCTTACTAATAAGCACGATTTATCATCTAGCCTTTGAAGTTCCTAATGACTAATTCGCGGCTAATAGCGAGATGTTTCGCACAAGAGTTTATCTCAACGCCTAAACAGGATGTTCTAGGAATGTTATCAGTTATCATTCATTCATTATTGAGTCATAGGAGTCTGGGATAAACAAGATAAATTATAAAGATGTTGTGGATCATTAAGTGAAGGATAGGTACTATTTTACTTGGCTACATATATATTGAGATAACGGTAAATGAAAAGACAAAAGCTCTTTTGCTTGGTAAAAGAAAATCAGCCAAGTGGGTATCGGACTTTACACATTTAGGTTTCCGTACCAAACCGCAAAATCAAGTTGGTTTTAATAGGAAAAATTAGAGAATTTCAAAGAAAATATCTGATTTACCAATATATATTCTATCAATTGATAAATCATTGATAAATCTATATATATTAAAATATATACTCTAACAAATACCAATGGTATATTGGTATTGGTTGGTTGGATATTGGTATTTGTTAGAAAAATATACGAAATAATAAACGTTATCACCAAATTTCAAGTTCCTAGATCAAGAGGAAGTAAGAAAATTCTTTGGAACAAAATTTTGTAAAAATGCCGTCTTTGGTGGTTTCTCATTCCTTTGTTTTCCAATATTTTTTTAAACAAAAAGTACAGTATTTACCTACTCTACAATTTCTGAACAACGATACTCCACTCAATGAGGTGAGTCCCTTATTATTTCGCACCCCTTTTAGCTGTATGGGAGCCTCCTAATAAACCTTAAAAAAATACAATTTGTATGGCTTTGGGTCAACAAGATGCACTTACTGTGAATATTTGGCTCCTGTAACATAGGTTGCTACCTAGCACAGGATACTATTTGAAGACTGAAGCTCCAACCGTTTGGCTGTAAACTGTGTAACAGACGACGGACAGACAGACGGACACGCAATTGGGCTCCGTTTTGGACCCTTCGGGTACGGAACCCTAAAAACGTAGATTTAAGACTGAGTCTAGGTAATTCCCCAACAACAGAAACATTTTGAACTTTTGTGAACTCTTCCATAAGATTGATAAAAAGAACATTATTCAATTTGAAAAATTTTCCTTAACTTATTCAATTTAATTTTTTTTTTCTGAATCCTGACTGATTAACTATTACAGAAAAATCTTGGCTATAGGTACTACATAATGTTGCAGAATTTGTTTCCTGTAAAATATACATTTAAGTTTTCTTTCTTTATTTCGAAACCGAAAAGGTACTGAAACTCTGGCGTAACAACTCATTGTTTAGCTATGTGAGACACTTCTGCTTATTCCTTTACATATGTTAAAAAAACACATATGTAAACTAAGCTCATTACATATTCTCACAGTAAAGCACAGACTAAACAAAATTCTCGTCACTTCCGTAGTGATGTCACCGTACCATAGAGAAACAGACTAATTATAAATAGTAATAATATTTAGATGGCAATGTCGGCTTTTATGATCGACACTTCCTACTGGTTTGGCTCAGTGTCGGATTAAGGAGACTATTTTTAAATTACTCTTCATAAAGGTTAAATAAAACTAACTAGACAGTAAGTATGTGCTATCTGGCAAAGAATAAATGACACCAAAAATTTAAATTACGTCTGTATTCCCAAAGAAAGATTTACTTATAATAAATCCACATTTCGCGAGCTATGTTTTTTTTTTGTTTGTTTAATGATATTTTAATACAGAGGTCAAACTCGCCAAACTTTTACGTTTGATGGCGAGTTAATAATAGTGGGTCAGGCTAAAGGCCATCAGCTGGGTCAAAGCTTAGCATCTATGCTGAAAATTCTTGATTGAAAAAACCACGAACTCAGGACCTCGTGCTTAACAGTAGCGCTTGTGACTGTTAGACCAAAAAACCTGTCAAGTGCGAGTCTGACTCGCGAACCGAGGGTTCTGTATAAACAGAACATAAAATTACCGACGCAACATTCAACATTTTTATAACATTTGTACAACATTTTACTATTATTTTCTTTTTTACATGATTTTAGTGTAATTTAGTATTAAATACCTTTTTTAACATTTATTTTATTAAACATTCAACATTAAGTGTAAAGGTTCCTATCCTTGCACAATGAAAGAACCGAATATTGGTCTAACGAAGGGATTAAATTAACTTAGCCGTTTGTAAACTGTTGTCCCCATACATCAATATAGGTCGCGGTCAGTTTACCAACAGAAAATATGTTATAATCTTTTTTTTTTGTTAGGTACAATTTATAGTTTTCAGATTTTTCTTGCATTTTTTGTATTTTTTTCTTGCCAAATTACATGATTCTAGGTCAACGAGGGATTCTAGGTCCCTTGAGGCTTTTATTCACTTACGATTCCTCGAATAAATGACATAAACAGCTATATCTTTTGATCGCGTTGATTTAGTTAGAAGTTTGATTTTTTTACAGCTTTCAAAACACAACAATTTCAATTAGACACCTCCAGGCGTTCCTGACAAAAAAGAACAAATACACGGACAGACAGACAGACAATGTAATGATCCTATAAGGGTTCCTTTTTTCCTTGGAGCCCTATCAAACAGTAATGCTTATCAGTAAAATAGAATATCTTTATTTGTCTGAAATATGGTACAGTGAGATCTTAAAAATATAAGTAAGCAAAGGTATAAAATATCATTGAAATGACATTTCTGAATCATGATTCACACTTTCCCTACGTTCGACAACACGAGCTTAATCCCATGATCAGCAGTGTACACGTCTGATTTGACGTCATAATCTGCCGTCAGACTTATTATTAGAAAATTAATAATCTAAAATGATGCCTCTGTGTCACGGATACAAAACTGACGATGGAAGTGACGATCTGACAAGTTTGAATACAAAATTAGCACTTCCGTAGATTTCAATATGTACGTGACATCATATTTACATTTATTCTTTCTTCTGGTCATATTTTTGAGTGTACATTGTGAAAAACATCACGTTTGTATTTGTCAAAAAGTAGGCGGAGGTGCCGACTTATCATCTATACCAATGTTTTATAGAGGGAAGATTTTTTTGTTAGTTTGTTTTTTTGTACCGAATAGACTCCGAAACTACTGGACCGATTTAAAAAGTCTTTCACCAATAGAAAGCTACATTATTCCTGAGTGACATAGACTATTTTTTAATCCCTAAAACGGGTCCAGTAGGGTATTCCACGGGAGCGAAACCGCGGGGAACAGCTAGTCATTTAAAAGTTACTAGGCTGCGAGCCTACCTATATCACATTTGAACCGATCAAAAATGATGCGAGAGATTCAGGGGACCTATCACTACCACACTATCAGCTACCAGGGGTCATTAGGGACCTTGAACCCTAAATAAAGAAAAAAGAAGTATTAGTTAAAGTATTTTAAAGAAAATTTCTGACCTCATTAATTGCTTCGATGTTTGACAAATTAGTTCACTCAACAGTGTGAAGAACGAATTCGAAAGTTGATAAAATGTCAAGATGTTTTTTTTGTGCGTTTCGCAATTACTCCACTGAAACCACTAGATCGATAGCTTACAGGGTAAAACAACTTAAATATTTGCAAAGACTTCATAAAATAATCGAAGAATAAATAAAAGCCCATTAACTGACCAAAATATTCCACTCCCCGCTATCGAGTCTCCCAATTTATTGCCATTTATACTTTATGCGAAATACATTAATTGATGTCATAAAATTCCTTTTTCCATAAACTTGGTCCATTGGCACAATTTCCTACCAGCCTCGACCTACTTCTATTTAGGCGCGTTTGCATTGGGTGAGTAAGCTTACTAAACGATATGGGATAGTGACAAATAGGCTAGTGTTTATCGTGGCCTGACCTTAGGGTGGAGGCTCTCTTTGTAATTGAGTGTTGCCAAAGTAGATTTAGGGTTTTTTGTCAACAAACAGGGAGCAATGGTGGCCCAGTGATAACGGCCCCGAGTTACGTGTCGTAGTTCATGAGTTCGAACCCAAGCAGGGGCTTTACTTTGTGTAATTTTTATCACCACTTTCTTAAAACGGTGAAGGAAAACATCGTGAGGAAACCGGCATGTCCTAGTACCAAAAAATCGAAGAGATCTGACATTCACCAATCCGCACTGGTGGATTAAGGTCCATTACTTCTCTCACAGAGAGGATGCCTGTGTCCCAGCAGTGGGAACATTATAAGGCTGATGATGATGTCAACAGGTAAGCGTTCTTCTGATCTGCAAGTAACATTATACGGTAAACAGATACCTGTCAACCATAGCGTCTCTGTACGGTCAGATGATCTTCCCTTTTCATAAGAAGATAATTAACTTTTACTCCGTATCTCATAAACACGTGAATGTTAAAATTTTATAATGTTGAGAAAACGAATGCGATGTCCATTTTCAGTAGCGGAAATTAAGATGTCTAAATAATAATTTAATTATTTAGTCAACTTAATTGTATCATTACAATATTCACTGACAATTTTTTTACATTTTCAAATACATACTACATAGTACAAATAAAGTTAGCTACATTGGTACCTACACTACTTTATAACATAACAAGCTTTCGACATTAAGCAACTAGCTTAATGTCGAAAGCTTGTCGATTTAAGTACTCTACCGACAGTACTAGACTTCAAACTCGATCAAAATGTAAACGCGGCTTGGTAAGTATTTTAAATTACTCTCGAGGGAATATTAGTGTTGCACCAAATTATTAAAATAATTTACTTAATAGTGACATTACATTATTATTTGCATAATCGACTATGTTTGAAGGTAGTGTCGAATGATATATGACTTATTAATTTTTAATACGATATAAATTAGTTTCTAGCGTGGTTGATAACTTTGCTAATCTGCTCAGTATGATTTTTTTTTTGTTTTTAATTAAACTTAGTGTTACTTAGAGTACAATCATTAGGTTATGGATATATTGTAATTTGTGGCTATTTCATAATAGAAGACTGCGAAATAAGTATAAAGATTCTGAAATTGACTTTATACATTTTTGCAAAATGAATTGAGCTTACCTAACTGATCTATTAATTGTTATAATTATCTTTTTTATATTTTTTAATATTTTGTTTATTAAATTGATATCAAAACATGTCATCATTTGCGATATATGACTCTTAAATCAGCACGAACGAAAAGAGCATATTCACGTACTGAAATAAAAACATAACACATGCCTCAGAAGATCCGGTCCATCAATTAATGTCTTTCAGGGTTTTTACCAATTAATCCTGAATTATTGCTATGACGTATCTAACGCACTTACTCTTTTAATGAAAGCTCGTTAAAGGCCCACAAATAATGGGATTCCCCTCTGCGCAAATTATATTCTTGATAACGTCATCCCGGATAAAGAATATCCTAAAACAATGGTGTAGTTATAACTGAAATAATCTCATAATCCGTTTTGTATTGCCGCAGACTTCCTCAAGGAAATAAACAGCCAATTTAACCTCTATACAATATTAGTATTATAGTTTTCCTCGCCTGAAAAGAGGTGGTATTATACATAGCAAATTGAAACAAACTTTTGTAAAAAGCACTGTTATTTAGTCTCCAGTTAAATATTCAAAAACTTTTCATGTTGAGAATAGAATAGAATAGAATAGAATACTCTTTATTATGTACACCATATAAGTTACACAAAGTATAGACGAAGAAAACATTACACTGGGTGACATAATGGGCGGCCTTATCACTAAAAGCGATCTTTTCAAGACAATCAAGACAAAGAATAAGCTTTACTGGAATTACCATAACATTTGAGAAACGAATAATATGAAATCTCATTTCAATATCCCAAAAAAAAATACACTATCAATTTACCATCCTATACCAAGATAAGATTACATCAAATAAAAATAACTTCCTGACAACAAACCCAGATCATTCTATTCAATGTTACACTGGAAATACCAACAAATTTTTCAGTTCAGAGAAAATTATTCGTCACCATCATTTAACTAAATGAAGGACACTAATCAACGGGATTATTCCACGGCGGCCATCATGGATTGTGACGTCATAGCTAAAGCATGGTCCACATTACTGTTCAAACAAGAAAGTACTTCCTTTATTAAGTGGGAGAAAGTGAGTGCTAGATTCGAAATAGGTCGGATTAGTTAGTATTTTTAGGTCATGGGAATTAGTTGAAGTGTGTGAAAGGATGGGTAGTATCTAGTTCTTGAAACCCCGACGGAAAAATAAGGGGGTTATAAGTTTGACGTGTGTGTTTGTGTATCTGGCATCATAGGTCCTAAACTGATAAATCGATTTTGATTTAGTTTTTTTTTTGAAAGTTGACATTATCAGGAGTGTTTTTAGCTATTTTTAATGAAAATCGGTTTAGCCGTTAAAAAGATATGGGTGTTTTACTGTTTGAATCGGGGTATTTGCGCAAGAAATCGTGTTGGGGATTTTAAATTTACGTGTTAGCAATACATAGGATTGGATTAGGTATGAGGATATTTTTGCCAACTTTAATCTATAGGTACTAATACTAGTTGCCGCCCGCGGCTCGGCTACATGATTTATTACTTCCCTAATTTATTTTATATTTTGTTCCCATGTATTTTTCTGATGTATAAACACTACAGCATTACTGTAAATTTTCATCAAAATCCATTCACATATTTTTGTGTAAAAAAGTAACCATTCATCCTCACAAACTTTCGCGTTTATAACCATAGTGGGATCACGAAGACTTTTCTTTAGGGTGACCACGTAGTGAAGAAAGCATTGCAACTGCCTGAACACAAGACAGTACAGAGGTAGAGAGGTAGAGGACGACCTCCGGCTACGTGGACTAGGATGAGGAAACTCGTATCGGAGGAAAAATTGCCCAACCCGAAAACCAAGCACCAGTGGCCAAGTTGGCAATCTACAATCGATAACGCTAGTAGAAAACGAATAAATGTATAAGAATGACTCATCTGAACGTTAAGTCCCGTGATCAGAACTTACAAATAGAAGGCGTCAACGATTGTAGATAGAGATTCGATACGAAACATTTGTAACTTGGCTAGGGGGCAGGACAGATTGTCCTGACGCCAGAAAATTAGGAGAATCAATGCCACCTAAACTGAGATAGTGCTAGAAAGAAGAAGAAGAGAGGACCATCTCCAAAAAAGTACTGATTCAAATCTTAATACAAAAGTCACACTACATTACATTTTATTCCATAAAAATGCAAGTGAACTGTGACATATGCCACGGAAGTGAAACCGCGGCAAAAAGCTGTCACAATTAAAAAAAAAATAAAAAAATCTCTCAAAAAAAATCATCAAAAGCATCCAAGAATAATGATGACGCTACTCTTCCATCATAAAAGAACTGAAGACTCTTTTCAGGGTCATCAGACAAATAAATAAATATGTAATAAAAACCCTTGAACACATGGCTTGTTTTACTACCTAGCCCTGTAAGAAAACTTTTATAGATTTTATTGCTCAATTCATTGTACATTGCTGGTTTTATATTCTTTTTATTGGCATTAGGTATTTTTAAAAGGGCCATGTATATCGTTAAAATGCTTTTGGTAGATTTATTTGTTTTTCATGGAAGCATTGAGGTGTGAATTGGGTTAAAGGAGTTGTGACGGTGCTTTTAGATGATTTTGTTATGTGTATTTAATTATTAGGGTCTTTTCTAAGACGTGAAAGTCTTTTGCAAATGATTTTGTGTTGTTTTAAACCTGTAGTATAATCTGTAAATTAAAACTTACTTTACAAGCTATCCCCAGGAATGTTCCAAATACCGAACGCAGATCAGCACGAGTTTAAGATATACAAATATGAAAAACAAACGAAGTAACTATTTTACTTCTTTTTAATATGCATTAGTTAAGATCAATCGTCGTCAGAACTTGATTATAATTGGGGAGATGAATCGATAAAAATGTTTGAAACATTACTAAATACTTATTTTCATTTTCATAATTAGCTGGTGGGTAATTTATCGTGAGAACGTTGTAAACGATTAATACAATTTAAATTTAGTTATCGACTATAATTCACAATGAAGTGTCAGTTTAATTCAAATAATCGACCATAATTTTAAATTTTCTTACATACTTTTGCTAATAAATATTTTTTAATAAGCTCTCTTTATGGATCGATCGAATTGGTATTTTATCGATTTGTTAACGATCGGATAACATGCAATCGATGTATTCTGAGCCGTTGTTTTTAAACGTACATAGTTCGCTAGGTATTTACTATGTTATTTTATGCATTTGAGAACAAAAAAACGTCGTTATATCCTGTAGCTAGTTATTACAATCTTCTTTTTAACCCCCGACGGAAAAAGAGGGGTGTTATAAGTTAAGTTTGACATTTGTTGTTGTGTGTCTGTCTGTGGCAACATAACTCCTAAATAGATACACTGATTTGATTTAGATTTTTTTTTGTTTGAAAGGTGACTTTATCGAGAGTGTTCTTAACTATATTTGAATAAAATCGGTTCAGCCTTTCAAAAGTTATCCGGATTTTCCCTGCTGATTATTGATAGGCTTGAGTTTGACCATTATTTCACCAATCTCACCTGATGGTAAGCGATGATGTGGTCGACGATGGGGCACGCTTGTCTAAAAGTAACCTATTCACTCTTGAATTAAAGACCCCAGGTTGTAGCTACCAGGAAACACAGACTCACAAAAAGCTCACTCTAAACAAAAGGGAACGTTAAAACCGATTTTACAGCGTCAGACTGCACTGACCCAATAGAATATATTAAATAAAGTCCAACCTACTGACATTAACCCTTAGTTTTATGGGACACTTTCCACCCCATTATGTACTTCGCACTTCACAGCTTGAGCCAGTGACGTCATTATGTAAGTACAGGCAAACATTATTTTAGTACAGTCGGCGAGAGAGTTTGGTATCCAGGCAAAATAATGTAAGTGTAGCGCACTAAATTATAAAAATGCCTTATTGGTCGAATGATCAAAAATGGTACTGCTGAGCACGAGGTTAGATGCTCCAGTGGAGAAAAGTGTTATTGGTTTTTCCGTCAAGAATTTCTCAGCAGCAGCCCAGATTTTGGCGGTTTGGATTTATGATTGATTGATGACTTAGGGCCGACTTCTTAATTGAGTATTTAGAGTTAAAACGTGTTAAACCCTGCTTTATTGCCGAATTTTGACAGGCTTTCAGGCTAAATTAAAGTTTGATAAATACTCAACTACAAATACTTAAATAACTAAGCGTAGTATAGATACAATAATTCTGTGTAATATTTCAGAGAATGCAGTATTCGGAGGATATTTTACATTAATAACTTTTTGTATTTTAAATAGCAAGTTATCTTCCTGCATACTCATCTCTCCGTTCGACTGTACCTACATGGGAAACCTATATATTTGATAACCATGACCTGATTTTGACACGTGCAGGCCATATGCACGGTATTTGTCTGGATTTTGCAGGGTTCCTGGTTATAATATGTAGTGCACTAAAATTTTGTGTAAACATTTAAAGTAGGTGAGTAAGCCTTGGATGATGTAATGGTTGGTGATATACAAAATTCGGTAAATGTTAAAAATGTGTTAGGTACATAAAAATATAGTGAGACAGATTCAGAAAAAAAAAAATCTGTCTCATGATGTTTTTAGTAATATTTAAAACTCGAAGTTTTATTAAAGATAAAGACAAACAAGTAGACAAGAAAGTGGTCACTATTGTATGTAGATATGGACATCCGAAATAAAAGTGGCATTGCCATCCCAAGACCAGTCTGAGAAAAGTTCCATGTGCCTGTGATGATACTGGCACAAAAAATTAGGCTATAGAGATCAACACTAATATTATAAAGTGGCAAAATACATAGTTTGTTTATGAATTTGTTTCTAATAGGCACTATACTGATCGAATTATGAAATACTTTTCACTGATAGAAACCTAAATTGCTGAGTTTCATAGCATTGACTGCCGTCTATCCCGAAAAAATTACGGTTTCAGTAGGATAGCCACGGAAGCAAACTCGAACCAAAAAGCTTTATAGGTATAATTAAGTAATAAAGCTGAAGTAATCCCTATTGACACTCAAGGCTAGCTTTATTATAGCCTAAGCCATAAACTGGAAGCCTTAATGACACCCTACTGGCTTAGGCTATACATACATATCCCATTACTAATAAACAGGCTCCGCCCTAGACCATACTTAGGTCATCCGACATTGGAGACCTACGTAGGAGTTAGGGCATGATGTCATTAGTTTTATACAGGGTTGTAACGGAAAAGTGTCATTATTTTTAAATACTGCTTCTGCCTTTGAATATGAACAACTTTATCCAAGCAAGTCATAGTCAATTCTGCAAAAGAATAACAAATTTTCCATACAAAACTGCCTTCAAGAAAGCACACGAACTACAACTGCATACAAGTGAAATGAAAATGCTCCGAAGGCGGAGGAGTAACCCGTCTCGAAAAAGTGCGAAACGAGTATGTCAGGGGTTCGTTCAAAGTAGCACCGATTAGCAAGAAGACGACCGCCCGCCACCTGGTGGTCAAACATGCAGAAAGAGGTCCTGAAGGAGAACTTGAGCACTCAGACAACCTAGAACAGAGATCTCTGGCGCAGACGTACAAGGAGACCCGATCCCAGCAGAACTGGGAAGAGGGATGGACAAAGAAGAAGAAGAGACAAAAGTGTCGCCAGCAGACCAAAATTTTTATGGGCTTTTGGCATTTGACTTAATTGGATCAAGTTGTTCATTGTACATGGGCAGAAGCCTTTTTTTTATATGACCGCACCATTTTGTTACACCCTGTGTATGCTATGGTGGTCACAGCGGGCAGTACTAACTTAATAACAGTGTATAATAATTCTAGGTTTAATACACCATAGTCATAAAATGATCTAGGTCAGACATGTAGGATGTAGCGCACTTTCTTCCCTTGTTAGCTTTGTGGACGTAAATGGAGGATATAAAGATTAGGATTGTGAAACAGCAGAATATCTATTGGTGGTTGTTTGCCATTTGTGATATTCAGTAGTTGGAAGCTCTTAATACTTTTGTGGTTGATGTATAATTCATTTTTTTTTTTTTTTAAGAGGTCAAAATGGTGCATAATGATACTTTTATATGTCTCTTAAATCAAGTTTGTTGTCTAACTTATGAGCCTTCAATGTTCTCACAGCTGGGACACACGCCTCCTCCTATTGAGAGGAAGTGCGCTGTAATCCACCACGTGGACACAGTGTGGCATTTTAGTTCTAGGACACGCCGGTTTCCTCATAGTCGAGCAGTGTTGATGAAATAAATTACACAAATAAAAGCTCATGATTTCAAAGCCTCTGTAACTCGTAGATCGGGGCCCTTACCACCAACTACTGATCTATGTTTAGCATTATATTTAAGTCTAACCAAGGTTACCAAACAAGAGTAACAATTACCAAACTTAAGTGGCAGTGGGAAAGGGCAAATTGCACGCAGAACGGATGACCGTTGGGGCCAAAAAGTTCTGGAGTTGCAAGCGCCTACCGGAAGACGCAGCGTTGGAAGGCCTCCCTCTAGGTGGAGCGACAACCTGTTCAAGTCAGCGGGAGTCCGCTAGATGCGAAACGCACAGGACCGAGCAGTTTGGCGACTCTTAGGGGAGGCCTATGTCCAGCAGTGAACGTCTTTCGGCTGAAATGATGATGATGATTTAAGTCTAAAACCTTTCAGCTTATACATCTTATTACTCAAAGCTCTACTAGATCTATTCCCATCAACAAATATACCAGACAAGACAATTATTTGCACCACAACTAGGGCAGACGAGGTCAAGTTGTCCTGCTGCCAACAATGACCCAAACTTAATAGTGCTTGAGCAAATTTGCTGTGTCGTGCAATGAGGGCAAGATGCCACAGTGTCCAATTTTATTAGGAGCTCGGGCCTTGGGCTGGCAAAACATTTTGCTAGGGGTGGGATGAAATTAGTGGTGTACTGCGAGTGGTGATTTTTTGGATGAGCGAAGTAGCATTGTGATGTTTCTGGCAAAGTTCTAATGGGGAAATAGATGTTTTGAAGATAACAATATGTGGCTCCTAAAATATGCTAGGAAAATTTTTGGATACAAAGCTAGCTATGGTTTTCTTTCTCTGAGCTTTCGAAAATTCGATAACAGAGTTGACATTAGATTTACGGATTACGGATTGTCAATAATATCAGGTCTTATTGCCATTTTCTTGTCAACCAGGGTCTAGTTTCGTTAAACTAACCAATACCTCAATGGCCCTTATTTCTATTCTTAAGAATATTATATTATTCTTCTATATTTCCCATTCAAAGGATACCCAGAAACGGTCTATAAAATTTAATATCCATCAGTTATTATAGCATTATAATCAGAATTTTATTCATAAAAAACCATCGTGAATATTTTATTATTTCAATAAAACGCGCATCATAAAAATAATGCTGCATAGGTACAAATTTTTGTCAAAAGATTACGATTTGACCCGGAAATAATAACTAATAAAATATTATTAAAAACATTACAAGGTAAAATCTACATTTACCTATTCGTTTTATGAACGAACATTATTCGATAAGTTTTACCGGTGACTCTGTCCGCGTCGATTTGGAACATAAACTTAATTATAGGAATATTTCCTAATTTAATTATAATTTTACACGGTCAACAGTCTTTAGGGCTTTTTTAGGAAATTATTTATGTACTTTTTGTACTTTCTTTTTACTTAGACCCAGCGATTTAAACTTGATATGTCTCTCAGTGAATGAATTTTAGATTTATAATAAGTATATACTTTACTCATACATATACTATACTGCTATCTCTATAATAATCATATTCACACGCTAACAAGTCGGTATAATAATGTGGGATACCACCAGAGTATAATACAGCTAAATCATCACGCGGGACACAGCGGGGTGTCAGCAGATGATTGGGTCAAACTATACATTGTATATCTTGCCATAGACAACCAATTGACTTTTATTTGTCGGCGGTGAGAGATGAATTATGGTATTTGGGGTTCCTTGACGAAAGTCTGGATGAGATTTTTTTAAATAATTATTTTTATTGATTTATCCTGCAGTTAGTTTGTTATAAAAACCTTTGTATATTGATACTTCTGCTCTGTTTTATTGGTTTGTTGTGAATTACCTGTAACAATAAAATAGTTATCATAAGTAAAATCATTAAAACACACTCACATTTTTTTTGTAAATCTTTTTAGAGCACTGAGGTTTTCTGTTAGAGAACCCAATTATAGGTTCAGCTCGCCTTTGTACATAAGTTTTCCATTTGTATATTATTTTGTGTACAATAAAGATTATGAATATAAAACATAGACGTAATATAAACGTTATTAGTATTTTGTAGTAGAAAGTTATAGTTAGGTTAAAGCTTGGCGTGCAGTAACTTGTGTGTATAGAGATACGCTCTATAATAACATCACGCTGGTAGTCAAGGGAAGAGAAGGATAAGGTAGAAGTATACCTACCATATAGGACAGTGGACCATTTTGCCAGTTCATACAATCGAGCATGCTACCATCAACAGGGCACAGATCCAGACTCCAGGTTCTTACTGATAAATTCCAGATTGAGAAACCCACTAAAGGTCATAGCACACTTATCAACTCGGAAAGGTATCGTAACCGAATCGCCTTTCGCCTCGCCGTCAAACAGTCGTGAACCTTACGTAAGTACGTAACCAATGCGGATAAGCTATTGCGGTACACCGACTCGAATACGGCTAGGCCGCGCTGCGCTTACGGCGCTCTAACCGCTGGTTGATCTGGCTGGCACCAGGTCAGACGACGAACCGTAAGTGCGGGGACGACGAGCCGTAAACGCGAGGACGACGAGCTGTAAGTGCGGGGATGACAAGCTGTAAGCACGGGAACTGCAAGTTGACCTCGCACCGAACCGCACTTCGTGAGGGTCCCAAGGTGAGGCGTATACGTTAAGATTTCGATTGCAGTAGGGACGCTCATTCAAAGAATACTGCACGGCTAAAGTTAATACGGTGATGATACCCTTCCGAGTTGATAAGTGTGCACTCCCGTGAACCGTGAATCAAAACCTGGACCTCAGGCTCAACAGTAACGTATGCGACCATCCGACTTTCTATAATTTGCAGTATTTTATTTCTGTTACCAACTAACCGTTTGTACTAAAAGACAATTCTATCCAAGTCCTTGGTAGACAGCACTCTTTAATAACTTGATTTTAAGTTTCACCTTTTGTCCACAAACAATAACCGTAAACAAAACTCAGAGACAATACGAATATCAAATAGGCACCAAATCATGCCTAGGCATTACACAGCTCTAACAGTCTAGATAAGTTAGGCACAGTCACGAAACTTGCCTGAATAGGCAGAGATTTATTGATTGTCCGTCTTATTATGTTTGAGATTTTGTGACGAAATTGGTAAGTATTGTTGAGGACGATTTTGTCACGAAATATTTGATGTGGAACAAAGAATAATAAGAACCTTGAACAGACCAAGTTTAATATAAGCCCACGTTCTCACTGATAGGACACAGATCTTATCTCTTTCATAGCCAATGGGACGTTATAGGGATGATGATAAAAACAAATATTTTTAGTCCATCAGATAGATTTCCAAAAAATATTAGACGCGTTAAAATATCGCATAACGTCATGCCATGGTACACTTTTTACATAGAAGTTACGTCACAAGCCCCCATTCCCGAACTTTGATGCGCTTCATCGTGGTGATTTTTTATTGATTTGAATATGCAAAAAATACGTGTCCAATATTTTTTGATAATTTGACCGGTGTATTAAATAGAATTTGCTGTTTCGTACCCCGTCATCATCCCTATTCACCTCGCGGGTATATTTAAAAACTTAGATCAACCAAATACTACTTATTTAGTTCTTATTATTTTTAATCAGAAGAAAAGAAGAATAAGAACTAAATAAGTGATTAATTACTAGGTAGAGGTGCCCCTATGGGGACAAGCCTATTGCCATCAATAGATTACAAATCCAAACTCAGGGCTACAACTACAAGATTCCAGATAGTTGCACTAAATAAGTTATCAGTGATATAAGCTAGAACCTTGATGAGGCTGGCACAGGATCGTGGGGATTGACACAAGAAGAGATCTTGAAGAACGCATAAGCTCAGCAGTGGGCAAAGTTGAACTGTGGATGAGGTAAAAAGAAAAGAAAGAAAGAAAAATATTTATTTGTGACCCATACAGGAGACACAAGAAATAAGCAAAACTAAAAAAAATGGTGATGATTAAGCTAGCCTATTACATTCTACAAAAAACAATCAAAATTAGTAAAATAATAAAAAATCTTATCAAGGTCACAATCAAATCTGATGCTTGTCAAACAACTTTACAACTGGACATAACTAAAACACATTTGAAATAGTCTCACATATTTTACAACTATCAAAATAATATATGTTCATCTGTGATATGCTCCTAATGTAATAAATTCTGTGTAACATAATTATAACAAAACGAAACGATAATCTTTTGTTTTGTCTACTCTAGGTTATTACTCGTATAACAAGACATGTGTTTTTTTCATAAAATCACTATCTGATTTCATAAAATTGTGAGACAATATGAAATAAATTAGTTTTGTGTGTCTGACTTATAAAAGTCACTTGGACATTTCACATGCCATAAATGCAGAATAATTTAATTCAAATAGTTTTATTATCTACAAGCCTGAAAATATTAGATCGTCGATTCTGGTCCTTTTAGAGGATGGTTTTACCAAAAAACCCTTATAAATTACTTGTGACTTTAAGTTATGCTTAACTCGTTTCAGAACGCGCTTTATGCTACTTTTATGAACCCGTCCAAAAGTCAGTTTCCAGTGCTCGTCTAGTATTTCTTCTATCATAATTTCACAATTTCATAGGCAGTTAAAAATGGTTGAAGACTTTTAAACATAGGTAAATGCTGTAAAATTTTGATCTTCTTGTTTTCGAGCCACTATCTAACCTTTACTTTTGCAGTTTGGCATCAAAATGCCCTTTATCTACCAGTCGAACTGTATCCACTTTGTTTGCATTTCCTGTACTTTAAAACTACTACTATTTTGCTATGCCATCAATCTTACTCAACCATGATTATCTTAAAAGCTTTTTACACCCTTTCTCAGTACAATCATAACTATACATTATCCTCTATCACGCAAATCAGCGATTACAAGAACTCGCTAATTGTCGGTTTTACATAAAACAATTGCTTAACGCGTCTCAACAACTGTCACAATTTATACCAATTATCGAGTTGTTGGGCCACCTTTGCCCAGCTGTGGGTATAACTCATTGCCTCCGCTTTTATCTTCAAGGGTACTAAGTGTAATTTATAATTGTCGATGCATTTTTATTCAAGCAATTTAAGTTAAAATTGTAACGCGTGAGTGAGATGGTGTTGAGTACGTTTAATAAGCTTATACCGGTTGTCGAATTAAAGGTAAGGTGTGAAAAAGATTAGGTTTGGTTGCTTATACTGTCAGTCTGTACTCATACCATCGTAGGTGAATCAAACAGGAGCAAAAACAAAAAAAATATCTACATGGTAGCAAGGGAACGAGAGATATGTCGATGCTTATTGGCGCAGTGGTCAGAAAACAGTATTAATTTTTACAAGGCTGTTCCTTCTTGGATCGTTGAAATGTTCATGTTTAATAAACTCATGACCGCAAACACCAAAGTGCTACTACGAGTATCAAGTCTATAGTTTCCATACAGGCACTCACCACATGTTAAATTCAAATCTGACAAAATCGCCATTATGCTAATCGCCATTTTGTCAAATTTGTAAAACGTTTATTAAGTGCTCCTCAAAAATGCGTTGAGTAAAATTTACGGCCTACTCGCTTGAACCTGAACACTTGCACCCCACACCAAGTCATCGGCGAGTCAGTCCGTCAAACGCGGTTGGTTCAGCTTTTCAATTGAGTCCCATCATCTCGTGAGTCAAATGTATGCGTCATTTATGTGGTATGCTCCTCTTGAAACCTCACAATGTCATGTACATCAGTAATAGTGTAGTGACAGCAAAGAAGTTAGTAATCGTGAGAGATTTTATCTGCTATCGAGAATAGATTTTTTGTATTTTTTATTTAATAATATTGACCAACACCGTCTGGGTATATATCTAATGTATAGGTATCAATATATCCTTACATTTACACAGTCACCAATAACAGGATAATCAGCAAGCTCAGACATACATAGCTATGGTCATTATTCCTCTGGTATTATCTTTTTCTTCTATTTGCCTCATCAAATTCACTTCTTTTGTATTCAAAATATCTTTCACCATTCTAAAATCCACCTATAATGTTGCCAATTTCTAGTATTGAGACGGCAACGGGCAAACACTCCTCCACAAAGATCACAACAGGCCTTATCTCTGTGAGGGAGGTTGGATTTTATAAATGCCCCAAAAGTCCCTTTTGCATACGTGTTTCTTTTAAACCATCCAGTTTAAGCAGCAAATTTAAGGGACAGAAGTAACTACATTATACAAGTGGGGCAAGATTCGAAAAAAAAAACTGCACATTTCAGAATATAAGCGTTTATTTTTTTTGACGTCTGGTTATTTAATCAGCACATCATCACTGAACTTTGTCCAATCATCTCATGACTCAAACCTTGTGTCACATCTACGGTATGCTGCTCATGAAGCCTTATAGGTTCTGTGAACTGCATACTGCATTGGAAATAGATGACTTTGCATTATTTATTATTTGATGACTAATATATGAGACATTTTATTTGTTTTGTAACCAACAGGCCGATACATATAACTCTATCTAGTCCCTGGTCTGCATCATAAATCGTCTGTTTAGTAATAAATTGTGTTTGACATCATGCCGTCTCAATATGGTCGTAAATTTTCTTCAAGCAGTGCCATGGCTGTCAGTATTTTGACCACAGCATGAGCATTTTCTTATAATATGTGTAGTTAAACAAAAACAAAAAGTGCACTAAAGTCAAACGTCAGTCACTTCTTCTTAAAAACAGTTCGTTCTGATTCTTATAAGATGAGGATTCAGATATTTATAAAACTAATACTAAAATACTTGAACATCTTATTTCATGTCATCATCCTCTACACTTACACAAATTTATTGAGATAAAATGATTAACATAACATTTATTAAAAAAAAAAATATAACATCGAAAACAACTGTCAATTGTTTTACAAGCTTTTCCTCTGACAGATATGAAATTCTTTTTTCAAAATCTTCATAAGAATTTGGGTGAAACTTCAAGTCCGAAGCGGAACATACTAGCAACTTATTCATTGTCATAACATCAAATCTGTTAGGATCTGTAGTGACATGCACTCCGATGCTCCGTGCGATACTAACTATAATTATAGCAATGTGTACTGTCATGCTGTTGTTATGTAGAGTAGGATGCATTTTTACAGTATGTAGGTTGTTTTACGGTTAGGCTCACGCTTGACCATCATTTCACCTGCTGGTACGCGATTATGTGGTCGACGGTGAAGCACACATTCCTAGAAGTTTAGAAGAAGACTTCGGTAACGAATTCCAATTCTACTGTTTGTGAAAAGATGATGAAAAAGGCTGAAGGCAAAAGCAGGTGGAAAAAACTGTAGTAGAAGGACCTATCTTGCCCGACAGCTACAACCTAGGAGTTTTTATGTCAAGAGTGAATTAATTAGTTCTCCGATGATGATGTGGTCTACTCAATCGTAGACCACATCATTGCTTACTATCATAATGGTCAAACGCAAACATATCAATCGTTAAAAAAAATATCTTTAGCTTCCCTCAAGACATAAATATGCATTCACTGTCACAATAAAACTAAAATTACTCACAAGAAGTGCATCCAACCCAGTGTTACCAATTGTTCTTTACAACTGGGTTAACCAAATGCTATAAATAGAAACTATAAACATTTCTATTGGTACTAAAAATATCATAACTTCAGTATAACCTAGTATTAAGACTATATCTTCAAGTAATGATCATTTTACTGGTAAAGAATGGACTAGACTAAATGATAATAAACATAAATAAATATCTATCTGTAACTATATTTTTCTCAAAAATGGTATGTAATGTTGACATAACATCTCTAAAAAGTATCCAGAAAGTGAACTCTACCGGAGACTATTCACAACTGTCCGGTAAGAAGCGAGATTTTAAATTTGGAATCTCCTACTGTCCAGTAAGTAAGTATGTAATTTACTTACTGGACACTTGGTCATCCTTCATCCCTTTTTTTTTTTATGGCTTCGCACGGTTTAGGTCATCCTCTTTAGATCTGCTTAGAAAAAAAAAACATAGTACCAGACACAGATTAGAGTTTAGCCATTATAACATGGTTAGAGGGAGGCTCCAAATATATATCTATCTCTTTTTGGTATGACATTTTATGAGATACATAATATATTTTGGAGCCTTAAACATCCATTTTATTGTCTGTGACACTTTTTTTTTTTTTTTTTTTATGGGTCTGTGACACATAACGCGACGCAGAAAAAGTATGCACGTTGCGTTTTGTACTTAGTAATGTTGTAGAAGTATAGTGTGGGATTTTATGTTTGTATTTAGTCATTTCAGTTTATAAATCATGTTGGATTAAAGAGTCCGTTAATCAAGATGTACAACAAACAAATATAAATGCCCCCGGTAAATCGATCACAATATCTATCAGTAATTGCCCTAATATGAATGTAACCTTCAATATTAATTAAACGAATTTGTTGTTAAACTTTCTTTCATTTTTGAGAAAAGCATTATACAAACCTCAACCAGTAAGAAAGCCATCCTGGCCTCGTATATAACCGGACCTCACCTGCGGTTCGGTCCGGTTAACTCATACTCGGCCAGGAAGGCTTACTTACTGGATTCTGCTGTAATGTACTATATCATATCTATTGTTATATCCACTATGTCTATTTGTGTGTCCACTATATCTATTCATATTGCCATTATGTCTATTCGCATTTACAAAATGTCTATTGGATGAATTACTATCCGGATTCCATCAGATTGAGATTTTCGTCTGCAAGAAATTATTCATTAAAATATCTTACAGAAAAGAACCAATAAATGCAGCAAAGGTAAAACATAAGAAGGCTAACCAAAATATATTGTATCGTAAAAAAAAAACAAAATTAACTTCATTGAGTCAAACAGTAAACGGTGAAATTAAAACGAATGGCCAATGAAAATTCAATAAGTTTGTTATTTCGAGAAGCAGGTTAAGTGTCTCAGCAAGCGGACTTGGTACACGTTTGAGAACGAGCTGGTATTTAGAGAGTAGACAAACATCGAAGATTTGTTAAGACACGGAATATTTTCATCACAGATCATCATCTGCCTAGCCTTTTCCCGAAAGTTAGGAATGGCTTCCATTCTAACCGGATGCAGCTAAATATCAGTATTTTCTTCAAATACATTTGTCCTCTATGACATCTGTTACTACCACTATACAGTATTATCTTCTTTTTTGAATGGAACGAGAATAACCCATCTTGAGAATATCATAAAAGATTTAGCACAAATAACTAAATACTAAAATAAATATGTCAATCTCTCCCTGTGCTATCAGGCAAGTATTGTGTCTTAACTGTTGCACATATTGTAAGGTATTATTAAGCATGAGATAATCGATTCCACTTGAGCTTTTGACCACCTAAGACACCGTCCTTTGCCCTTATCCCAAATAGGTGTCGTCGCAGCATATCTTCTCATATATTTTTATTTGCCGTTGTCTCAATAACAGTCACCACCTTTTTAATTATGTGTTTTCCACAGTTTAAAAAAGCCTTTAAAAAAACATATTTCTGAATCCAACTTTAAATACCTATAATTTTTAAAACAACCGTATCCATTACATTTAAAACAAACTGAAATGACACTCAACACCAAAAAAAGAGTTGTGTAACAATTTTTCCCAAAAGTGTTACACAGTGATATCTCAAGTATGTTTACTAAAGGATTGTGTACGTTTTATAAAATCGTGAGGATTTTATGGTCATTACATCAAGATAAGGTTTCTTTTGAGATAAAGTGCAGTTTTTTGGGCCTCTCCAACGTCTTTTATGATATTAGTAAGAGGAATCTTGGTATCACTTTAATATACAAATTCTTTTTAATTTTAGAGCAGTTCTTTAATGTTAAGATTCTGAGAAAGTGCGGATAAACTTAAGTGATAAAGATAATGTGTTAAAAACGAGAGTTTCTTGTTAAAATTTAGTAGTCATTTGCAGTAATTTTATTAGTATTTCAAACCATAATATATATTTTCATACAGTATTTAGAAATCAGGCAAAAATTTATGAAGCATGGAAGAGTGTTTTCAATAACCTGTATTGAAAACACTCTTTATGACACTTCGACAACCCTTTTTATGACACGTACAGTAAAATATGTCAGTCAATCAGTTTTAGCATAGAATAATTTTATAGATATTGTCTACATTAACAGCATTGCACTTTTTTAGAAGTGTATCTACACTAATTCTGTTGCTTATAACCACCTTAGAATTTGTTTATATTTTAAAAAGTACTTGCCATTTTTTTAATAAGTTTTCAAAGTTTTGTTTTGCTATATTTTTGTAAAATCTAGATTTACTATGCATCTGTTTTAACTACTACGTGATAGTAAGTAAGTTTATTTTTAATCATTTCTATAGATAAGTCCAGCGAAACTAGGATCTCATGAGCAGCAGTAACTGCTGATCATGAGATCCTAGGTTCGTTCCTCGGTTCGGGCAAAGTGTTATTGGGTTTTTCCATCTGGATTTTTTTAGTAGCAGTCTCGATTCTGGATTTGTGCTCAGTTGATGGCAATAGACTCGGCCCTATTACATGGGACTTAATGTGGATGTACTATAAGAGCACTTCTGCCCAACCTTTGGACTACAGGCGTGATCATGGGGTCCCAGCGCTAAAATTTGGTTCTAATAAATCTCACTAGATGTCGCGATATGCACCGATGGTATTGAATTGTGTGTAAAATTAACATTTTCTAGAATTGAACATAGAAATTGTATGTTCTTCGATCATGTTTAATCAACTCTCCTGAGCACAAAATTATGGAATAATGGGCTTTTAATTCACATTTCCAAGATTATATGAACGGATCATTTAAAATTGAATTCAGCCAATAGATAGTGCGGTTTTAAATTTCTGAGGCATTCCACTCGATTATTTAAATTTGTATTGTAACACATATTGGTGCAATGAAACATTAAAAATATGCAAAAAATACTATAAAACAAATAGTCACTTCATTTAAAGAAAAAATATTCACGAACCGAGTAAATCCTTTTACTTGCAAGTCGCTGCTAACACCATCTATATATCGCTGTGGAACGGAACCGAACGCAATCGATGTATATAATATATAAAATAAAATAATCATTTTAATTAGTAGAAAAGCGCTAGTTACATCGGCATGGTTTCTTTGTAAGGAATATGGCATCTGTATGCTAGTATTATATTATCTGTGGGCGTGATGTTATGTTATGTCTATAAAATAAGGTGTAACAGTACCTACATGAAGAAATGGAGCGTCATATATATTGAAATTCAGATGCATATGGCTGTTCAATTATACCTTAAGCCCATACCTGGAATAGGCTTACCAGATGAATAAATGGAAGAAAGTTCTCAATACAATGCGTATCAGAAAATCGTTCATTCAAATCAAAGTGTGACCCACTTTGAGTGGCAACGATATCAAGTAAGTGTTGAGTCGTTGAGTCATGAGCAACTTATTATTGTGGACAATGATACGGGCTACTTATCTGGGAGTCGTGAGCTTGTGTGAAAAGGGGAATTTATTTTAACTTTGACGGTTTGGGTAGAATTTTAAGTGGTTCTGATGATTTGGGAGTGTGGTCAAAAAGATTTGGGACAATGAAATTTTTGTGGTCGATTTACTTTACAACAAAAAGTATATCTTAGTCCAAGTAAAGTAGTGAAGACCACTGCTGTTGATCTGACATGCCTTTACATGTTGTTTGTATTTTTGCCAGCTTCTAGGCCGCCTGTCCACTTGGAACGGAGCAGAGGAAAGAGGAGCGGAGCCAACCAATCGAATTGCATTAAAACTCTGATTGTCAAGAGTCTTCTTGCACGAGATGTTTGAAATAAACGTCTAAACTTCACTTAATCTCTTTATTTTAAAATACAGACCACAAATACAGTATTGCTTTTGGCCATTTTTTATTTGCAATATTTTTCTTTTTTTTATTGAGGCACACAGAGTTACCAGTTAAAAAGGGTGACCTGCAGCCTATTTGCGCAAGTGAATTCGGCAAGGCACAGGGTTTGACCGCCATCAATCAACCTATCACACGCGAGATGAAAGACGCGATGTGAATTTCTGTCTATGTGATTAGTCGTTTGATGGCGGTTATAATTTAGAAATTACTTTTCATCGAAGCGGAGTTTTTATGCAATTTGATTAGCTATCTCCGCTCCTCTTTTCTGAACTCCGCGCCAAGTGGACAGGCAGCTTTAGATACCAGCGCTGCGCTGCCAGAAATTCCAAAGGTGTCTAAAATAATGTTGAAATGTCCATAATGTATGGGTTTTATATATTATTACTATGCGCTAGGTACCGAAATGTACCGTGGTTAATCACAAACATTTTTACAGTTTCACAATCGCTATTACCTATAGAGAATTTTATTATTTTGTCAAGTGTACTAGATTAATCATTATTACTTTAGTTGAAACTTTATTTTTCTCCAAGAGGCCCTTATATCATGCATAAGATTTTTCAGCAAATTTAGATGTTTCGGTTATTCCCCAAACATTTTTCAAGGAAGTCAACCGGATGCCGTACAATATATGGGAAAACCCAAACTCAATGCTAATACTATGGACGACACGTACTGTCCCTGCATAATGTAGTTTATTCATGTTTTTCAAAACGGATTTATTTAAAAGTGTAATCTGAAAAACCATTACAGAAAGAAGTGACTTTATAATATAACAATTGCGAAAACATCAAAAATGTGTGGGATAGACTGTATGCGCTACACGCTGTCTGTACACTTGGGGTCTTTAAGTCAAGAGTGAATATGTTACTTTAAGACAAGCGTGCTTCCCTGTCGACCTCATCATCGCTGACCATCAGGTGAGATAGAGGTCAAGCGCGAGCCTATAAAAAAAAACTCCAACACATTGGCAAGATCTTCGACCGTTCGTTCCATGGAATTGTAACTTATGAATTTAATTTAATTGAAAATTGTGAAATCCTTTGCATTTTGGAATTGCGACAATCACCATCGATGATAAACTTATACATTGTTGTCTAGAACCCCAAGAGGTTTCACTTAACAACGCTTCTGTCCGTTGGCTTTTCATACCTTTTGTTGTAAAGGCTTATCCTTTTGTTGAAAATAGGAGTAAAGTAATGTTTATATTTTCTAGGAATAAACCAGTACAAAACTGGATGTAGTTTATAACCTGGATCTATGAACTACAATATAACGTTTGCATGGGTTTATAATCAGTCAGCTCCTAAAATGGGCTGCTTTTATTAGAATCCAAAAGTAGTCTTTGAAAGGAATTTAAAAGGATTTGAACCCATTTATATCTAAAATATTATTTCTGTAAGACTTTTGTGACAATTTCACCCTATTCCAAACCCACTGCCAACTCCTAAAAGCTAGAATCTACCGCGGCCACCAGAAGCTCGACGAGTCTCCGAGAAACGATTCAACTATTTCCCCAAAAGAAAGGGATAAGAACAAACGTAATGTACACCTGACCTGAAACTATTTGCCAATGTCTGTGTTCCATGCCATACCAACCTGTCAGCCTTCAAAACACGACCACGGTAGACCTCACCTTTTCATCAAGTGTGATAATGAAAAAAAATCTTTTCCTACAAAATATTTTCTACATTCTTAACCTTGAAATCCTCGCTTAAATATACGACAGTGTATTTTTAACCATTAACAGAAAGCAGCTGGTAAACAATAAAGATCCGTCATAAAGCGGCATCATCATTTCAGATGGAAGAAATCCACTGCTGAACATAGGCTTCCCCAAGGGACACCACATCGACCGGTCATATGCCTTTTGCATCTAACGTAAAAAAGGATTCCAAAGAAAGACACATCATCAAAGAATTTAAAAAAAAAACCAGGCTACTATGTAGCTCATTCATCTAATCAAAGGATCTATGAATGAAATATATTCGCCATATAGGTACGTATGTTACAAAACATCTCGTGATACAGGGTGTAGGCAAAAACAAGGATTGTGTGCCAATTGAACCGGGTAACCGGTTCGCTATCCCGGAGAGCCAGGGATGGGGAAATATGTCGATAGTTTGGGCTATCGATAGCGTAATTTCGACTGAGGATGGTAAAGGTGATTTTAATCCTTCCAACTGAACATAAGGAGTTATAGACGTATGTATCTTCGTTGCAACTTAATTCTTAGTCTTGAATAAAGCTTGTTCTAGCCTAAAAATAACTAACTTGAACTAATCTATGCGAACAAGCAATATTTTTGTAGGAATCAATCCTTTGTTACTCTTTATAAACACAATGTAATGAACCACAGAATGAAAAACTATCTATTTGTTAAGTTTCATCTCGAAAATAAACGTAGCATAACGTACTATATTAGATACCTAGTGTAGGATGTGATAGGACTGTCATACGCTTGGCGATTATAAAATGGAGCATCTTTCCACCATAAATAATGAAGTGAGACCGTTTTGCTTACCATAAAGCGCTAGTAATATACAACTTTAGTATCAAATAAACTTGAAACATAATACTAAATCTGACCAGGAAAATTGTCTTTTACTATTTCAACAAACTACAAACACTGTGACATTTTCTTGACATTAACTTTTCATGTTGTTCTCTATAAAATTATTTTCATTTTTACGTCCCACTCAAATGCTGACATCAAATGTCACTTTGACATAGTTGACAAACTACTGACATTTCCTTCGTTATTTTCCATTCTAGGACCATGACCACATAGTACACTTGTACTATAACAGGTCCTTTCGCAGTCACAAAGTTACAAGTCGTGACGAATGCCGCTTACAACACAACACAGCTTAACCAATTGAATATTCAACCTGCGATTAACGGAACAGACTTCCTAACTATTTGATTAATAGAGATGGCAGGTTGATGTGCGGATTATCGTGCATTATTACCCTTTTTGAATGATAGACGAAAAACATTATTCTGATTCATCATCAGCCTTTTAATGTTTCCACTGCTGGGACACAGACCTCCTCTCTGTGAGAGGGAATGCATCGTAATCCACTACGCAGGCACAGTGCGGGTTGGTTTACCTTTATACTGGTTTGCCTTTAGCTTTCTGTATGAGGCTGTGAAACATGATCTTCATCAGCCTCAGTCAGTTTTTTTTCAATTGTACGCCACCGAACTCGAGCCTTGGCTGCTTTCATTCTGCGAAGATCAACGGTTCTTACAGCTTATCAGAAAGCTTCTAAGTAAAACTAAGACAGACAGTTGCTTCGGATATTTTGCATTTCTTAACTTAGATATTCTACTTATTTCGATTATAGATTTGATGATTCCAGATTTATTTTTAGAGGTCTGTTTCTGGTCACAATAGAAGCCCAAGAAATGCTGGATATTCAATAAAAAAAAATGGGTCTTTGCTCCACATTTAGAACATCAAATCACAACCAAAAATATCGATAAACGTTACAGCACTATTGCAGAATGCGGTGCAGTGACTCTATGTGAATGAACACTACAGTTTGTCTCGAGTTTATAATACCAATCCTCCATCTCTTTCCTACACCCACGACTTTAACAAGAGCGAAAGAGATACCACAAGTCACGTAAGGATTATAAAGCCGTAACTCGAACAAGGTACAAGCTTTTCGGGATTATAAAAAAACAATGAGACTGTAGTTTTGTTTTATTATTTGTTACCTCGTTTCAGTTACAAAAAAATAAAACAGTTGAAAGCGAAACAAAACAGAAGCAGTATTTGGTTACTGTATTTTTTTACGCTGTGACAAATATGTAGTAAATTTTTCACTTAGTTGATGATCAGATTTCTATGTCATGGATTTAGAAGAGTGGTAATATGTATCTCTAATCTCTACAATCTCTAGTATAAAACAAATTCGCTATCTGCTTTTGTCTGATTATTCACTTATGTCTTCTACATCTAAACCACGCAATACATTTTGATACGATTTTCACTAATAGATAGAGCGATGAACGAGGCAGGTTTTTGTAAATAATTTATCTCGTGCGAAGCCGTGGCGGGTCGCTAGTTGATAGCATAAAACAAAATCACTGTCTGCTTTTGCCTGCTTCTTCACTTACTTCTTCTAGACCACGGAATTGAACACATTTTTCAATAAACGAAGGTTTGTGTTTATAATTTATCCCGTGCAAAGCCTGGTCGTTAGTGATATAATAACATAACACAGTTTAAACCTCAAGATATCAGTAACACAACTAATTGGGTTGTGGTCGCACAGTTGCTTGGGTAGAACCGTAGAATACTGGTACTTGACCACTTCTGGTTAGACTAGAAGCTGAGGTGCATAGTTAATCATGCTGTGACGTCGGCTGTGGTTACCGCGGTAAGTTTAGACATAATATTGCTTCTTCGTCTGAGACAACTCGAAGGAATTATTGCTTTGGAAAGGCGAATGACCATTGCAAATGGTTAAAGGCTGTGTCGTCTTATTTAAAGGTTATTGAGAGACATATCTTTAACAGTTGTTGGTTGAAAAAAACATACATTACAAACGTAGATACACCTTCGTGTCTCGGAAAGGACATCTTCTCTGATCTTTTTTTCTTCGTTACGGGTAATTTTGAAGCATGAAAGTGTGACACGACACTCTTAACAAGGGGTATCGAATTAGGTACCCAGTGACTGGGTTGTGAAGGCCACATATACTATCCATGTAAAACACGCTGCATCCGATAAAAGTGGACGCCAAGCCAACCCCAACATATTTGATGACAAAGACAAGGCTCTGGAAGATATATCAAAGCTATTGAACCATAAAGTAACGGCAAAAACTAGACTTTGACTGTAAGACTTTTTCTGAGCTTGTCTTCAACAGGCACAGCTATGGTCCACATTTAGGAGCCGCCTCCACGAGCGAGAAAATCGCGATACTATCGATTGCCACGTATAATATCGCTGCGATTCTATTGCTCGCGGAGTCGGCCCCTAAGAGAGTGTATAGAAATACGTGGCACGGACGATAATATCGCCGCGATACTCTTGCTCGTGGAGGCGGCTCCTAAATGTGGACCATAGCTGTGGCTGTTGAAGACAAGCATAGAAAAGTCTTATAGTCAAAGTCTAGTTTTGCCGTTACTTTATGGTTTCTTAGCTATGCTATGCTTTATTCTTGAGCTTTCTCGCTTATACATAATTGGAATCGTAGAATTATTCAATGACGTATTGAACATAAATGAAACCATATTGAGTGCATTGTCCGTCTGCAAATCACGTTATACAAACATGCAAAGTTTCAGTCATCTTACACGCATAAGTCACATCTTTCATCACTTACAGGAAGTAAAGTGGAGGTCTAGTACCAACCGCACGGCGTTAAAATCACATGTTGAGTTTGCTACCATTAAAATTGCGTAACAAGTCGAATGATACTCTTCCTTTACCAACAAATGTTTTGCAGATGTGTAACTAGACTTATTTTAAGGACGTTAATTTCATAGTCTGGTAACTCAGATAACGTTTTTTCGGCTAGTTTGGGCTTCAGGCTATAAATTGGGTAATAAAGAGTTCGTTTAGGAGTCAAGGTTGTGGTTAAGACATTTAGTTTTTCTATTTCGATTCTGTTATTCGGCAGATGGCAACTGAAATAAAATCTTTTAAGGACTTGATAAATGTTTCATGACTGAAATGGCTTCATTTGAACTGATATTAAAAAAAAGTTAAATTGTTTGCTGAAAGTGCTCTCTAGCTGTACCGATATGCTTACAAAAAATCTACACTATAGCCACATACTGGATATTTTATACCGGAAAATATACGGTTTCTGTGAGATAAACCATTAGACCGAAGCCTCGGTAAAAAGCTAGTCTTTAGTACTTCACAATGTATGCCAGTATTTCCGGAACGAATGACATTTAGCTTTATCGATTGCATGAATAGACTTGTTCTAGCACAGCATTACTTAGTTAAACCGTCTGATTATTGCCTAGAACGAAAATCTTGTAAAAAGTTGATAACAATCATCCCTCAGACCATGAAACCTGAGGTCAACTCAGTCAAAAACTTCTTCCATAGACTATAAAATACTTGAAAAGGTTTACAAACGCAAGTCAAGACCAAGCTCATAATTACCGGCCCTAAAATAGTCCCATTTACTCGGGGTCATTTTCTTCTTCTAATCCGTCCTATCAACCGTTACGCTATTACTGACTCCTTTTTCTTTCAGATCACTCGCCCTTTTCTTTGGCGTTCCTCTCTGTCTCCATCCATCCACATTCATATTAATAACTCTTTTAGAAACATGCGTCTCATCCCCCCTCATCACACATGACAATACAATACATTGAACGCTTTTAAAACAAGAGAACGTTACTCTTTTATTCAAAATTCGAACTAGTTTGAAGTTTCGAACACACACTTACATGGCATCGCAAGCAAAACTATTCTAATGACATTGTTCCATTAGTAGAATCAACTTTATGATTTGCGTGGGGCGAGACACTTATTACTGCCAAGCTGTCTGGCATGCAAGAAAAACATTCGTTTTCTTTTGACACTGAGTGCAAGTTGTACCTACACTCATTTATGCTAGTTAATGAGAGTAGGAGTTAAGTCTAACAGGAAAGAGTGTACAGCGATTTTAAGACTGAAAAAGATAAATAAAAAATCTGTGTCATCTGCATCCTTTTTGCAGAAAAATACAAATTTTCAGCAAATGTGAAATCTAAATTGATCTATTTTATAAATATTTTTGGACAAAAGAGGCTTATTAATAAATTCATTAAATAATTGATATTAATAAACACAAAAATATAAAAATATAACACAAAGAACATTCACAAAGCATGCTACGATTGCACCATTTAAACATAGCCAAACCGAATGCAAAATGCAACCAACTCGTTTGAGTAGCGTTCCCCGTGAACGGGACGCGCGAACCCAGGTCAACAACCCCAAGATGGCGTCAAAATAGAACGAAAGAATGCCCGCCATTTCTAGCCTCGAAAATTATTGTAAATGTGTAAACAATTCTCACGTAACGTAATTATGACGTTCGTCTTTTGTTATTTTAGCCCACCCGGTTGTTATAAGTACAAAAGAAATGGTCCATTTTGAAAGATTGGCTACTTGACTTTGAGAGAGACACTTGAAATTATATCTGCTGTGATGGCTGTGTGTAATAAATTAGTTTTAAGCACTTACAGTATAATTATTTAGAGTACTAAGGGATGCTGATGACTGAGGGCCAAATGAAATCGTCAAACAAGTTTTATTTGAATAACATCAGCCTAGCCTTTTTACCCGACTGCCGAAGGAGGGTAATGTGTTTATCAGTCTATGTATGTATGTATGTATGTATGTATGTATGTATGTATGTATGTATGTATGTATGTATGTTTGTTCCTATGTGGCGTTCCAGAGACCAAACGCGTTGGCCGATTTTGATGATTCATACGTCAATCGATTCGTCGTAACCCTGCGAGTGTCATAGGCTACGTTAAAATTGGATAATAGAAAAATGACGGATTTTGGGCGCCATATTGTGGGGGTCCAAATTTTTTTTTTCTTCCACCCATCGTGTGGGGTATCAAAATAAAGGGTTTTAAGAGGTGATTTCAAAAATATATAACACTTATATGTTTAAATGTATCTAATTCGAAAAAAACTTAACTAAAAAGTTATAAATAAAAAAAGTTAAATCAAAAATTCAAAAAACCCGACTGCTTCAAAAGCGAACTAAAAAGACGTAAACAAGGGAAAAATCATGCTGTGCAGGCGGAGGATACACCAGATTTTGGTCAGCCAGCCCGCGAATATGTATCCTCCGACTGCACAGCATGATTTTTTCCTTGTTTACGTCTTTTTAGTTCGCTTTTGAAGCAGTCGGGTTTTTTGAATTTTTGATTTAACTTTTTTTATTCCCAATTGTTGTTGGGGTCGGCTTCCAGTCTTACCGGATTCAGCTGAGTACCAGTGTTTTTCATGGAGCGACTGCCTATCTGACCTCTACTACCCAGTAACTGGGTAACTCGGTACTCCTTGGCCAGACTGGTGTCAGATCGCAAGCTTCTGACTACTCGTAACGACTATCATAGATCTTCAAATGACCGCTGGGACCAACGGCTTAAAGTGCTTGCCGAGGCACGGAGCAAACTCGGTATGTTGAAATGGTCACCCATCCATGGACCGACTTCGGCAAGCGTTGCTTAACCTTGAAGATTGACCCGTGCGGCTGTTATTATTTAGACACGAGCTCCTCCCAGCAAAAACCGTCAACATTTATTTTTCGTTCCTCATACAACAAGCAATGACAACCACTCATTCTTCCAATAACAATATCGAATCGATAAATTGTAATCGATGTTTGATCTCGATTGACACGATTAAAACTTCATCCCTTTTGTGAATTGAGGTCAAAAAACTCATTCAATTGCTGTAATGAAAGTATTCGAAAGCATGCGGGCTTGCACTGGTGAAGTCGAAATTTAAATGAAATGAAATTGATTTGAATCTTGAGATTACGTGTTTAGAATTTGTCATAGACAATGAGCATAGGAAGGGGACTTCTTAAATGTTACTAAGAAGTTATTAGTGCTGTCAAGTGGTTACTTTATGTCACTTAGAAAATATGCAGTTGATGCCAACTATTCCAGTTTGAGGTTTTTTTTTATTTTTACATTTTCATAAAATATAAAACAGTTTTGCGAAGTAGATATGAATCTTTTCTATTAAAATTAGTAGATCAATTAAAAATAGCAATAACCTGCTAATGATCAATTGCAATTCAATATTTGAATAAATTACTATGTTTATTTCTGTTGACTTAAAGTAGACAGAAGAAATAAGTTGTTATACATTTTATTACTTTTTTAATCCCAAGATTATATTCAGATATTTGTTCAGAACATTGTAATCCTCCTGATCTCATTGTATATAAATATTATGGCTATTCTGGAAATGTCACGCATTCCTTTGGCCCTACGTTTTCTTGAAGCTGTTTAGGTTATAAATATCATAGACAATATCTCGTTCTGACTGGCAGAGGTTTTATTTCGAAAAGGCAAGACTTTTAATCGTTAAGATAGATTATCGTAAATATAATTATGGTTATTGGGTGATTTTAATGTATGGTCATAGAAAAACGAAGCCTCAGCTACAAAGTAAAGTAATTGGTAATGTAATTCCTCTTTTGTATTTTTATTTGATATTATCAAGGAATCCTTTGAAATTGAAATGCCAATAATTCAAATAAACTACAAAATATTTCACAAAAAAATAGCGCGACAAAATTAAACAAAATACCTTCGCCGTTTGAAGTTCCAAAACTGACAGATTTATAACAGCTTTCAAATAATAATCTTAATTATGAAAACGTAAACAATATGCTGTCAACAATTAATAAAGATTACGAAAGGTATTGTCTATTTTTGTAAACATTTGGTCTGTTCACAGTAGGTACATAGTTTGTCTGTCAGGCAGGAGGGATCTAGCACCTTAGTAATTTATTTCTTTTACTAATTAGTTTTGGAGAGAATCGAACATTCATCAATGTTTTATATGAGTATGTTGTAGAAAGAGAAATAAACATATATATTTATCAAGATATTAGAGGTGTGATAATTATCGAAGGATATTAAAAACGGGCATTTTATTATTTTAATTATTAAAAGCATAGCCGCAAACATAGGGCTGGGAAAACAGTAGCTCGAAAAACTATTTATAAAGAATACAGTTATCCTAATAATTGTTTCTAGCATAGGGCTGGGAAATGGTTTTAAGAAAAACATCGACAAAACTTTGCCCTAAATATCAATTTTGTTCACAATTTTTTAAAGTGTATGAAGATATTCTTTAATCAAGTAGACGTAAAAATTAACTCCACTACTTATTTCGTTATCATTGTAAGTGTTGCACAAGCCCATGGTTCAAGTAACCTAAAACATTTTTTAGGTTAACATCAAACAATTGTTTGTTCACGCTCCGCTTATTTAGATTAAAATTAGAATTGTTTAACACATTAACACCACTGACGTGGCAGTTTGATAGTGGAATTGACCTACAAGTGAAGACATAGGCTTTTTAGCTTCAGCGGGTTTTTGAGGTTATTCTTGTTGGTAGCGGGCCGTGGGAAGAAATAATTAATGTCCAATTAGAAATGATTAATTTTACTTTAGAGTAAATACCTAACTTTTGGTCAGGGTTGTAGTTGGTTTCGTATTTTATATTAAAATTTTATTGCAAGAGACTGGCTCGATCTAATGTAGAGTTCACCAGTAAATACATTATTCATGGTCTAGCAATTAATTTACTGGTATCACAAGATCTTTTCTATATTCTTTACTTTAAACGTTGGGGAAATTTTAAGTAACTTATTTGGCAAATAAATGATTATTTATGTCTTTTTTTTCTAATGCCTCATATAAAATTATAATCAAATAAAATAAATATAATTTAATTATCAGTCCTCATTTCAAAGTAAATAACATTTAAAAAAACTATTTAATCCTACAAAGAATCCAGAATCAAAGTTTCATTCACGGAAACAACATCGTGGGCGAAGATTCTTCCCCAGAAGATGTCGCTAATAAAACTGGTCTAGTCACATTCAAACACACCAAAACGAAAAGGAATCGAACACCCACGTGCGCTTGCGATCCAAATGATAAAATGGAAGCGTTGGGTTGCTCTATACTTTCTATTTTATCTTTTTACTCAAAAGGGTATTCATTAAATTGAGTAAAAGCTGCTGTTAGTTTGGATCGGTGTTTGTACTTAAGGTTGCACTAGTCGACGGCACGAACTATTTTGTGCGCGGGGTTAAAATGCATGCTATCTTATCCGACAACACGTGCGAAAGAGATAGGTGCTTTGATGAGCAGTATGAAGCTAGTTTGCGTACGAATACACACTTTTGCTGTGTAGCAAAATTGATGATGATTTAGCAAGAAAACCAGCGCGCGAAAATTTATTAGCAGTCATTTGGGAGTGTGGATATCATGAAACAACGACTAAATGTATCTGTTCAAAATAAAATTATTTGTTTTTTTTTTTAATTTTCCTTCCTCTTATGGTATTTATTTGCGCTCAAAGATGCGTTAAAATAAGTGTTGAAATATGGAATTTTCGACGCTCATAGCTTTCAAATTTATATATTTTTTTTACTTTTTAGTTTCCATACAGGGCTATTTTTTTAATTTTTTCACTTTGAACCTACACCGTCAAACAGTGGAGTCGCATGACTACGTTTTTATGGAAGAATAATCGACTAGAACAACCTTAAAGCTTTTAATTCGAACTAAATATAAATAATAACTAGCTCCTGCCCGCGGCCTCACCCGCGTAAAAAGTATGTTATTATCCCAGTTAAAGTTTTAGTATGTGTTAATCCTGGTTCGTTCGTTCAGCAGGTTTGGCGTGATTGAATCACAAACATACAGACTTTCTCATTTATAATATTAGTAGGATTAATCTTCTTTTACAGCCAGAGGCACACATTATTATACTTTATGGACCCAGTAAGTCTCCACGTTTATTGCATCGTAATTAAGTAAATGTTAACACAAATAAGGATTTACAATTACCAATTTTATTAAGTCGATTAAAAATAATCGACAACCCTTATAAACTTATAACATAACTATCAATAAATTCTATGTCTCTTTAAATCCCATTTTTCTATCAAGAATAATTTTATAATCACATTTCTCATCTACTAACAGGATTTCAATTAGAAAATTATAATTAACTATTATTACTGCATGATGAGGCAAGAATATTAAAAACCTCACTTCTAAGCCTACTTCAATTAATAAATTAGTAATTAATGAATACCTGTAAAATGGAGGATGTCCAATTAAGATCTGATGTATCGTTTCTTAGAAATCAAGTAGTAAAATAAAATGAGAGCCCGTTTTGTACAATTACATTAATTTGAGGGACTGATTAACTGGTATCCAATTTAGTATAAAAGCATTAATTTGTCTATGGCAGAAAAACGTTCCAATTTCGATTTTATTAATGAAATTATTGGTGTTCCTTTTTTTGACACTCATAGGGTTGGAGCACAACGAGAACAGAAAAATAATGTTTATGACGGAATAGGTTTTAATATATGTAAGAATTGAACAAATTCACAGTATTATGGAGTTTATTCGGGAATGGTCTAGCTTTGTATTGTATACCCATAAACTGTAAACAATGGTACTAAAGATAGATAGGAATGCGAGATACATGAGGCATTTGCTAATAAAACTACCAGGGGAAAATGTTTCTCTAGAAATCAATAATTAATTTGAACTACTTTACAGATCCTTGTGCTATTTCCTCTATCAGGTAGGTTTCGAGAAAACCAGAAGCAATTAAGTAGAATGATAGGTACCGAATAATAATTAATATATGTAATTTCTCTCTTTATGCAGCTGGCTTTCTGAATCAAACCCTTGGTGAGCTTGATTCAGAAAGCAGTACTTCTGGACACGGGTCTTATTGTTTTGTTAGGAGGTTCCTCTCTTTGGAACGCAGGTAACATGGACGCCCTTTGCGAAAGTGGGCCGTTAATTTGTATACGGTTACTTTTTTTTTAAGGAATTCAAAAACACTTAATAGGAATGTAAAATTAATGTTGATCTAGCAATCACCAAACTGAATTTAATTCAAAAATTATTCGCTTTTAATATATCCCAATCATCTCTTGATAAAAACACATTTTTCTCTCAGTATACCGCTTCTGTTAAAACGGTGGCATTCTACCAAATTCCCGAGCCCATATTGTTTTAGTTAGAGGGTTATTAACCCAGCTAGGGCGCGCCGCGATCACTCCTACGCACAATCGATACTATTTATATTATTTCGTCCTCACTATATTTGTTCTTATTTTGAAATAGAATAATTTTTTATTTTATTGCACATCGATTAATTATTTTTCGTTCTATGTCCGAAAATGATGTTTTTATACTTATATCGCTACTGGAATAAAAAATATGCTACGCCTTAATTCAGGTTATCTAGGTCATACAGGTCTACATGTGACAAATTTCGTCCAAATCCATTTTGACGTCAAGGCGTGATTGACGTGTCCCTGAACATCTTAATATCCAAACTTCTAGTAGATTGCAGGTTTTAGTGTGTTTTTATGAAATGTCTACGGTCTAGGGCAATCGTTTATGAGGTTATTTACTTCTTATATTCCTCTTGAAAAATCTATTACTAACAGCTTAGAATAAAAGTTCATGGCTGCGATTTCAATGTTTTTCTGGCACGCTGCCTTGTTACTAACGATAATACCAAACTTCCGTTGAAAAAGATTAAAAAAAAGTACAAAATAAGAACACATGAAGAAGTATTTTTGAAATAAAATATAATTAGAAGAACTTGCCTTGGGAGATTATAATTGTTTGATTTATTGAACTGTATTTTTAAATTAACTATGGCAACATTCATAGAAATATTGAAACCAGTCAAATAGCATTCTTGGTTACTGCAAGGAAAATCAGAATAGGTATTGTCGTTTGGACGAAAAATGTTACACAAACATGGAGTTATGAGAAAATATCGTAACCAATATTATGAGCTCTAAGCTTAAAACACATGAAGTCAATTTAAATTGAACTAAAACACTCAGGCATTGTTCAAACCTCTACGGTTAGCTCGCCAATGTCCAGTCAACCCACCCTTTAAGAACAGAACAATCCATTTACACACACAACCGGATACAGAGTGCAACTATAAAAAGAACACCGTAATAAGAAACATACCAACCTCAAAACACCGATAGATTTGTTTCGATACATCCATTCAGAATTATTTTTAACCACAACACTACTAACAAAAGAAAGGGAGCGTACTCTACGGTACAAGCGTTCTTTTTTTAAAACCAAAACTTTCTCAAACTTTGTATCTGACTGAATAAAGTTGAAAATCGAATAAAGATTGGTAAATTAGTTGTAAAAAGTAATATTGTCTATGCGTTTAGGCGGGCAACGCCGAAATCACATTGTCAATCGTCGCGCCAGAGGAAGCCATGTTATTTTTAGCCGATTCAATTATTTTAATTGATTTCACAGATGCTCGACGCTTTCGATTCTGGGAATAGATTTTGTGCTGACTCATCGCACTATTTTGTTCGAATCGTTAAGATTTAACGGTTTTTCGTCAATTATGGGTGAGAGAAATAAGCATTGTCGATGTTTTTATTGTTGGGGATTGCAGTACCGTTGATGTAAATAAACAAACCTTAGTGATTGAATGACTGTTGGAAATGGTCAATGATTACGGAAACATCTAGTACATAAATGACCCGGACAGCACATAGAACAACTTTTTCCACTTTAGAGAACATTACAATATTTTAGCCAAATTGTCCGCAGAAACACCAAAAATCTTGAAAGAGTCATAGTCGCAGAAAAACCTGAAGAACCATGAAAAAGTATGTACCTAATCCAAAAAAATACCCAAACCAAGCAAGAAGGGCAACTGGAAACTGGAAGGCAAGCCATAGACTGCTGTAAATGAAGATCCACGATCCAAAAAGTACTGAGAAAAAGTCACAATCTTCACTGCATAGGTCATTCCTCTCTAGAAATATCCCTGTCAAGATGCATTTTGCTAAAAGAGACCAACCTTGTCCTCATTGGCAAGTGCACAAACTAATAATTTGTTTTAACCAGAATACAGTGCCTACTCATTTATTTTACTGGGCTCAATGTACCAACTGTTATTTGTACATCACGGGTTTACTCATTTATAATAACTATAAGTGCATATTATTTAAAAACCTTTTTTGCCAATGTTTTAGTATAACTGCGGTAGACCGTTGGGTATGAGAATCAGACCAAACCATTCGATGTGGCGACGCTTGGGAGAGGTTTATATCCAACAGTGAACGTCTTCCGGCTCTCATCATGATAATGATTGGTGTACCCCATTATTCTTAAAAACTGACTGAACCTTAGTTTAGGCCAAGCTAATTTATTATTAACGTAGTTTTCTCTCGACTGTTTGTAAACGAAAGATACTGTATATTTAAATGCGAGAGAAACCTATTTTTGTACATGATTCTTAGAGTAAAAAAAAACGATTATTTTTATATTTACGATAAATTAAAATTCAGATATCGATATTACAAGAAATCGGCTACAAGCTTTGCCCCTCACTAGTCTCAACACTAGCTCTTTGGTAGGTGGTCTAAACAGATTCCTTCATAGTAATACTATAGTCTCTTTGTCTACCTAACTAAACCTAACAAAGACATCACTTCCCTTTATCTAATTAAAGCCCTTAGTCATACTATACCGATAGTTTTGCCGACTACCCTCTTGAATATTAATCAATTATTATAATCATAGGCTTTACTATCATTTAGTAACCTATGTATTTACACCTGCGGTAGATACCTATCTATGTAAATTAGCGACCAGAGATCACAGACCTGTATTGGCAAGCAATTAATTTGTCAACAGAGGTCTTTGAAAAATTGTTGATCTAACATAACAAGAGCTGTAATGCTGAGTAAATTCAACGTAAATATAGGCCTAATATATCTGGCTATGTAATTAATAACTTTAATTCAAAACACGACCAGTATAAGTCGATCCGTAGATTCAAACAATATGTTTGTTATGAAAGGTCAAAAAAATCTGGAGATGTAAATTTCTACGCTTACAGAATGATGATGCAAGCTAGTCATTGATAAATATACTGTTTAATATTCATCATGTGGGATCTTCGTTGGGAAATGTAGTTGCTATGATGAATTAGATATGAAGACGCTAAGGCATGTCGGGACATGGAGTAGGATGCAAATGAAGACCTATGTCATAGAGAAAATAATGAAAGAATACCGAATAATAGGGACTGCTCTTCATAAGATGACAAAAGACAATAATTTAAGTTTGAGTCATTTTGCTGAATAGATAACTTAGCCGATAGAATCTAGCACAATTAATTAACCAAAAGTGGCGAATCACAGAACAACAAACATTCAACAGCAAGGCAATATTTGAAAAAGTTTTGACATGCTACGGTAAAGTTACAAAATCTTCTATCCTGTCAAAGTAGGAACTATGCAAAACAAAACAAATTTGTTTGTTCACGCATGACACAATCATCATCAATGAAATTAAATTTTATCGGAGACATCGATCATCAATTAATATACAATATTAATTTAAAAGTAGACTATGTTCAGAATATCAAACGTTTCCTGCCGATATCAGATGTTATTCCATTTGCTCAGTACTCTATGTCATGCGATCGTGGAGTTAGCCATTTCCTGGTTCCTTTATTGTATAGCGTGATGATATAATCTTAATGCTAATAGCCTATTAGTTTTAACAGTGTTTTAATTGTAAACTATGTCGGTAAGAGTATCCTGAAGATACCTATAGTAACTATAGTTAAGTAGTTGGGTCATATCTTTTGATTTTAGATTTGGTATGTGGGTAGTTCAATTATATTGTCTTTGAAGTCGTTAATTCGGTAATGAGAAGGTTTAATAATGCTCAGAGACAATGGGTCTTGCTTAAGGAATTATTATGTAGGTAGCACAGACGGTGAAATTAAGATTTTATCTTGCATTGATAAGATCAATGATTGATAGGTAGTAGTAAAAACTGAAGAACAATCTATGGATAGTACTTACGATTTTTTGAAATTTAGAGGTCTTTCAGCAAGGATTCTGCTCTTACCTGTGAAAAATAAATATCAAATTAGTTATATTTCAATAAATATTTAGCAAAGTAATACATAGGCAATCATTTGTAAAGAAAAACATTTACATATAGTCTTCAAAAAAACTTAAATTGAATAAAAAAGATATATGTTGTGTTTTTACTTTTTCGTTTTATCATTTATAGTTGCCAAATTTGTATACCAGGCATCTTTGAGTTCTGATGCTTCTAAAGATAATGTATCATCAAAAAGGAAAACTCAGGAAGGCTCAGTACATATTATATCTTTCTTTTTCAGTTTATGGAATATATATTAATTGGTCTAATATTGGAGGAGGAAATAGGCGAGACCAAACCTCGAATTATGACAATTAACTTAGGATATTCAGTCGGATGTTTGCGACCGCATTTCCTTTTAGGTAAGGCTAGTTTAAGCTGTGACTTCCTATAATGATTTATAGACCACCCAAAGTTTCCAGGAGCGTCTCATAACTTTATAAGTCAACGACAAGATTATAATTATCTGCAGGATAGACAACATCCTCTACTCTTCTAACTGATTGAGCAATATGGTTTTTTAATACAATGTTCTTTTTATTGCAAGTAATTTAAGGCTAAGTCAGATTAATCTCTTCTTTCATATCACACAGCCCATCCATCGTCTATAATTTTTCTAAACAGTAGTTATTTTTTCGAAGCATTGATTGCTGATTAAAAGATAAACTTGTCAGATAGTGAGCCTAATGAACTTGAATACCTTTTAAGGGTAATTAAACCCTAACAGAAACCTTTTTCACTTGATAACGATCGAAATCTCGAAAGAGCTCTTAAAACTAACCAAAATGCCAATTATGGAGGATTGGGTCTTCAATTACGAAAAGTGCTCGATTTAATTACGCCCACGACAAAACCACTATTTAAGGAATTACAGAATGTTAACTCTATGTAATATTTTACGCAGAAAACGACAACTTTATTCTGCTGAGACTGGTCTACGCCAACTTTGAAAGACGATTTCATATACAGCTTTAAAATAAGCATAGAACAAGGAGATTTTGAAGACCATGTTACAATACTGGTTAAATTCAACTGTGTGATTATAAACCGACTCGAATAAAGTTTGGAAAAACCATTAATTATGTTTTGGATCCTTAGATAAGAAAACGAAGAATGGAGTGAAAAAGAGCTAGCTAGCTAGGTAGTTAATACCCTAGATTCGACAAAATATTACGATTTTACAAGGAATGCCAGTAGTTTAAAAGAGTCCTTATAACGAAGTAGATACAAAGCATTAGATGTAATATACTCCATAATAACTGACACTTTCAACCTTCTATTTTCACTCTCATTAAAAATGACGTCACTACTAAAAAGATTACCCCATGTTAGTCTGTTTGCAGTTCTCACGAGACAAATATTTGGCGTACTATGTGTACGTACTGGGTACACAGTTTTCTAGGTACGTGGGCAGTAGGGTTTGCTGTGTACTCGGATTTTGCTAGTGCAAACTGACGCAATCTGAGGGTTACTGGGTGTGAATTTATCTACTGTTGTCAGTGGATTAAAAGGTACGGACAGATTTCGTGATGATGATTTGGTATGGCAGAAAGAAAATAGATTCCAATTTGGTTTTCAATGAGGGATTTTTAATCATCCATAAAACGAATTAATTAACAATCCAAATACGAAAGTTTCTTCTATCTGCAAAAAAAAATGCACGGTTGCTGATAAAATATAACGGAGACGAAGCTCCGACAAAAAGGTAGTAAATTTTTATCACAAACTTTTCAATTAGCTTGCTAGTTTTAAACACTAAAAGTGCATGGGTACGACCAGAAGAAATTTTTGACCCAAGAATACTGAAAGAACACCAAGCTATATAATAAAAGTAATAAAGTACGATATAATAAGAAAGCAGCGGGTTAATTTAACTGTGTTAAATTGAATTCAATCTCAGAAACTTCTTCCTGTATATATTCGTAACGATTAATAACAAACTAAAACCATTTACCAGAACAGTTTTGATATATTAATTTACTGCATGCATACCAACTGACTGGTTGCTTTGCTCTGACAGCTTAGCGTAACTTGTGAAACTTAGCCAACACGTTAATAGTTTGACACCTACTACGTTCATAAGTTATTTTAATAGAAAAGCAACCGTGGGCTATTGAGTAATCAAATAAGTGTTGATATATCGCTAAAGCAGATAGCAATAAACGATCCTTTATAACACGAAAATAGTAATGATACTCGGTGAAAAGAATAGATCTGATGGGTAAAACTTACTTTAAAAAATGTTACAAATAGCCCCATTATTATTATAGTCTAAGTTATAAAAGCTTGGTTATTCTAGGAGTGACTGAAATTCACTGCGAAATTAATAAAAAACAATGAAGGGGCTGCTACAGTAAACTGTAGACAAAGCGATATTCTACCGGGAGATTAACGACGTGTTATTCCGTTAAATTTTGTTAAGTCTCAATGCAGTACAAAAGCCTTTTCTTATACGGAGAAAGAACTATTAATGATCATATATATCAATACGAGGATTCCTCTCACACAGAGGCAGTGGCCACATTATCAACATTATAGGCTGATTATGCTTCTAACTCGGGGATTTGTCAAGATGTTTTATTTTACCGTAACTAACTGACTTTTATAGGTTCTAAACACTCCAGTTCCTACGTGTTTTGGAGCTCAGTCTGCCAGAAAAGCTCTTTAACATCATAAATCATTATAATTTATACTGACCAGTTTGTAATCCGATCAGTTTTGTGTTTGTGTTCCATAGTTTTATGGTTTAGTTTACAAGCTCAATGATCATGTTCGTGTCACATTTGTTTGAGAACTAGCTTTTTGCCTTGGAGGCCTCGAAAAAGTGGTATACAATCAAACGATTGTCTAAAGTCCAAATGATTGAGGATTGACCACTAAACATTTCGGTAGCGCACGGCAAGTCCATATTTCATATTTTCGTTCGCATTTATTATTAAGTTGTCTAAACCTCCAGATAAGTATATCATCTTGTTTGGTAAAAATGATTTAACAAATGAGTTAGGAGCTAATCGCTGCACAAAATACTTCACCACTATGGAACAACCAATGAAAAACTGCATCCCGTCTTTGACCCAAATACCCACAGCTAAAAACTGAACATTCTCCCAACCAGCTCTGTAAACAAGTATTACATGGTATGCATCTCATTCATGAAGATAAATAGGACAACGGAAGTATGAACTGAACAACGGTCAGTCTGGCTGCTAGATATGCAAAAGTGTATGAGCTAGGGAATAGACAGGACTTTGGTCAATACATTTTTTTAACACTGTATAACGATGGTTGGATTGTGTGAAATAATTATGGAAGTGACTATTGAGATGACGGTAAAATAAATGAATAATTAGAAATGTATCAAAGAAGACATACTGCGCCACGCCCAAATAAATACGAACAAAAGCAGTGCGTAGTACCAGTTTTTTTAAAGTGGGAAGAAATTATTGGAAGAGTGAAAAGTAGGCAGCAATATACTTTTAGGTCTTTAATGTTTTATGGATAGTAGTAGCAATGAGTAAGTACCATTTAGCTGAATTTGAGCCTATTGAACTTAGCCAGGCTCGAACCCAGCCAGGGGCAATAGTAGGTCAAGGGCTAAACTAAGCTAGTTTGGCTTTAGGACTCATAGCTGAAGTCCTTTTTACCCGACTGCCGAAGGAGGGTAATGTGTTTATCAGTCTATGTATGTATGTATGTTTGTTCCTATATGGCGTTCCAGGGACCAAACGCGTTGGCCGATTTTGATGATTCATACGTCAATTGATGCGTCTTAACCCTGCGAGTGTCATAGGCTACATTAAAATTGGATAATAGAAAAATGGCGGATTTTGGGTGCCATATTGTGGGGGCCTAAATTTTTTTTTCTTTCAAACCCATCGTGTGGGGTATCAAAATAAAGGGTTTTAAGAGGTGATTTCAAAAATATATAATACTTATATGTTTAAATGTATCTAATACGAAAAAAACTAACTAAAAAGTTATAAATAAAAAAACCCGACTGCTTCAAAAGCGAACTAAAAAGTCGTAAACAAGGGAAAAATCATGCTGTGTAGGCGGAGGATACACCAGATTTTGGTCAGCCAGCCCGCGAATATGTATCCTCCGACTGCACAGCATGATTTTTTCCTTTTTTACGACTTTTTAGTTCGCTTTTGAAGCAGTCGGGTCGGTAGTATTTTTTTGCAAAAAAGTTTATTTTTTTCATACTTGCAAAGCTTAGTATTACTTAGTGCGCATCTCATTCATGAAGCTAAATAGGACGGCGGAAGTAAGATCTAACAGTCAGACAGATTGCAATAGTGTTGAGGCTGCAGAATAGATGAGTTTGTTACAAATAGATTCTCTTTAACACTGTTCTGTGCTAGTTTCTTGAAAGTGGGAAAAAATATATTGCGGGATAAAAAATAACTAATATATTTCTGGGCTTCAAGGGAATCTTCTGTAGCAATGAGACTAATAATTTTGAAGCTCATAATAAAACACCCGTGTCGGTCGGGTCGGATAACCGGTGCATAATCTGGGATTACTAGGTGACATTCTGCTGGGAATATTTAAGTACCATTTAATCAAGGGTGAGCTTTTGGCATTAACTGAACCCAACTCCAGTCAGACTCAGGGCTGCGCAATTTCTAATGACTTAGATCTTGTCTTTAAAAAAATGCCAGTTATCCAGAAAGGAGAGCTTGTGGTAGCCTATATAAAGTCATGATGCCATTTTATTTGTTTTCATTAAAAAACAGTTTCCAGCAATACCAACCTGTTCTACTTAAATAATAATTACAGTACAATCACTATTTCGTGGCTTCACCGACATACACAACGTTTCAACCTAAAAACCTAATTTTCTGGCAAAAAGTAAACTCAATGAAAATAGACTAAACTAAACATCAGCATAACTTGATCTATCTCTGCCTTCATTCCCTTCTTATCTATAGCTCACTTTATCCTGGATTTTCTATTCATACAAGACATGAATAACCAGTTTAAACTGATCTTCAGTTTCGTGTGTTTTGTTTGATTTTATAGTTCAAGTTATACCGTAAGTTATACTAAAACAGTACAAGATTTGTATGTTATGTGTATAAATCTGCAGTCGGATAGTCTGTTTGTTTGTATTTTATATATAGATCTGTGTAATCATAGAATTGGGTCGATATATCGCGGTTTTTTTATTTGTTTTTAATTCTGTATTGGATGTGGGTGGGATTAGCGATTTGTATAAATGTATGGACGGATTTATTAGAAGTTATTTTAAAAACTGAAAAATTCTGGGTTATGAGGGTTTTCGGTGTTAGTCTTGGACAATGGTATTAATAGGTACTCGCATGCACCTTTCATCTGGTGATTAAAAATGTAAGCTTATTTGGGCCATTCATATACTTAGAATTGAGCCAAAATAAAGTTTAAACAAATTTAGCATCACTAGCATGGCATTCTAAAATATTTTGGATATATATTTCATGTCATCGATATAATATATCAACAAAAATCTGTGATAAATCCTTTCCTGTTTATGCTCATCATTTTGAAAGAAAATCTTGTGTAAAAGCTCTGGCTGTTTCACTGACATCTTATGATATCTCATGATGTACAAAAATCATAAAAATCAACAGTATACATTTGTAAATCTTGTGCAAACAAATCGTGTATTTTGTAACGGAATAAATCACACACATGTGCAGAATCATAAAGAATTATGGAGAGAAACAGAAGGTGAATTCAATCTTACTTAATATTACAAATGCGAAAGTTTGGATGTGTGTATGTTTGTTACTCAATCACTCCAGAACGGATGAACGGATCCAAATGAAATTTGGAACAGATATAGATTCTATCTGTATCTATCATTATCTGATAGAGTTACACCCTTGGGTGTTTCAAAAAACTTTACCTTTACCTTAAGAGAGGCAAAGTTTTTTGAAACTCCCAAGAGAGTAAAGTGATTTGAATTGGAACGTCAAATTCGTGTGGAAACTTGGCCAAACCCTCAGTAAAAATGCCCATGTCATGCCCCGTAAATCGAACTGTTCACCTTAAGCAAACCTCAATAAAAAAAGCCAAAAGTTTGAAAACACAAGTTTCTACACTTCCGAAGGCTGAAATAAACTCCACCACAACTTTCACAAATGTACCAAACAAAAATGTTACTCTATCCTTCCATAACTGGACTAATGTGTCTAACATCATTATTAAGTTTTTCTCGCAGAAAGTGTGAAAAGTAGAGTATGCTCCTCTGGGATGAAGCCTGTCTTCGTCTTGGGCAGCTTGAACCCTTCGCTTCACTGAGGACTCTACATAATATGCCGCCCGTGACGTAAGACACTGCTTTATCCCCTTGGTGCATAATCTACTATTAACACTCACACTAGGCTCCAGACAAAGTGTTCAACGTTCAAAGTGTGTGTCTTCGGTTAACCCTGGTTACCCGATGAATTGCCAAACTTCAATGGTAGTGGGCAGGGCACATTGCTCGCAGAACGGATGGCCGATGGGACAGATAAGGAAAGGCCTCCCTGGCCTCCCTCCCCTCCAAATGAGATGCGAGACGTACGGGACCTGCCAATGTGGTGAACTTGGGGGAGGACTAAGTTCGTCAGTCTTTCGGCTGATATGATGTTGATGATGATGACCAATCGCTATCGCGAGACTTTCGTCGATAGAATGTCACTTGTGTACAGCCTCATGTAGCGAAATGGTTAAGATAAAAGAAATCATTTCAAAGATTGAAAGAATTAGTTATCTTGAACGGATGACAGTGACATTCATGGGCTCGTTCAGAGAGGACTTTTTACGAGCAAAGTCACTTAATTTAATGGTTGACATTCACTTGTTATGAGTGAATCAGAAGTCATTATTTCGGGTCATAGACTCACATATTGGTATCAACGCTTGAACAGAATTGCGATCAGATCAAAGTCGAGAGAGACTAGTTCGAGACAAGGTTGAATCTGGTCAACCTAGGCTCTAGACCAAATTGTATCAGCGGTAGCAATTGTCGAAAAGAGAAAAAGTATGCAGTATGCAGTGACATTTCGGAACGCAAATAAATGTTGTATGAAGATTTCATTTATTAATTCGTTAATCCTCGATTTGGAATGCCTTACAGCAATTAAACCAATGGGGCAAACACAACTTAACTGACCTGGAACCTGGACTTATATCCAGGTTTCCTCACGATGTTTTCCATCATCGTTGTCAGCGATGTCTTAGATAAACTTAGAAAGTATATATGAACTGAAAAAGTCTCATTGTTATTTGCCCGGAGACTCCTAGCCAAGGCAATATACACATGAATTGTAATATAGCTCCAGTATCAACTTAGCGACTTTCATTTTCAAAAAGCCAGTGACTTTTCCTGTCATTTGAAACCAAACTATCACATTATTTACGTCTAACGGACGACTCATTTTGTCTCTACAATGCACAAGAGCTTTTTCAGTGCGATTCGTGTGAACTAAAACTTCTGCCAACATCTCGTAGATCGCTAAATCGTGTTCAGCTATTTCTCACAACGTATTATCTTACGTCACCTTTCTTACTGGCACTGATGTCATCTGTCACCCTGTCACTATTAATATGGGACTAGCAGTTAAAGGGTTATTGCTTTTTGTGTTTAAGTACTCTTGAGTCTTGGTCATTTGTAGAGCTTTTAGAGTAGATATTGCGTAAAAAATTACCAATACTTCGTTTAGAATCAATGACTCAAAATGTCGTCTATTTTTAATATATGATAGTTTTGGCAGATAGAAAAACATTATCAATCATTCATTTGATATTCAATATTCATATAAAAATTTGGTCTACCACACACTCTTAGATTTACATACTTAGGTTACTTCTAGGCAAGCGTGCTTCATTGTAGGCCACATCATCACTTACCATCAGGCGAGGTAGTGGTCAAACGCGAGCCTATCGATAATAATAATAAAAAAAAAGTACAGATAACTCAAAAATGTGTAACTACTGAATCTCTTTGGTTTAAGGTAGAAGAAACTGTTCTAGGTAGATGAAAGTAGCCCAGGAAATAAAGTCAAAGTCAAAGCCATTTATTTGCATTAAATGCGGTACAAAAGATGGTATAATATATAAAATACTTAATAGCTTGCGATTGGAGAGGCCCGTTCAGCATTTGCTAATGATGTGGCCATGTTCTTAACTTTTAAGCTCCAAAACTCAGCTTTAAAAGTGGGTCCCTTAACCTTGCATAATCAACTAACACTACTAAAACCTTTGCTGATTACATCATTATAATCTCTGTAAATATCAACCTGTCATTATGTGTTTTTCTCAATCCGCCATGACACAATTTGATGTTTGTTTTTCACAAGTTTGCTCGATTACGAAGCACTTAGTTGCTATTCGACGTGTGAGGTCACTGGTGTCCTTAATCATATTGACATTGTTGACTACTGTCATCTGTAGTGTTGTTTAAGAAGTATTGTTTTTGTTGATATCTGGAAATCACTCTGCCTAGCCTTTTCCCAATTATGTTGGGTTCAGCCAGTCTTACCAGATGCAGCAGTATTTTACATGAAGCGACTGCCTCCAGAACTGGTTAACACGATACTCCTTGGCAAGACTGGTCTGATTTCCATGCTTCTGACTACACCATTATTACTACTGTAGTACTGTCAAAGATCTACAGATGACTGCCGGGAGTGGGAGTGTATCTTTTAGCAGAATGGACGCAATATTATGTTGTGCATGTACAGGCTGCATCCAGAGTTATTATCTATACGGACCTTGTGGAAAAACTAATCGTGCGTTCAAGCGTTTTTGCCATACCGATGATTGTAGTCAAATATAACAGCTCATAATGTTAGAACCCATTAATATTAATGATATTTTTTATTCGTGGTGGTAGGCAACTGGGCTTATCCCAGTTGTAAATGACCGTTTGTGTCTATTGGCGTTTGCTCTGTCTCCTGCTTGACATTAAGGGAAGTGGCAATTATGTTATTTTTTTCTACTCCTCTGTTATTCTGTTCTGTTAAAGTAATTCCGGGACTTCGTCGAGCTACATTGTCTCGGAGCTTTTCTTGTGGTCACTACTGTTGATCCTGGCTTTCAGGAGTTGCAGTGGTTTAGGAATAGTGCGGTGGGCATGTCTCAAAAAAAAGGCCGGCACGAACGGCTTATCGTGTTTTTCCGAAGCACGATAGAATTTCGGTATGTTCAGATGGTCAACCATCCAAGGACCAACCTCATCAAATTAAAAGTCTCTGAAAATACTGATCGGATTTAAAAAAAACTCTTATTGATAGAAAGCTATTTTATCGCTAAGTGTCTTAAAGAAGGTATGTTATATGGTAAGTATGAAGGTATTGTTCAGACTGTTATTAGAGAAAAAAATATTACAGTGTTCAAGAATATTTAGAGGATACTTATGGCGTTACTAATATGATACAAATTATTATTATTTTATTCATTATTATTACTGCAATAAAATTTCAATCTTTATTAATTAACTGTTACAGATTCATATTTTATACTGTAATTCATAATTATTAATACATATTTGTACGCCGTATTATGGCAGGATGTGCTGGAACTCTGGCACCAATATAATAAATAAACATATTTGATTTAATTTTATGATCATTAAATAAATAATATTAATGGTTGACTTCCACCCGGACGAAAGTTATGGGTTACTTAAGTGTTAAAACTAAAGTTTGGTTTTAAGTTTCCTTTTCTATGTTTTAACTTGGTGTATCTACAATAAAGTATATATAAATAAATAAATAAAATAGTATAATTTGGCAACGAATTAAAATTTTTAAATCATTGATGCCACAATCCTTTTAAATTTTAATTCCACTCATGCGCTTCCATATAAATTATAGATTACAATCAACCCTCTATTTGCCGCCCCATTGGTTTTGTCGTCCAGGTGCAAAAACACATAAATAACTCCCGGTAAGCAGTTTAGGGTTACAGTGCAATATTCATTCATTTTCGCACGTTGGTAATATTGCCAATTATGAAACTATTCAGGGGTAGTTTTTTGTGACAGTTGAGTCAACAAACGTGTGTGGTTTTATAAGTAGGAATGATGAATCCGTTTTGTATTGGTTGTAGAATTAGTTGATATATAAAACCCTCAAGGGAGTAAGTATTATTATTTGAATTTATGATAAAAAGAAAGTAATCTTTGTCTTTGTGCAAACAAAACATCCATATTATTTTGTATCGAATTTTGAATCTACGCTGGTAGAAGTATAAGTTGAAAGTCGATACCAATAAAACACCACCATTTATAAACAATGCAAAACCTACATAGACTGAAAGTTTCAGGTCTTAGTTAATGTGTGGATCAATTCTATTTATTTTAGAGTATGCATTCCAGTAGCCGGAAAAGTCACGTGGTCAACTCCTTGTAATTTTGATCCCATGTATAAATCCTAAAATTAAGTGGGATGGGATATTATTGGTGATAGAATGTGTTGTATAGATAGAGCCACATGAGACCAGAGACAAGGAGGACAGGACTTACTAGCTATTTTTTTAAATTATAGGCTCGTGTTTGACCACTATCTCAGCTGATGGTAAGCGATGATGTGGTCGAGAGTGAATCACGTTTGCCTAGAAATAACCTTTTCACTCTTGACTTAAAGACGCCCAGGTTGTAGCTATCTGGATATACAGCTATCATTCAAGAAATTCCTACATATATCCAGCAAAACGACTGCAATAAACCTGCTTGACGTTTATCAACTCATCCAATTACACCACACACGTCGATACTACACTGTATATTAATTTTATTACATCACTCAATGATGTATCAATAATGACAAGCAGTAAAATCGCCCACAACTCCATCAAATAAGATGAACGACTTATATTAGAGGTGATAGAATAGATTATTTTCTTTTTATTAGATGCATCAATTTTATATTTATTGGTTCAGGTGATAAAGGAAAGATTAAACATTTCTTCAGTTAGGTATAGAATCACAAGTTCATCTAAGCTCATCCTTTTCAGGGCTTTGAAAATGTTCCTTTTAATGGGCATCCAATAATCTTTTCTTTTCTTGACCTGATTAAGCAAAGTGGCTAATTATGAACTAGTAATAATTGGCGTGTGTGTATGACTAGATGTATGAATGTGTGTGAAGCAAAAGAAGTATGTAAGGATCGTAGCAGGTGGCGTTCTGTAGTTTCTGCCTACCCCCATGGGAAAAAGGCGTGAGTTTATGTATGTATGTATGTATGTAATAATTGGTACCAAGTTAAACTTTTAGATATTGTTTAAAAAACATTCAATAAAATTATATATATGCGAACGTAACGCTGTCTTTCTGTTACATTTTCACGTCAAAATCACTGACCGGATTTTTATAAATTTTGGCATAGGGAGATATTGGACCCTGGAAAAGGACATAAGATCCTTTGGGATAATTGCCGACCTTCACGCGGGCGAAGCCACTAGCAAGAGCTAATTAGAATATAATTGAGTAAAATTTTAAAATCGATAAAACTAACACTACCGGCCTTTTAGTTTCATCACACAAACAACCTAAACACAAAACCCTTTTAACGCCATCACATCCAAATAAAAACATCTCCCTTAACTCACAGGTTGACAAAAACCATAGACAAGAGAAATACAAGCCGAATCTATTTCCACAGACAACCGATGTCCGCGTTGGCCCACAGCCAACATTCTATCTAGTCTACGGCCGGAAAGCATTGCATTCTATATATACCATAGACTTTGATGTGTTTCGATCTGTACGTTTGTGATTGGAAATCTGATTCGAGAGGAAATGGGTTTAGTTTTCGATTTTTCAGGTTTTTTTTATTTTTTATTCGATGACTATTAATACCTAACCTACCTTAATACCTATCGCCGTAGATTAAGCTTTTAAAGTATTTTTTGTAATTAATTTACAAACAAAAAGGAGGTTAACTGTTATCTTCGTTGGGCAAGCCAGGACAATAGTATTGTACTCTATTTTGAACCGTTGCCAAAATGACAAGCGCACCTACCGTATTTTCTAATCATCAACCATGATAAAAGAAAAGAAAGATTTCATATTGTCTGTGTGTTTCTATCTTTAGAATAAGATATAGATCGATATAGTTCGTTGATTGATTTATACCTTCACTAGGCAGTTACAACAAACTTAATAGTGAATAATGTATACGAATCAGCACCCCAATCCTGCAACAAAAGGTTTTATCAACATCCGACGGATTTTGATAGAAATACTAAATGATAATTGAATGTATCATGAGACTTCTATATTTGTATTCATAGGACTTACTGTGTCAACTCATGCAACAAATCTCAACAAGAGAGATTTTAACAGCAAGCGAAGCGAACTCGAAAATTTTTAACACCTGTCCTCGGATGGATAAGATATTTTTCAATACACTTCCTCGAAAACTAGCTCTTATTGCACTACGATTAGGTTCGACATGCAACATATTTCGCACGCGTGCGGTAAAAAGATTACAGCACGCGTGCGGTAATTCGATTAAAACATAAGAAATTAAAAAAAAATCACCACTGACTATTATAGAGCAGCCGTGTTTTTTTTTAATCTCGTCATTTTGATTTGCGTTTTTAATATTTTTTGAATATTTAAATTGTGTTTATAAAAAGAATACTTATTAATAATAATAATTTGAGTTATTTGTGAAAAATGTCGAATTTAAGTTTTGAAGAGAATTCTTTAGATGGTACTCCGCCGGATATTGTGATTGAGGCACAAAATGCTTGCGATAGCCTGTTGCCATCTAAATCTAAGGTGAAATATATGGCAGCTTTGCAAAGTTTTCTTCAAGTGGAAAGTTACTAAAAACGCGTCGTCATTTCGGGGCAAGTATTTTTGGCATATTTCAATGAACTCGCTACTAAATATAAGCCTAGCACGCTATGGTGTATATATTCCATGCTAAAAAGCACGGTTCTGCAAAATCACGGTGTTAACATAAAATATATTGCAACCTGACTGCATTTCTAAAAAGACACTCCGTCGGATAGATTGGACAAAAATCAAAAGTATTATCTCCAAATGAAGTTGAAAACTTTTTGAAAGAAGCTCCGGATAGCCAGTATTTGGCAATAAAGGACAGTAGTTGAATCAATATCTAATCTATAAAACCTTACCTAGGCGCTACGTCCGTACACTAAACGACCTATGCTTATCTAAACTGTGTTTATTTCTTCGAAAGTGTATTGAAAAACGTCGTTTGATACACGTGGGAATTTGTTATTGCGTTTCTCGGCCCCATAACACCCTCGCCTTACGGCTCGGGTGTTCATTCGGCCTCGTACGCAATAAAAAACTTTCCGCACTTGTATTAAAATGGTACTATTAGAAATAAAGACAGTGTCCGAAATTTGCTAACATGCTTTTGATTTTACACGCGAATTTGTAAACTAAATTTCATTCTGTAAATAAGTGGTGCTTGCAAAGGCAAGCTTGGCGACTCCTCCTTGATTCTCGGGCCCAAGGCTATAACCTGGTTAGCCTGTGGGTAAATCAGACCCTGGGGATACTAACGCTAGGAATGTTGTTGAACTGTCAAAGTGAAAAGCTCTGCCAATAATTGTGTGTCAACAATTGACAGATCAATTTTGATCAGTCGCTTCATGTTAATATCCTGCATCCGGTTAGACCCCAACACAATTGAGAAAACGCTAGACAAATTGATTCGGTGACAGACTGAAAGGCCGTGAATAATTCACTGTACCTATTCAATAATATCCCACGTCATATTCCACGAAACTATTGCACTGACCTAAAACAGTTTTTCATAAAGTATGTCAATGTATTTCGGGAGGTGAACGTATGTGTTAAAATTAAATGCTGTGTGTACCCATTGTTGTGTACGTTACGGTATTTTTGTGTCAGTGTGAATGACGTCACGTATGACTGAAATGAAAGTACATCATTGCTGTCTGAAGTTTCAGATTTTTTAATGAAAACTGTTCTTCTCTTAGATGTCTGTGTTGTTTTACAAGCTATTACTACAGATACTAACTATTTATAATTAGTTTTAGAATAAGTTTATAAGGTTTAGAAAACTTTGAAATGATATAAAGATCTGTCAAACATCTTGGCCGTACCAAATTGATAGAGCTGAAAAAAATGCTGTAAAAGACTGATAAGATAAATGTTCACTTTTAACCCAAAAAGGATCTAAACGGAATTGAAAGAAGAAACGCAGGACAGTGAGTGATGGAAAAAAGTAAGAATCTTTTAACATGAACATGTGGAACAGCATTATGCTAATAAAAAATTGGCCCAGCCAGTGGAAACACACTCGCACATAGCATCATACACAGTAAACGAAAAACAAACGTAAAAAAGAAATTACATTTACAATTTCACACATATGTAGGTACTCGTATCTCACACATTTTTACGAGTTCCATCATGAGTCAGGTATTACTCATGACTGCGCTTATAAAATGTATGTTTGTTCGTTTTGTTTAGGGTTGCTAGAAACAAAAAGAGCTTTTTGTAAGAGCATTTAATTTTTATGATCTACCTAGGTTGGTACTTCTTTATGTCTTGGCCTTATACGCCTTTAGAAAGCTCTGTTATGACGAAAAGGCTTGACTAAGCAAGACAGATTAGCAAATTGATAGCTTTACCCCCGACTTTTGAATTAAGAATTTGTAATTTATTAAAAGCTATTTTAACCTCCTAACAATGTTCAATTCAGAAACCGGAAGTTTGACAGACTTTTAAGTCGCAAAATGTTAATAAAAAAAGTAATTTATAAGTTTCAAATTAGAATTATTTGTAAATAATGCAAGGTTAATGCAATATGGTTTGCAAATAATATGTGAAAACCCCAAAATAGTTGGTAGCCCTAGTTTCTCGGCCAAAATCTAAGTCACAATTGTTTGTTTAGAAACAGCCGAGATATATTAGTTTATTTAAGAATTAAAAATACTTTCCGGTGTGAATCATTATGATTCAAAGGGAAATGAGTAAAATAGGTGATCACTATTTGCCTAGGTGAACAATTTCATGACAGGAAGGAAACAATTTCACTGATTGACAAACTGAATGAGCATGAACCTGAATGAGCATTCTCAATATGGCAATCGATGACTGATTCAAGAAACTATAATTGATTTCTTCCTATGGACATAGCAGACAAGGAGCAATGATGGCCCATTGATAACGGCCGCAAGTTACAAGTTGTAGGTCGTGGGTTCGAACCCAGGCAAGCGCTTTACTTTGTGTAAATTATAACATCATCACTGCTCTCAAAACCGTGAGAAAACCGGCATGTCCTAGAACCAAAAATTCGAAGACATGTGACGTCTACCAACGCGTACTGCACCCGTAGCCAAGTTGACAATCTACAATCGATAACGCTAGTAGAAAACGAATCAATGTATGGGAATGACACAACTGAACGTTAAGTCACGTGGTACGACCATACAAATAGAAGGCGTTAACGATTGTAGAAAGAGATTCCATACGAAACTTTTGTAAGTTTGGTTGCTAAGGGGTCTGGGCCCGCGTGGTGGATTACGGACCATTCCCTCTCACAGAGAGGAGGCCTGTGTCCCAACAGTGGGTGAAATCGGGCAGTGGATGATGATGAGGAATCTTCTCATCTATCTTTCCTCCAAAACGCATCGAAAAATCGTTTGAGTCGGAAGAGGACCGAAATAAATACCGGCAATTTTCAGCAATTATACCGTAAATCGGTATATTTTGCAAAAACTGACCCGGTACGCAATTATTGCCACAGCTAAAAAAAATAACCGAATAATCATCACTATCAAAAACTTGACACCCGTTTTACACCTCACAAAAGCGATGATCCAATTCTCACTGTAACACATGCAATAGGCCATGTGTTGTGGCACGTGGCGCAATGGGATCCGCCCACCGTGACTGCATAGATAACACTATTGATTAGACCATGGAGTATGGTGTTATGGAGGCATGCGTGTGGTGTCGGAAATGGTGAATTTCGAAAGAGGAACTTTGTAGAAAGGAGTATCTAGTTATGCATATACTGACTCGATCCTCAGTTTTGGGATAATAATTTTCAGGGTTTTAAAAGAATTTCAGTAAATGAAATATGAGGTCTTTTTTGCTGAATTTGAATAAGAGAGTTTGAAGTTGCTGCACCGATAAGGTTGTAATTCTAGAGTATTAGATGATATCAAAAGGTATCCCTTAATGTTGCTTTGTAAAGCTGATGCCGTTACGATGAGGATACGAGTATCATCTAGTTAGGTACTACAATTGAAAAATTATTAAGAATGATGACCAAGTTCGTAGCTAGACAATTCATGAATATAAAATGCAAGGATATATTTCAATTATTATGACGGCTGCATCAAATACCAGTACGCCAAACTACTGTGACGGGAAATTCTCAAAAAGCTCTACATTTAGTACTTATTCACAAAGAGTACAATTCACACACACTTTCACAGAGAGTATGTCTTTACTTTTCTTTCCTACATATGTATGTGTGGCAATGGGAATCTTCCCATTGACCCATCCAACATGGAACGACCACCACCTGATCACCCATATAAAGAAATACAGAAAGTATAATAAACGACCACAGTTCTAACTCGTGAAGCAATTAGAAAAACTGCCACTTAGAACATACCATAGAGAAACTGCTTTCATTGATCAATTAATTTAAAAATACCCACTTTTTCCTTATAAGGACAAAAGCAATAAGTACTAGTTTATTTTATTTCTATATGGGTCGCTGTGACATGTTGAGTAGTGATGTGACTTTAAAGGGATATTTTATCGATATTGGATATCGATAATTCTTGTTATGGTGAACTGTCATGTGAGATAATAATTTAAGTACGTGATTTTCTTTAATTAGGTTTTTTTTTTTGAAAGAGTATACAAAACCATTTTTCTCATCACACTAATATTATAAAAGCGAAAGTTTGTGAGTGTTTGCGTGTGTGTTTGTTACTTGTTCACGCTCAAACGGCTGGACGGATCTGGATGAAATTTGGCACAGAGATAAATTATAGTTTGGAATAGCACCTAGGATTTACATTATATTTACATTTACACATACTTTTTATCCCAGGCATATGTTTCTTCGGGATTATTTTCGAATTTCACGCAGGCGAAGCCGCTGGCAGAAGCTAGTTTCGTATAAATTCAAGTATTGCATCCACAACATTCTCCTTAGGCGTACAAACAATGATCAGTGTACTCTAAAAATATTAACGAAACTGGATAAGGCTGGTGCTTGAGAAAAAAAACTGTCTCATGGATTATAGATACAGATCCAGATTTTTCATCGACAAGAATTTTTTTTTAAACAGAAATTTATTATCGAAGCACTTTAATTAAAGGTACCACTTAAGCAAAGAACTCTAGTCTATCAAAATGATTACTTAGGCATTATAGCCATTTAACCACACAATCTAGGCAATCCATTTACGATATTAAAACCTGCCAATTTAGTAACAGATATAATCTGTATAATTTCGTGAAAAATAAGCGTAGGCTTCACAAAGAATAGCGAAATGGCGGATGAATCACGATAGTATATAATTTAACATTATTAGAGAACAATTTAATCAATTTTATTGCCCCTTTTACTTTGATCATACAGTTTCAAGAAGATTCATTTTCTTTATTCTAGTAAATTGTTTTTTCTTGTGAGTGATGGAAGATGCTTTTAAATTTTGATGAAATTGCTTCTAGATTACTTAAGAGGAAACGGGGGTGGTCTTTTCTCCATACAAAAACTCTCGTCTGTTTTCTCTCTGGTTTATGAACTTAAAGCAATGATTTTTTACAGTAAAATAAATATCAACTTCTTCTATGTCCCTATGTTTTCCTTTTTGGTGATATATTATCCGTATAAGAACTAGAACCCTCTCAAAATGCTCAAAATTGTCTGTATTGAGTCGCTGTCTTCAGAGCCTTAGTGTACAAATTTGATAACTATTAATGAAAAAAGGAAAACATAGGGACATAGTAAATATCCTTCTTATTCAGTTTATGAAATATCTTCTAAATCGGTCCAATATTGGAGGAGAAAACAGACGAGAGCCAAACCTCGAATTATGACTTTTTACTTAAGAAAATTTGTCGAATCTGCGGTTGTCCTTATCGCACGAATTTGTGGGTGGGGTTTGACGCAAGGGGTCTGCATAATACGTACACAGACGAAAAGGTGATGCGTAGTAGTTGAAAATAATATCGATATACTAGTGTTGTAAACAGTTATCGATAAACACATTTATATTGTTTGCATGTGCTGTTTAGTGGGAATTACAAATAGAAGTATTAAAAAGTAATGGATACAAAATAAAATTAAGTGCATGTCTTTATTTATTTATTTATTTATATATATACACTTTATTGTACACCATAACAAACAAGAAAAAGAAACTTAATACTAAAAATATACAATGGGCGGCCTTATCGCATACCGCGAAATGTTTATTACAAAAAGTTTTCAATACAAAACAGTAAATTATATATCGGATAGGTATCCGCAGTCTCTAGATCGCCTACTAGGTACATCAGCGAAATTAAACTTATTTCAACGTCAGCCGCACGGGTCAATCCACAGAACAGATAAAAGAGGTTTTATCTGTTCTGTGGGTATGCTTGCCGTGGTTGTTCCGTGGATGGGTGACCATCTTTACATACCAAGACCCGTCCGTGTCTCGCCAAGCACGTTAAGCCGTTGGTCCCGGCTGTTATTTTCGGCTTTGACATCCTGAAAGTCTGACTCGTTTTACCAAGGGGTTTCATATTACCCAGTAACTGGTTGTGGAGGTCAGATAGGCAGTCGATCTATCAAAATACTGGTATTCAGCTGCATCTGACTCCAACGTAGATGGGAAAAGGCTAGGCAGACGTGCTTTCTCTCACTGGTTTATTCTTTGGTATCCGATCGTCAATGATTTCGGGTGAAAGGCTAATGCCTTAGGCTTGCCACTAATGTGGTAGAACTTTTCTATTAATGGTTCCATTTTTTGCCATAATGCATTGTCCCTCTTAATATTTTGAAAAATAAAAGCTTTTGGGACTCCATAAAATAAAATAACAGAAATTTCGACGAGTTATGTGTAGTTGGCCTTGTACTTAGTAGAAGTAATTTTGATTCTGTTTTAATTGTAACATTTTGCCTTTAAACGTACATAAATCTATAACATCATCATCATCGTCATCATATCAGCCGAAAGATGTCCACTGCTGGTCACAGGCCTCCCCCAAACGTCACCACATTGATCGGTCCCGTGCGTCTCGCATCCAGTGGATCCCCGGAACCTTCACCAAGTCATCGGTCCACCTGGTGGGAGGCCTTCCAACGCAACGTCTTCCGATTCGCGGTCGCCACTCCAGAACCTTTCTGCCCTATTGGTCATACGTTCTGCGAGCAATGTGCCTTGCCCACTGCTACTTAAGTTTGGTAATTCTTCGGGCTATGTCGGTAACCCTGGTTCTCTTGCGGATCTCTACATTTCTGATTCGACCACGCAAGGAAACTCCATGCATATCCCTCTCCATTGCCCTTTGGGTGACTGTAAGCTTTCTGATGAGGCCCATTGTAAGCGACCATGTCTCAGAACCATATGTCTGGCAACACACACTGGTCTGGTCACTGTGTCTCAAGTCTATACTTGTGACACTGTGGTAAGTTGGACGAGAATATACCGCAACTTCTCGAACACTGCCCAGCCAAGTCGAATTCGACGGTTGACCTCTTTCTCGAAGTTGGCCCTACCCAACTGGATCGTTTGTCCCAGGTAGACATAGTCGCCCACAACTTCGAGTGAAGAGTATCCGACTTTGATTGGAGTGAGTGTAAAATGGGCATTCAACATCACCTTGGTTTTGTCCATGTTCATCCTAAGACCCACTCTTTAGATAGCTCTACTGAGGTCATCGAGCATTGTACTGAGGTCCTCCATGGTCTCCGCCATGACCACTATATCGTCGGCAAGCTGAAGGTGATTGATGTATTCGCCATTGACATTTATGCCTAACCCTTTCCAGTTCAGAAATCTGAAGACATCCTCCAGTGCAGCGGTGAACAGTTTCGGAGATATGACGTCTCCCTGTCTCACACCTCGCTGCAGAAGGACGGGTTCCGAGGTCTGATCCTGAAGTCGAACTGACATGGTGGCCTTTTTATACACACTTTTCAACACTTCGATGTACTGGTAGTCAATTTGGTACCGTTGGAGAGACTGCAGTACAGCCCAAGTGTCGATCAAATCGAAGGCTTTCTGGTATTCCACAAACGCTAAACAGAGAGGCAGGTTGTACTCTTCGGTCTTCTGTATAACCTGCCGCAGCGTATGTACCTATGTGGTCTACGGAGACGATTAGTGATGATCCTTGAAAACAGTTCTAAATCTATTTATTTTTGTTCAATTCCGTCTTCAGGTGACATTCTTGCAATTTCGTAAGGACAGTTTACCTCTATTATCGAGTCTTGACCTATCAGACCATCCAGGCTTGCCGCGAAAAAGGGTTTCTTTTCATCGATAAACATTCCACACTCTAATACCTGTAGGCCCGTGTGCTTGATAAATTGATCGATCGCTTTAGATTCAGTTTCCTTGCCATAATTGGTAGCCACAGTTCCTTTAAATTTGTTATATAATAACGTTTCTCAAATTTTGCGAACCAATGTTTTCGGTCGCATCTTACATATTCGCCCAACATTCGATGCCGTAAGCCTCTTTAGTCTTTCAATTTTCCATAAGCTATTATCGCTTTGGCCCCCACTATTTTCCTTTGAACATCCTGAGTTGAGAGCAATCTTTCAAGAAATATTTTTTCTTTTAATTTATATAAATCCAAAGGCATATCTTCTTCTATCTTCTTCCAACTCTAAGCGACCGTAGTTTTTAACAGGTTCTGTAGTTCTTTTTATTTTGCTCGTGCCGTCTTTGGGATATGTCAGTTTTCTTTTTCGGAAAATCTCTGTGATTTTTTTCGAACAAGAAATATTTTTTCTTTTAATTTATATAAATCCAAAGGCATATCTTCTTCTATCTTCTTCCAACTCTAAGCGACCGTAGTTTTTAACAGGTTCTGTAGTTTTTTTTATTTTGCTCGTTCCGTCTTTGGGATATGTCAGTTTTCTTTTTCGGAAAATCTCTGTGATTTTTTTCGAACGCTGCTTTTGATATATTTTTTTTTATTTTCCCGGACTGCAGCCCTGTATTATTTTTTGGATGCGTGAATGAATAGGCCTTCGATATTTCTTGAAGTTACTGCTCCACTTGTCTGATATGATATGAGCCTGCAAAGTTAACTCTTTTTCCGCCAATAAATTTGGCAATTACATAATTAAATTGCTCCACAGTATTATTAGTCACGTCCAAAAAAAAAGATTTTCTGCATTTGCTGTTAAGAATAACAGATATTCTTGGATATCAGTCCACAATCCACAACAACAAAAGTTACGAGTGACTGGGGCGATTACAAGAAATGCGCGAGCCGCGGCCGGGAGCGTTTCGGAGGCACGCACACACCGTCAACTTACACACACATGGATAGGGCGGCCGGGCGCCACGCGCTCGCAGTTCGCAGAGCGACAGCGATAGTTTTTTCAAATACCTATTTTTCAAAAGTCTCTCCGCCCGTATTTCCTCTTAACATGAATGGCGAATAAAGCCAGAATAATAATGTCATAGTTAAATTAGTAGTACTCTTGTGAAAAAAAACACAGATATAATCTGTAAAAATAGATATTAGGACATTTTTAAAGTAATACCTATTTAAACGCGAAATTTTGTAAGAATGTTAGCATTTTTGTTTCTCTCTCACGCAAAAACTACTGAACGAATTTCAATAAGACTGCAGTAATATAGCTTAGGTATAACTTCATCAGAATTACACAAATGAGCTATAACTATTAAAAGTTATTGGGGGAAGTACTAATTACACACGGGTGGAATTCGATGACACGTGACATCCACCAATCACCAAACTCAACCACACTAGGCCCGCGTAGTGGATTAAATTCCATTCCCTCTGTTACAGAGAGGAGGCCTGTGTCCCAGCAGCGGGAATATGATAAAAGGCTGCTGATGATGATGATGACACACGGGTGGACCCGCGGGCGGCAGTTTAGCGATATATACGCCCCAATGCTGCACGGCCAGTACGCGCCCGCTCGGAACCAAAATATCAATATTGAACCTCCTTTTGAACAGTTTTGTTTGCAAAATATTATTTGATTTACATATGCTATTTCAGTTAATTAAGAAGAAATTCCAGCCATCAATTTTTCTGTGTAAAAAAAATTTTAACATCTAAGTTGTTTTGGAGGACTATCCAAAAGTTGCGAAAAAATATCTTGTTGTTAATTTTTTTTTAAAGCAAAACTATTAGTTAGTTATGCCAGCTTGTCGGTTTTTTATCGGTTTCATTTCGGGGAGTGTGCGATGGAATTGACGATCTGATTCCGCCCAGCCCGTTTCATAATCGGACTACCAGACGTACGGCGATGCGTCATCGGTACATGGTTGATTTATTTTCATGGATACTTTCATTATGCGTACAGCTAAGGAGTAGAATTCCCTGCCGGAGTCTGTGTTTCCCGATAGCTACAATCTTGGGGTCTTTAAGTCAAGAGTGAATAGTTTTTTTCTAGGCAAGCGTGCTTCACCGTCGACCACATCATCGCTTACCATCAGGTGAGTGGTCAAGCGCAAGCCTATAGACGATAAAAAAAAACATGTTTCAAAAATAATGTACATGATCAAAAACTATTATTTTTTCAAACCTTTTAACTTAGCCGTTACTAAGGAGTATACTTCAGAAAGTAACTGTGTTACGGCACTAAAGCGGTGGAAGGCCCTTAAGGCGGTACCCCGAGCAAAACGCCGCGCATGCCGTTTTTTGTGCTGTTTTTAGGAGCTATCTACTCGTTAATTAAAAACAAATATCAATTAATAAAAATACATTAAATTTCTACATAATATTGATTCTAAAATGGTAGATTTAGTTTTTTTTTAAATGTTGTTTTATATTTCACTAATCTACTTCCAAAAAAACATGAAATTGAGAAATAATTATTGATATTATGCATCTCCTCGTAAAGTGTTCATTGATTATATTTTGTACTAACACTAATGGATAGACAATTTAATAACGAACATTTTTGTAGAATTATTTTTTTCAAAAGACCAAAATTCGATTTTATAAAGATTTTATTCTAAAATCTGGGCGTATTCACTACCGTAATTCATGCGCCACCAGTGCCGCTAGACCAATAGGAACGCTCATATCTCACGCCGATTTTTTGGTCAGGGTACCGTCTTAATACCTTGTAATAAAATCCAATTGTGTAAGAAAACCAACGGATTATTGACAAGAAGCCAGACCTTGTGAATGAACCTCGTTAACGTAAACATCTTCTAAGATTTCAAAACATAAAAGCTAAAACGGTAATTCACTGAAAACATATTATTATTTAACTGCTGTAACTATGTAAGTAACTACTACAATTTCATGGTTGCTTTCAGCTTTAAATATTTTCATTACCTAACTTTAGAAGGTTGTTGCAAGTTTAATGAGCTATTTCATTAATTTGAAACGGTAAAATTGTCATTTTTGTATGTCTGTTGGTTCACGTATTTGAAAATGTTAATCAGTCATCAAGGTGGTTTCAAGCACAATACAAATAAAAAACTGTATTGGATAGAATCGGCAAAAATATCTTTTAGATATACATTTTTTATCATTTTTAGGGTTCCGTACCCAAAGGGTGAAAACGGATACTAAGAATACACTGTCCGTCTATCTGTCTGTATGTCACCAGGCTGTATCTCATTAACCGTGGTAGCTAGACAGTTAAAATTTTCACAGATGGTGTATTTCTGTTGCCGCTATAATTGTTTTTTTACTAAAAACACTATAAAATATATATTTAAGCGGGGCTCCCATACAACAAACATGTTTTTTGGCATTTTTTGCGATAATGGTACGGAACCCTTCGTGCGCGAGTCCGACTAACACTTGGCCGGTTTTTTTTTCATTGCTGATCAAAGATCTCTTCCAATAGTTTATTATTTATAGTTTATTTTACAAAAACTTGTTCCACAGAAAAAATAAAATTACTAGTAGACCTCGACTAGTAGACACTGAAATTAAATAAAAAAGTGTCACTAAAGTTATTCAATTATGTATCAAACTGTCAACTAATAAAACTTTAATATAATCCAAGAAACTATCGACACTATCTGTCCCGTCACTAGAAACCCTTTAAGGCAAGAACAGAAATCAAAGTCTAGTCTAGCGCCCATATAGGGCCTGTGACACTTACACTGGAGACAACTGGGACAGTTCTAAGTAGGACAGACAGACGAATAATGGATATTTTTAATATTTATAATGTAACAGCCGTACTCTGAGACATTTTAGTAAAAAGTATTATACAGACTGAGTTTTAACACAGCAATAATACGTTTAGGTACTGTTAGATAGGACGGTTTCACATACTAATAGATGCAACTTCTAAATAAGTTGATTATTTATTGATAAATAGCTTCTTCACTTCTTCCAGCGGCTTCGCCTGCGTGTAAGTCAAAAACTATCCCGTGGGAACATATTCCCGGGATAAAAGTATCCAAGTGATATTCCAGACTATAATCCATCTCTGTGCCAAATTTCATCCAGATCCATCCAGCCGTTTGAGCGTGAAGATGTAACACACACACTCACAAACTTTTGCCTTTATAATATGGGGAATTTTTAACTGCACCTCTATTTAGAAATTTAAGCAAACAAAATATCTCCACTAATAACCTGCTGCAAAACAATATTACTCACCGTAAAACAAAAATACTGATTTGCACACAAATTATTCAATTAAATATAAAATAAGTGTGAATTAGTCCAAGAGCGAGCGAAGCGAGCTCGGGAGCTTAGGGCACCCCGACACGGATAGGTTAGGTTCGAAGGAGATGACGGGAGCTGAAGTGAGCGAGCAAAGCGAGCGAACTCAGCTCCCGTCATCTCCTTCATGTTAGGTTACTTTAGACCCTGCAGACAGAAATAGGAGCCCTGCGCAGCGGGGCTCCGTCGACTTTGTTTCGTTTCCCCCCCTCCCTTAAAACTTAAATATTTTGTTGCACTCGAAGAATTATTAGATTTACTTTTAGTTAACAGATAGTTATTCAGTAAAACAGTTAAGCTTTAAAGATCTAGCAGTATAGTATAATTCATTTATTTGATGAGCAAATTTAGTGTGCAATTTAGTATTTTTGGTAGTAATTTCGAATATTTTGATTGAAAAAAGGGGAATTACAGTTAAAGTATTAAATACCACCCTTATAATATTAGTGAGCAGTGTGATTGATTTAATTGTTAATTAAAGAAGAATTTGCATGTAGAAAACATGAATGGAACAGGACATTCATTAAAACAATAAACTCCGTCTAATTTTCTTGCTGTGTTTTCAGATGTAATTCGACAAAAACGTAACTAAATCAAATATCTACTGCTGAAGTTACCCTAGTTTTAAAATAAATTTTAGTTTCTAACCAACACCATAAAGAATTTAGCTATTTCTATGAGAGAACTTTAAAGGTGGAGATTGACTTGCAACATTTTTTTGTAATATATCATTAGAGGCGACCTTGATTATACAACGCACAAGATGCAGCGAACGCTCGCTTCGAGCATAGTAATGGAATTACTCGCTGCACAAACAACTGTTACGCGTTTCAAAGACGAAAACAATTGACGACACGGTTGGCGTAGTGGTTTAGCAATCGCATGCTGCGCTGCCTGTCGCGGGTTCAATTCCCGCATGGAACAAATATTTGTATGGCCTACAGCACCTGTAGCCAAGTTGATAATCTACAATCGACAACGCTAGTAGAAAACGAATCAATGTATGAGAATGACACATCTGAACGTTAAGTCAGACTATACAAATAGGAGGCGTTAACGATTGTAGAAAGAGATTCGATACGAAACGTTTGTAACTTGGCTAGGGGGACTGATAGTTGTTCCGGATCTGGGTGTCTTGTGTATGTAATTTTAAATGTTTGTAAACGCACCGACGATACAGGCAGAAATTCCTAGTGTGCGGCAACGTATTAAAAAAGGAATTTACAAAAAAACCGACAGTCAAGTAAAGGATCCGGCGCGCCTCGGCACGCTGCACTGACTACAACAACGCGTTACAAAAACAAACGTTGCAAGTCAAGCCTTTAGAAGCTGTTCGATATCTTAATTGTCCTTTCTAAATATTGTAACTCCATTAAGGACCGATTTGATGCCTATCAATTGAATAAAACTTCCATTACAGTCCACGATTTCTATCTTAGAAGAACAGACTATTAAAATCTAGGTTTATGTACCACTTAGCTGATAGGTAAGTCATTATTTTACCCCTTAAATGGATATAGTGATATCTGTTTATACTAAACGAGAATCAACTAGAAGAGAAAAAAATAAATTCAACAGGTGTGGAAAAATTAAGGCAATATCATTTTTTTAGTTATATTAAATGGGTTGACAACTTTTATCAGTATGATTGATGTAAGGTTGACAAACAGGCCGACAGATCTGTCGTTACAGGTAGACAGAAGCCTGATATCTGTCACCAGTCTAGCCAAGGGGTATCGTGTTACCCAGTTACTGGGTTGTGGAGGTCAGATAGGCAGTCGCTCCACGTAAAATACTGGTACTCAGCTAAATCCAGTTAGACTGGAAGCTCACCCCAACATATTTGAGACTTTAAAGGCTAGTGAAATGGATGGACTATGGCTAGACTACTTGCTCCAAAGCCCGGTGACTTTACTTGAACAAAGTCTTCCCCACAACACAAAATCTTGTCTCTGAGTACCGGCAAAACCACCATTTTTAAGGTATTTTAAAGTAACTGTCGTTAAACTTTTAGTCAATCTCCATTCTTCCGATTGCACATACCGATTAGTACCACAGAACCTGTCTAGCATATAATCACATGCATATTTGAGTTATTCAAATATGGCGTTTTTCGAGTTAATGTTAACACAAGTGTTAGGCTCCTCGCGTAGTAAAATGCATTCCTTCGCGCATGTGGCTGCGTGCACAGAGTAGAATGGAACAGAGACCTACACCCGGATAAATGATTGAAGTTTTACAAATTATTGACATACCTATTACAAATTAAATTTGATTAGACTTTTTAAGAATAACATAGGATAGACCCATCCTATGTTTATTACATAAAATAGAACACAACTGGGCATATATGGGAGTTCTAGTACACGCTCTACTTCACATAGGCGTGATATCAAATTTACGTATGACATTGACAACAGCAAAGAAAATAATCCTAGTAATAAGAACACTGCATTTCAAAAGTCTCTGTCGCCACACTACTCTGTGTCCTTATTACCCATACACACCATGCTCCGCCCGTTAAAATCATTTTTATACCATTTTTATTTTTATAACAATTTACTTGAACTCAGCCGTTCGTAATAGACCATTGTTTAAGCTTTTTGTTGTCTTTTTGACTTCGTTCCCATGATTGTGTCGATTGAAAATGTATGTAGCTGAATGGATTTTTAATGGTAAACAGATTTTACTGTTAGTCTGGCTTAATTTTTATGGTATTTGCAAGATTTTTTGGAGTAAGGCATTTAAATAATGCTGTTATTTTCGATAAGATAAGACCTCATTTGCTGTAATCAGGATATATATATATATACCTATTGAAAGAGTCTGAACTGGCCCAGTGGTAACAGCACGTTTTTTTTTTTTCGTAAGTCATCCAATGACTTCTCCCGCTCTGGGTGAAGCGGAAGGGCGTGTCAGACTTTTACTGACTAAAACCAACTTACGTGTCGTAGGTCGTGAATTCGAACCCAGGCAGGCGCTTTACTTTGTGTGAAGAAACCACCATGTCCCAGAACCAAAAATTCCAAGACGTGTGACATCCACCAACCTGCACTGGGCTCGCGTGGTGGATTAAGGCCCATTACCTTTCTCACAGATAGGATGCCTGTATCCTACCGGTGGGAAGGCAGATGATGATGATATAAGGATATAAAGGTGCAAATGGATGGCTGATGGTCTACCCGATGGGGTACCATAAGCCATCCATTTACCTATATTAGTAGATCAGAAATCTCTGCAGCACGCATATTTTTTTTGCACTTGCATAAACACGTGCAGAAAACAATCTTTTATTAATGTCAATTAAGGCAGTGGTCAACGATTTCCTTAAATAGTCGTTATTTCTAATAGACAAATCAATTGAAGTTTCAACAGAAGCCCATGTTCATGATCTGATCAGCGGAGCAAAATGCTGAAATTAACCACTTTCCAAACGTACAATAATGAGAATCTGACATCTGTATCCACATCCTGGAAAGCTAAATCAGTAACTCAATGTATACCACTTACATTCACCATTCTACAAAATCTAGAGACTGCAAGGCGACTCTCAGCACAAAACGAACTAAAAAGTTCACCCAGCTTTGCAACAGTTACAGGAAAGCGTAGGATTAATCATCTGGATGGAAAAGACAATCTGGCAGCTTGCCACAAGAGAAATAGCATTTACATCAGGTTACATCACTATACGATATCGATAAACGTTACGTTGAAATAATAAATGATTATTGACTTTTATTACCTATAAAAGTGATGTTTCTCGTAGGTATTGCGAATTCTATTATTGTGATGAGGAAACGGTTGTGCTGTAGTAAAGTGTGGCTGTCTGTTTCATAAAAGCTTCTAGACAAAGTTTAATTCCAAAAGCGAAGACGATGGACAAAATGCCAAAAAGTGAGATATTAACGCATGACATTTCTATAGAGATTTTTCCAATCACTGTCGCTACGCTTTTGTTGAAAGAATTACACTTATCTAGAGGTTCAGAAGCTCTAAACAAATGTAATTTAATGTCATCGAAGGCAATGGTCGTTCGAATTTATCATGTGGCTTTTCGATAGCGCTTGGTAAAGCCATTTTTTTTTCAGATGCTATCGCAACGCTTTCGTTGCAATAATGTCACTTATCTAGAGTCTCAGGACAGCATTTAAACGTTCTATATCATCGTCAATAGCATTCATAACTTTAGTTAGCCCCACCTTGCTAAGTACAAATAAAAATTTACTAATATTATTAATATGTCTGCCAGCTGCTTTATCAGATTCAACATAATGATCTAGTGTGTCTATTGTTTTTTTTTTTATTCTTATAGTTTTATCCCCGTGTTTCAAAGTTTATAATAAATCTCTTCAATCAGTCAGCTTATAATATTGTCTACTCTGACTGGTTGACCATTATCTTCATCCAATCCAATCACTAGAGCATGTTTTAGAATAATCTAATAACTACTATTCCTATTGCACCGATAAATCTACCAAATCTTTCATTTCTTGCTAGTTCCATCCATCTGTGCCCACCTGCATTTTCATTCTCAATATGTATGAATCATTCGAAGTCTTCGTCAATTACTATTATTAAATCTACATCAGTCACTACCCTGCATAGCAAATGCTCTTATTTATCTCTATCGCGTCTCTCTCGATCGTTAGCTTACAGAACGCATCCTGGACAGAAATAAACCCAAGGTTATACAAACAATATACTCCTCTCATCCTGTTGTATAAGCACATATACTAAATATTTTGTATGAATGTTTACAATATAATAACAGTTCGGGGAAAAATATTGGAGTTCGTTAGTAGGTCAGTGTGGCGAATTCAAGATCGAATACGTCATGCCATATGCAGTTTTAAGATAAGTGGGAGTTGAAAATGAAGAAGAGTTTCCTGTTTTTCATTTTTACTTTTATTAATGGACGGAAACTTGACTCTTCTGTTCATAAATACATAGGATAGTTTTAGTGATGTCACTTAAAAGAAGGTTTTTTTGTAAAGGTTCTCAATCTAAGTGATATGACTGAAAAGGAAGTCAGTGATAGCGTGACGGTTGACAGGACAGAATGAAGGCATAAAACTTGTTGTTGTTTGACCCCAAAAACGAAAAGGGCATGAAGATGATGAATCTGACGAATAAAATGCCAGTTGAAAAATATTGGGATTATAGCATGACACGGAAATATTTGGGAGTATCGTTCAAAGTAACAGTGATAACTATGAATGACTGGACGCTCATTAAATTTCTAGAAGACTACTCATGATTAGTTCATTGATCACCACGCTTGACTAACAGATTGGCAATTGCTACCAACCTTTGCAGAAAGATGTTACTGTCTCCTCTGGCAAATGTCACCCAATAGTCTACTTTAATGTAATGTAAAAGTTATGTCACTTATCACCACACTTGTCAAATGTATTGGCGGTCACACCTTATTTATCTACTGAAGTTTGTGCCCCAGCCAAAACATATTCAATTTAGAATGTAAAGAATTGCCAATTATGTCGCAAATTACCCATACCACTGCCAATACTGCATTGGCAATACATTCATAACTAGTATTTTCCCGCTGCTTTGTTTCCGTGGCTTAATCACAGGAACCGTGCATTTGTACATTTGTTGTTTTTTTTTTTACAAAAAAAAATGATAACTGGATCTTCATTTCTTGAAATTTCCTACCACAAACAACCTCTTTATACCATGCTTAGCTTTGCTGTAGCATTTGAAATTCGTAAATTAGCTCACTAGAACGTATTACCATGATAAAAAGATCCTACCCGTGTGTCAAGTTTCATCCAAAACCGTTCTGCTGTCATCTAAACATGCAGAATTTCAGCCAAAAGACGTCCACTGCTAAGCATAAGCCTCCTCCATTGTCGGATTTATAATATAAGTAAGTAATTATGGTACTGTGAGGAGGGCGCCCTCCTTACCTCTTATAAAGCTGGCACGTTTTAAAAGATTAATCATATTTGGAACGCTAGGAATATTTAAACATGTTTTTGTTTCGTTTTTCATGTGACCTGTGTCTTGTGAAAAGCACATTGATAAAATAATATAATTTTAAAGTTCTATTTGCTTATCATTTTGTCCTCTCGCACCTAAAACCCTTATAACCCTTAGGTAAATACGTCTGATGTATTGTAAGTTATTGAGATTATAACATCAACAATATGCGCCTGAATTCCCTTCTTGTATGACATCAATTAGCGCAACACAGATGATTGGTCGCTATTAATTTGTTAACGAGTTGCATCTATCGACGCTCATTGGTGTTTACTTTATGTCTCAATTGAAATGGTGCGACTTTAATTGGCAATGACAGTTGATGCGCGAGTAAGGACTATCGTGCTTTGAACATTGAAGCATATGCAATGCCCTTTACTTTTGGTTTTCTACCAAATCTCATTACCTCACTAAAATTGGTTTTGTTTGAAGGGGGAGACGGATTTTTCAAATACCGAAACCTCGTTTTCTTAATTGCTCTCTCTCTGCTCGGATATTTGATCCAAATATCATTTCGGGCTTCAGCCTCAAAAAAAAAACGCTAACAGTAGTTGTAGAATAGAACAATAAAAGTCCTTTGCTTTATTTATTTATTACTGCTGCTAGAGCTTTTTGAGACCACTAGAAAGTGGTCAAAACAAAGGACTTTGACTATATCCGTAGAGCATCCTCATGTCGGGAATCGCAAGCCAATGCCCTGCCAACGTAGGCGCGGGCTTGCGGACGGCGAGAAATGGGTAGCTCTCCATCCGATAAGGACCAGGCCCAAGTCGACGGCGACGGCGCGTAGTGTTCCACGCGCACCTCAAATAGATGTGAGCAAAACTGTCGGGGTCCACTGGGGCCGATGCCTGTCTGGGTCGGATAAATTTGAAAGAGAGCTAACGCGGCCCTGGCTCAAGCAACTGAATGAGCAAGAGTGGGTTGAGACTGCAGAAATCTGTAAAAAAAAACTGAAATCCGTCCCGCTTCACCCAGAGCGGGAGATGCCATTGGAAGAAGAGCACCGCAAAAAAAATTGTATCCTCATTTGATACGCTGCAACTAGGTAATTTGCTATCGATGGTCTTCCTTTTTTGGCATTTCTTACTTCCAGCTAAAACATAGAGGCCTAGTGCCTTTTGCAATTTTGACGTTCAAAAGAGTGCTGATTATCAGTGTAATTTGAATGAATGAATATTAATTTTGATTTTCAACTAACCTTCATTCAACCTAACAGTTACACAAACAATTTCAGTTCCATACAATAGATTAGAAATAGCGGTCGATTCATGAGCGGACGGCTGCGGGCTGGCGCAGATCCTGAAATAATTTATGTTATAGTCGTATACGGCGCAGGCGCACATGTGCTGTAACGTTAGACGGGTTGCGCAAACGCAGCCGTGTGTGTTCTCATTGTTTTGGTTTTAAGTATATGAGAAAATGTATAAAGCATGGAGAAATGATACGGCAATATTTTTCTTCATTTTTTTGCCGATTGTCCAGCTTTGGTTATCAGTAATGATTTAATGAATTATCAAATAACCAACCTTTTGATTAAACTGTCTTCATAAAGTGACGTCCATCAATTCAATAAGGACAAGGAGAAATCATCGGAGCTGATGGCCATTCTTCATTATGTGAAGAGGCATCGAAAGAAAAATATCATAAAAGATCTACCAATCTCAAGCGTCATTCAATCTTCAATAAGTATTACTTCAATAACCAACACAGTCCAACAAAACCTCAATACAAAAAACAAAATTTACAACAGTGGGAATCACAACACAATCATCATATTTTTAGCTGAAATACGACCACTGTTGGACATAGGCCTTCCCCAAATCATCATCACATGGACGGGTCCTGTGCTTTTCGCATTTAACGAACTCCAGACAATATCTTAAGACAAAAAAGGCCATATGTCCTCATTTAACTGCCATGATTATATCGTCATATATCTTTCAATATCATATCTATCTGCAGCAAACTCGCGTCGCACACATTACATGGACGTCCTCCATTTCTCTCGTACAACGGAAACGCACAGCATAAGATAAACTTCACACCGAAATTAGGTCGGGAGAATTTCTGCGATGCGCTGTTCATTTCCTCTTTTTATGGGACATTACAGGCGTGTCGTGTACTGATATAATCACTGTGTGGACATGAGAAGGGTCAGCAGTGGACTTGGGTGTACTTTCTTTGTGTCAAAAAGTGTAAGTTATTTTTTGTGATTCATTCATGTTTAACCTTTAAGGTTAGGTTAGGTTTTTAACAATAAGCAGTAAAGGAAAGAAAGGTGTTTGATTTGCTACTAAAATCAGGTCTTATTTTGATATTTTTCCTTACAATTTTCCTTTATTATTCTGACGTATGAAAGTACTTACTCAGAAACCAAGTAAGTACATAACTTTTTTTTTACTTGATTCCAGAGTGAGTTTTACATTACTTACCCATTATTTTGGGACGTAATACTTCACTCGTTTTTCTGGCAATAAATTCTGAATAACATTATTCAGTTAATTTCTTCAATTAAAATCATATTAAGCTAACCAATTTGTCTACCATGACGAATCACTTAACAATCAGTCACAAATTATTCATTAATTCCTTGTAAAGATATAAAAATAACTTCACATAACCATGAAACAATATTACGCCTAAAATAGGCACCGCCAAGAAGTCTGCTTACCCCAAAAAGGAATAAAAGACATGTTCAGTTAAAACTTGTCTCCTGATCTGACCGACAAGACCGAATGAATGACAAAAAGCTGTTACAGCCAAAAATTAACAACGCCCATTTTGGTTTGGTTTGTAGGGTTACCAAGTTTGCAAAAAATATGTTTTTATTTTAATTTTCTTTTTTGTATATGCTTTATTTATTTATTTAATCAGTAGTAACACATACATTTTCTATATTTAAGTTGATGCCAACATAAACTCATTAGAGTTTTACGATGCACCAAAAACATCGACTACATAATACAAACAAAAATAATAACCACTTAAGTAGGTACTTAGGTAAAAAGTAACAACAAAAAGCACAAAAGTTACAGTGGTTATATGCGAAATAATTATCTAATACTAAAAAGTGCACATCAGTGACCACTCCGGCCGGTGGCGAGTTTTTAAGTTGATACAAGTTGTTCCCAAAACAAAAACGAATGTTTTTATTAATTTTTAATTTTCAACTTTTTTGTGTTTTGATAGTTACAAGTTAACATTAGCATTTATAGTATTTATAGCCTATAATCCTGTGTGTTAAGAACGCAGGTGTGATTTGGTGTGATTATTTTTGGTTGAGGTTGAGTATATCCATAATTCTACAAAATAATGTGGGCGTAATCTACAGGTGCTTGAAAGTTTGATAACTGCATGTAAACTTTTAAGAATCCATCCTTTCAAAGCTTTCCATCATCGGACTACAAGACCGCGTACATGATAGACGTCCCAACCATACGCGCAAAGCGTTTTGCAAAAACTTTCATTGTGCGTACAGCTAAGGAGTGGAATTCTCTGCCGGAGTCTTTGTTTATTTATTTATATACACTTTATTGTACACCAGAAAATACAGGAACAAGCTAAAACCTAGGGGTTTTTAAGTCAAGAGTGAATAGGTTACTTCTAAGGAAACGTGCTTCACCGTCGACCACATCATGCGAGAAAGAGGTCAAATGAGAGCCAAACAAAAAAAAACCAGAAATTTTAAAACCATTAAAAAGAGAAGTTGGTTACACCCTATTTTTTTTAGTAAATCGCAATTCATGCAACCTACCTCTGAAAGAGTTACAAAGTTAAAGTCACTTTATCACATTGTCAAGGGCGACAACCCTTTGTGACCGTATTTAGGCGACAAAGCGTTATTACCAATAATTGAGCTTGGAGCACACCCACGTCCCGTCAAGCGTGAACCGTCAAATAATAAAGATATTGAGTCAGTTCAGCACGATGTGGTGAAGTTGTGAGACTGTCCTTACCTGGAACAAAAAAGAAATTATGTTGTTAGAGGCATTGACAAAAAATATTGACAAAAAAATATATATTTGGGTATATATTAGCAGGTACCGATATTGGCTTAGCTTCAAGCTCATTCGCGTGAATTTTGATCCGCGTACTGAATCATAACTAACACGCACTGCGGATAAAATACCGCGCGATTTTTGTCTGTTTCTACCAGTTAAAGCGCTCAAAATATTCGCTCGGATTAAAATTGTGCCGCGATCCGGTGGATTCTGTGGTAAAACACAGATTTGTTGCGGATTTTATTCCGCGCGGTTTCTTTTAAAGCAACTGCGTGCAGCTTTATACAATTCCATTATGTCACAGAATGTGCGGTGAGAAAATCGCGCGAATATAAACCGCCGTGCGTGCTAAGCCTTAGAGGGCATTTTTCGATGCCATATCTTTCTTGGTTTATCGCCTGTATATATTTATGGCTAATTTTAGCAATGATAGAGTCAATCAACGTGGGGAACCCCAAAACGATGATTGGATTGACTGAATGATTGCCCTGGGCAAAATCAGAAATATAATACCCCTGGGTTTTTCATCAGTACTGGCCGCCACCAGGTTGTTATGGCGCTAGACTAAAAAGCTGCTTTCAAGGCATAACTTATAATGAACCAAATATTCCGGAATTACATTGTAACAGAAATGAGCCCACCTAACCAACCAACCCCACCAACCAATGCCCACAACACCAAACCCACACCAATACCTACCTAATCAATTTCGTAAGGAAATATACACTAATCTCAACGTTATCTGTTACACAAACAAGACATATAAAGATCATCATCAAGTTCAAACTAACCCACCTTCCACAAAATATGCAAAGCTCTACCAATAAAATCATAAGTTTCTATGTATTCTGTCCAAGATACGATTTCAACAATAACTTGTACACATAAATTTAGGCTTAGCTACCCACTCTCGTGATAAGAATCAACTAATGATATGTCTTGAGAAGATAACGTAGGCGAGGTGCTTGTAACCCATCTACGAATTACTTGTGCAATTTTATAACTTAATCTTGTACGAAGATGTGGTTCTTATGGTGTTTATTAAAATGGCTTACATTTTTTTTTTTTAAAGAACGTAAAAAATGCCCACCTAAATATCTTTTGATCTATTTGACAGAGTAGAGAATAAATATATATGTAATTCCGCTAGCGAGATAAAACAAACTATACTTAATTCAGTTTTAAAATTATTTTTTTAAAGACCATAAAACGTCGATAGCAAGAGCTGAAAACCGTTTTATTTTCAAGTATGAGACATACAAACTTATATATAGCATAACAAACTTTTGGATGCTTCTAAAGCTTACTCAAATATGTATAGCCAAATATCCCTTCATTACTTACAGGAAATATCAAAATTCTTGACAACAAATTCACCAACATTTTATTTAACCAGACTGTTAAATAATTTTCCCGAAATTATGGCCACCCGAAGCCCACAGTAACGGAACATTTTTTGTCCAAACACATGTCGTTTCGGACCACTGGACAGCTGACCTTTTTATGGGGTCAAGTTTGGTCCAATTGGACCCCCAAATTGTAAATTATTGGGTTTATATCAATTACTTTTTATAGGCTGGAGGAATGGGTTATTTTATAGTTTATCGATATTATTAATTAACGAAGGGAGGATTGCTTGTAAGTATCTATTGTTTTAGTAGGTAATGTCTACATAAATCAGAGAATCATTTACAATGATAAGTGCCTGCTTCCGAAATAATGGTTTGAAATTTGGAATGCTTTCCGTCTGTTAAGATTTCCATTTCATGATTATTTTAATTCCAGGAGCATTTTAAAACCACAAAAAAGATAGTTACTTTAGGTTACTCTTATGATTTATAAAAATTATATGTAATTAAAGTTTGTCAAACCCATCTGTGGTTATAAAAATCTAGCATAATTTTATATCATATCATTCCAAGATGAAAAATTCGAGAAAAAGTCAACAAGACGATCTTAAAAACTCGATAGCCTAGCTAGATCACAGGCGAACACAAAAACTATTACATCGTCAGATCAAACTGCTTATAAAACCGGTAAACAACAGATGCGCACAGCATCTATGTATGTCAAGAACAAAAGCCGATCTAGAACATCAATCTATCAATCTGGCTAGCTTTTCTCTCAACTATGTTGGGGCCGGCTACCACTCTAACCGGATGCTTTTGTATACCAGGATTTTACATGGAGCGACTGCCTATGAGATCTGACAAACATGATATACCTTGGTAAGACTGATGACATTGATGACTTTGATGGTTGACTTGTCACTACCAGCAAGGGGTCCCAGCGCTAACAAAGAAAACTTGGTTCAAATAAATGTCACTACGTCATCTACCTAGCCTTTTCCCAATTGTTTGTTGGGGTCGGCTGCCAGTCTTACCGGATTCAACTGAGTACCAGTGTTTTACATGGAGCGACTGCCTATATGACCTCCACAACCCAGTAACTGGGTAACACGGTACCCCTTGGCAAGACTGGTGTAAGATCTCAAGCTTCTGACTACTCGTAACGACTGACAAAGATCTTCAAATGACAGCCGGGACCAACGGCTTAACTTGCTTTCCGAGGCACGGAGGAAACTCGGTATGTTGAAATGGTCACCCATCCACGGACCGACCTCGTCAAGTGTTGCTTAACCTTGAAGATCGACCCGTGCAGCTGTTATTATTTAGCCACGAGCTCGAGCAAATAAATGTTACTAGATGGCGCGATATGCATCGATTTGTTATTGAATTGTGTGTAAAATAATATTTTTTACAATGCATGTCCTCGAAAAGAGCGGTTTTCCAAGCAGCCAAACTGTGCGGAAAGTGTCACTTTTTTTAACTAGTGCTTTTTACTTTCCTGTACTTTTTTAATTTTTAACTCCAACGTCAGCCCGACGCATAGAGTTTTTATTATTTGAGAAAAGTTTAAAAAATTAGTTATGTACAGATTATCATTCATATAAAAGGTAAAATAAAAGTAATACTTTATTTCAGGCGTTTTTAATTACTCTAGATTTTGATTTTGATCAATATATTAATTTTAAATATTCATTAAATATGTTTGGCAGAACGTATATTTTGCTCGTGCCTTATTGCGTTACGATGTGGCAGCTATTTGCACATGCGCAGTAGATATGCCCGAGGAACTAATAGTTAATCTGTGGATATGTTGAACGCGCTTGAATAAGCCCGCCATTTTATTAATTTCATTTTATTAATTTCCTCGCACAATGCATAGTAAAATATTGTATGATACACGTACGTAAGATGATTTCCGACTCGTGTCGATTTATCCACTCACTCGCTTCGCTCGCTCGTGAATAAAAATCCCACTCATCGGAAATCACCTACCTTCCGCACTTGTAGCATAAATAACTATTTTAGAATTGATCATAAACATTGTATGTTCTTGTTTAATCAACTCTCCTAAGCACATATTTTTTTGGAATATTGGGCTCATAATTCACATTTCATAGATTATTTGAACAGATCATTTAATGATGGCGCGGTTTAAAATTTCTGAGGCATGCCACTAGATTTTTTAAGTTTGTAGTGTAACACATTTTGCTACAATTAAACTGTAAGAACGTGCAAATAAATACTATAAAACAAATCTTCACTGTATTTAAGGAATAAAATAGTCTCGAACCGAGAAAACCCTTTTACTTGCAAGATGCTGCTAACACCGTCTATAGCCGTGGTACGGAACCGATTGCGATCGAAGTGCTCATAAAAATAATTATCTTAAACCGACGAAAAACGCTAGTTACGTTGGCACGGTTTCTTTGTATGGGATGAGGCATCTGTATGCTAGTATTATATTATCTGTGCTACCAGTAAAGACTATCAAAGATCTACAAAGGGACCGACGGTTTAGCTAGCTGGAACGATTGCTGTACCACAAGCCAGTCACTGGAAAACCCTTCTTGGTAAGATTGTAAGTTTTTTTCGGACTAACAGTCTTACGTAAATATTCCAAGTTAGTTTCAAGGATCTTCATTCGACTCGATAGCGATAACCACTGGAAAAACCCTGGATTAATGTCAATAAATTATAAACAATAACTGTTAATTAGATCTAGACAGATTTCACCAGAACTGGTAGAAGGAAGCTCGAGTTCGCGAAAGGTGAATGGAGTGGAGGGAGGCTCTTGCCCAGGAGAAGATGCCAAAAACATAGTTTCTTGATTCGAGATGGAGTCGAGTTGGAAGACCTGAAATACGGTTTACGCTTGAAGATGGATATATATGAGGATATTATTACCCCCTCTGTCTAGTAAATCGTGAACATAAATCTGTAGTCAGACATACTCTCGCTTTGGATTTCCTATGAAAATATGTAATTCAGTATTGGATTTGGAAACTGTAAATCTTCTAGGTTTATGTATTCAAGATTTATATTATTGTATTAGTAGAATATCGTCTGGGAATGCAATTGGCATATTGCTAGAATTAATAAATATTTGTTGAAGAGGATGTTTGTGTAAGTTTCCATAATGAATGCAGTAAAACGACTCAATACGTTTTAGAATACTTGCCAATTCTTGGCCGGATTGCTATTAATTACTAATAAATAATAAAGACTCTACCGCTTCTAGCAAAACAAGAGTTACAGTCCTGTTTGTATGTATTGTATACAATAAAGAATAAGAATAGACAACTATGCCCGATTGATAGAACGAAAGTAGAAAGCGTGTTGCACCCACTCTAACCTAACATAGTACAAGGGAAGGCAGATGATTATGACACCCGATGATTAAGGCAAGAAAAAAGTTTCATAGGCAACATTGCAATTCAGTGCTATTGCACTGAATACATTAACTTTCGAAGAAAGATAAAAGATGCTACAATCTCAAAATTAAACTATAAACAGCATTAACGAACAGCTAATCTAGCCCCAAAAGGCATTAAAGAAACAGAACTAACAGACAACAAACATCCATTCAATACATCTAAAGAAAAATCTACACCTCCAGTTACTCCCGTAAATGAGTACAAACCAACAAATCAATCGGATTGAACTCACATAAATGAGCGTTAAAAGCCGATAATGATATTAGAATACTCCACGGAATTAAGTCTGACCTAACGATAAATCTACAAGACCTATTTACCTGGCCTTGCCGGTAAATGGGGATAACGGCACGGGATTGAAGCTGTTAGAAATTGTATTTTGATTTCTGATTTGTGGTTTGAAGTTGGTTGTGAGACTACCCAGTGTAAAACATAGATTTAGCTAGCCAGTATATATTAAATTAGATACAGCTCCTGAAAACAATGAATAAGTTATAAATTCCCTACGTGTTTTTAGGGTCTAGATAAATAAACTGAAGATAAGTGAGCGGTAGTTGAAAAGTATAAAATATATGGGATTGACTAGCGATCTGAAAAGTCACATGGTCCATCCATTTGATCATCAACACGATATAATCTCATTTTCTTTATAGCCTGTGATCTCAATTTATTTTGGGGTTGTCTCAGCATGTTTCCTTCTTCCAAACATCTCTATTTGCCATCATCTCAATAGTCACGTGTATTCTAGCTTTATTATCTGAAAGTTATATATTTTTTCTATAATCTTCCTTTATATCACTTAAAATTCAAACAGTGTCTCGTTGAGAATCCGCGATAATTTACTGTTTAAAAAAATGAGTTCGCTTTCGAATTTTTTGCGTTTACTTGAGTGGGGTTCCAAGTGCACTTTACGGAATATCACGATTGAGGCTCTAGACGTGTCATACCCTAAGCGATGACGATGGTTGAAATGCCAAAACGCGCTTGTTTGGCAATCCTATACATTTTTGACACTCGTAGAATATCACTTATCTCGAGCCTCTGGTGTTTTTAAAATATGTCAATCATCACTATTAGATTAAAATATTTGAATTATTCTAGTTTAGTCAAAGTGTTATTGTTGGCTAATATACATAAAATATTTAGATCTATTTACCTACTGAGAAAATGGGATAAACGAACTTGTGATCGATTTGGCACACCACCAGTTGTTACATTAGTTCAGATTTCAGTTTCGTGTTGAAATCTCATGTTTATGTTTGCAAGGTAAATATGTAATCAAAGCGAGATTGATCTCAATATAAAACTAGAATTTCAGAGAAAAAATAAAACTTTTTTTTCACGGCATTGTTTGTCGTTGTGAAAATTCATACTGACTAGTCCCCCACTAGGTAGACCAGTGACCTGATGAAGGCTGCCGGAATTCGCTGGATGTGAATCGGACATAACCGGTCCATTGTCATGGGGACGCTTTAGAGAGGTCTATATCCAGCAGTGGAAGTCCTTCAGCTGAAATGATGCTGATGATAAAAGGTGCGCCATAACAATACGACATCTATAAAACGACCGTTTAATTGTTCTACGTGATAAATCCATAGAACACAAGACGCGTTGAACGACATTTTCAATGAAAAATTATCGTCGGATCGCGTCACAAAGTCGGGTTGCAGCTTAAGACCTCAACCAGGTTAGTCAAGGCTCTTAAAACTAAACTTAACAGGAATAGGCGTTGGTTTGAAGTTTACAGTTTACTGTAGATCTCTGTAGGGCTCGTTAAAGAACAAGGTTACCAATTCGCCATCCTATCTCTTCCGTGGGTGTAGGTAATAAAGGAACTAGGCAAGACAACAGTATATCACAAACAGAGGAACAACTACAAACATGTGCCCGATTTTAATAATAAGGACTTCACTAAGACCATGATTCGGCGAACGTAGAGCGAAAGGTATCCAGACTTGGTGATGTGAAGATCATTGAATGGTAGCTGGATGGGAAAAGTCGAGGTTCATGCTAAATGGCATTGCCTTTGCAGTGGTCTGTATTCAGCAGTGAAAATGGGCTGAAGTAGTGATAAAGGCCAGGGAATGTCTCATTAAGACTGGTGGTTTCATTCCATCTGCAATGCATCCCGCCTGTTTGTGACCTTTTACTAGCTTTAATTTAACTCGCAATGCTGTCATTATAAATTATGGTTAACAAGCCTAGCGTTCTGATGGAGTGTAGGTAGCACAAAAATAGCTTCGTTGGTACACTGTTTCATATGTATACTGTGGCCAGGTCGTTAACACTTGCACAATCGTGATAATATCAGAAATTGATTACCATGCATTCTACATAATTCACAGTGAACTTTGGTTAGTTACTGATAGTATACTCTTATCTGATATCATATAATATATGATTACAATGTATGATAGCATAGTTGTCTGCGAATTCTAAGATATGTATCGGACAATCTTCCAATCAGTGTTGAATGCAGCCGTATCAGATTTGCACGCTTTTGAATGTGATAAAATTGTGTAAAACATTTAAGTAAAATAAATATACAGAGTAATAAATATTTGTCAGTTAGTATTAACAAAAGTATCCGGGGTAAGACCTGCAGGAGAGTAGTAATACAAAGCAAGAAAGCATGGCACAACTGACTGGTGTTCCAGCCACTGTTGAGAAAATTATATTAAGGTATTACTTATAAACCCTATGAGGTAAATTGAAGACAACTAAGTATAACAATAATAAAAGCTTAATAACCAACATCCACCGATCCACACTGGACCCAGTTGGTGAATTACAGCCAATAGCCCACTCACTCTCAAAGAGCAGTCATAGCCTGAACGTCATAGGCTATGCTCACCAACTGACAGTGGTCGTAGTTGATGGTGAACCTGAATTCGATAACGAAACAAGCTTAAAACTTACTGCAGAAGAAACATACTGAGCGATAAAAGACATGACGTCTTCAGTGGCAGTTAAATTAAGCGGGTGATTTTCATTCATAAAACTAAACCATTGACGGACGAGAAAAAGAAAGAAATTGTGTTTATTTGCGTCATTGAGTGACGCACATTCATACCATTCACATTGAAATGTATTTGAACCAGATCTTTACAGACTTCTTCATTATTTAAAGTCATTACAAACACACTAAAACATAGTCCAGGTTTTAAAACAGTCAATTTAGTTACAATAAACCTAAATTTTAGCTTCCAAACATTTTTTCTCTTTCAAATTAGGCCACGATCTTCTCCTAGCACAGAATCTGGTCCATATATAACTCACTGGGAACAGACTGGTCCAGTTTACTTCAGACTTCAAAATAAGAGTGATCTAATACAAATATTTATACACTTTGAGAGCGAAGTGCGAAAACGTTATTGAAAAAACTGGTCACGTGCGTGTCGGACCAGACGTGCGTTAGAGGTTCCGTAGGCGTGATGAATATTTACGCAAGCACAATATTGACGGGAAAAATAACTCGTGTTCTTTTCTATTCTTCTCTTTTACTTTGTAATTGCTGTTGTACGGTTGTAACTTGAGCGCATATATCATCAAATATTTACTAAAATAAGAAGTAACTTAAACACATTTTTTTTTCTTGTTTTATTTATTTACACCAGTGTTTGACAAATTTCACAATCAAATAATACACTTATCCGTCCAAGTTTCATTGGTATAGCAAATCTCCAAGAACAATGTCTATGAAACACCCAGACAGATGAACAGGACGAAAATTAAAGGTTTCGTTTTTGCAACTTCGCTACGGAATCCTAAGAAGTTGGTCGAGAGCATTGAACTATCGGCCCAAATATTTTGTTTGATGGTTTTACCATGGCGGTGATACAGATTCCTTCATGGTATTCTGGTGTGATTTAGTATGTCTGGGGAGTTAGTTATAGCTCAGTTTTTTTGGTGTCGGAGTGTGCCTGGTGATTGATGAAGGTAATTTGTTAGTTGAAGGGCGGGGGTATTCATTTTGCTTGCTGTCTGAAATTACTTTTAGATTCGAAATATCCCCAAAATATTAGGAGTGAAGATTGAGACTTGTATTAATGATTTTATTCAAATTTGGTGAGTATAAAAATGATCTTTGGTCATTACAAAGTCTAAGGCATATATTCTAAGTCCTTTTGAAGGAAACTGCCTCCACTCCAATTGACTCCGTCACCATGACAACAAAAATACCTCGATTTATGTCAATAAATATCAAATTATAACTGTAATTTTGATTGAGTCAAGTGAAAGAAATGACTTAGAATATAGAGCAGTAGGTAGGTTTTCAGCACTGGTTACCAAAAAATAATAATTATAAAGTCCTATCTAGTAGTAAAAGGTTTCTAATAGACACTAATCAGAAACTGGAAGATTGCCAAGAAGTACTAAAATATACAGTGGATCCTGAGCGTCGGAAACCGTTACATGCAAATCTAAAACTGTAAATGACAGCCATCTTAAGTTTGTTCTACGAGTAAGACTAGATGACATCACTTCAAATTCGTACATTATCGCTTACCATCAGTGCGGTAAAAGAAAGAAAGAAAAAGTGTTTAATTGTCACAAAACGACATACAATATAAATACATGCTTATGCTAAACCTTTAACAGTACTATTAGAAGAGAAGAACTTATATTAAGTTAGGTAAGACGAAAAATAAATAAAACAACCTTTATCAATAAAAAAACCGGCCAAGTGCGTGTCGGACTTAGCACATTTAGGGATCCGCACCAAATAAATAATCAGATTTATCAATAAATTGGTATTTGTTAGTAAAATATACGGAATAATAAACATTATCACTAAATTTCAAGTTCATAGGTCAATGGGAAGTTAAAATAATCTTCGGAACAATATTGTGTGACAGATGACGGACAGAAACGTGAGTGACAGCAAAAGGGCTCCGTTTGGATCCGTACGGAACCCTAAAACATCTACCAATCCTTTTCTAACTATAAAGGGTTTGGCTTTGAATCTTAAAATATGTAGCTGAATATCAGTATTTTACATGGAGCGACTGCTTATCTGATCTCCAAAACCCAGTAACTGGGTTAACACGATACTCCTTGGCAAAACTGGTGCCAGATGTACAGGCTTCTTGAATTTCCGTAGCGACTGTAAAAGATTTATAAATAATAGCCGGGACCAACAAGAGACACGCAGGGCGTGACGGGGAACAGGATGGTATGGAAGAAGAAAACGTGTTGCGCCGACCCCAAGTAACATAGGACTAGGGCAGGAAGATGATGATGACCAACAAGAGACACGCAGGAGTGTTGGTATTCACACTCATTGACCTACGTAAATTTTGCTTAACCTAGAAATGCAATTAAAGATTTGCGATATTTTCGCGTCGTGCGGCCGTTATTATTTAGTAATGATTGGTCACCCATCCAAGGACTGATTAGGCAAATGTTGCTTGACCTTTTAAATGATTTGAGATTTGATCGTTCCATGCATCTGTTATTAATAAGGCTCAAACTCCTCGATTACATGAAATTAGTTGCAGGGAAACAAAAAATTTCATCAGTTTTACAAATAAAACCGTTTCCTGGTACAGGAAACCACAGTAAAAGATAAAAGTAATTACTTACTTGCGGTTTTCCTGTACCGTTTCCAACTCTGATTCATTCATATAGTTCCATTCATTCATTCATCATTCATTCATTTGAATAAATAACTGTGCTTTGAGGTTTTCCTTCTATAAAATGTTCAATGCATTGGTTTTCCTTTTATGTTTCGTTATCAAATTACTTAATGAATTTAGGATATAATCATTTTATCTATTAAAATAATGTAATCCCGAATAAATGCCTACCGATAGCATGATGAGGTAACCTGGATTTATAATCTATACTAATAAAAATATTATTATAAAGAGGAAAGATTTGTATTTTTGTATGTAACGAATAAACTTAAAAACTACAGGACCAATTTCAAAAATTCTTTGTTCGTTGGGAAGCTGCATTATCCCCGGGTGACATAGACTACTTTTTATCCCTGTATTCCCACGTTAACGGGAAATACACGGGTGAAACCGCGAGGCGTCCGCTAGTAATTTATTATAAATCTAGGTAACGTTAGCTCTTGAGCTTAGTGATAAATGCTCTTGCCTTCTCTATTTGAGAAGAGGTTTTGCCCTGCAGTAGGACTGTAGCTGGTATATGTGGTGTACTACCAATATTATAAATGTGAAAGTTTGTAAGTTTGTGTTCATCCAAAAATGACTGAAGGCATTTGGATGTCATTTGTGACATGATTTAGACCACAGACATAAATGTAACTAGATAACGCAAGTCCCTCCATCTATATGAAAACCAAGCGCGCCACTTTTTCACACATAATTTAAAGACAAATTTACTTCCCAATAAAGGAAAACAATTCCAATGCCTCGACCAACTTTTTCTATACAGTCTTCACAGCTCAATATGGCATAATTAGGTATTTTTCTAGATTTCGGTGGATCGCCGGTGCCGATAAAGCTAAATGAAAAGCTCAGATTACGATCATTGATCGTAACTTTACTCCGTTTTTTGACACTCGAAGTACATACAATCGCGTCATCTAGCTAGATATATATCTGTGACTTTGACGAATTTGCACACAGGTAATTTATAGCATAGATTAACACGAACGATTTTTTCCATCCCGGTATTATGTTCCTTGGGATAAAAAAACACTTTTCAGACGGGCATATAACTCATATGACACATGACACACAAAATAATAATAATATAATGGCTCTTTTTAATAGAATCAAACTGCCTCTTCTGTAAAAGCAATTTAAAGCCCCTTCAAAAGCAGGAAGACCCAAACCACCAAAAAACAATTAAACCAATTTTTCAATATCCTCAAAATAATCTTTACCATCGCGATCACCACAAAATTGTTATTTAACAAGCCTTCACATTTAAATAAAACTTTTTTTTATTTTTTCATAAACTATTTTCGCTCTATTACCTTTGCCGTTGTCCGGGGTTAATAGCCCAGCAAATGTGGACACATTATTGCGTCCATTGTGGTGTAGGGTGACCATATGTTGAAGGAGGAATTTAAATAAATAATCCTAATTTTAAATGCAAATATGGGTATGAATAAGCGTGCCTTCCATTTTGTTTTTAATGAGGGCTTGATTAATTGTGGTTTTGTTTTAATCTGATACCCCTATATGTTTGATGCTACTGTTACGCGTTATTTTTAAGCTCAAACAATGTTTACCCACATAATGACACCTAGCTCCATAGTCAAGTCCAGTTTACAACGTTATTTCTTTGTTTGTTTTTTTTTTTTTTAAACTATATGTAATATAATCGCAATAGCGTTATATTTGTCCTCTAAACTCATGTACAACATACGTTATATTATTTCGTCATACAAAAAACTACAATCACCAAATCGAAAGTAAAGTTCTCGCCAAACTTCTGGGCCACACTGAAGTTGGCTTTCCGATGCGCGAGGCACGGATCGGTGCTGATTTTATATGAGATTTAATACTGCGCAGCCATTGTAGCCAACTTCAGGGCGGCTAGATCTCGTTCAAACCAATTTTCGGTGGCAGTTTACGTGGTAATGTACATCATATATTTTTTTTAGTTTTATCATTCTCTTATTTTAGAAGTTACAGAGGGGGGGGACACATTTTACCACTTTGGAAGTGTCTCTCGCGCAAACTATTCAGTTTAGAAAAAAATAATATTAGAAACCTCAATATCATTTTTGAAAACCTATAGATATAGATGCCCCACACGTATGGGTTTGATGAAAACATTTTTTTTTAGTTTCAGTTTCAAGTATGGGGACCCCTAAAATATATTGTTGTTTTTCTATTTTTGTGTGAAAATCTTAATACGGTTCACAGAATACATCTACTTACCAAGTTACAACAGCATAGTTCTAATAGTTTCAGAAAAAAGTGGCTGTGACATACGGACGGACAGACAGACAGACATGACAAATCTATAAGGGCTCCGTTTTTTACCATTTGGCTACGGGACCCTAGAAAACAAGGAGTCTATTCAACCTTGGGCTCTCGAAAATTGGCATTGTTTCAGCTATAACAATGCTTAAATCCAAAAGGTATAGAGTTAACGCGCACTACGTAAGGATCACGTGGTCAATCCCTTATATTTTGGCATATCAACAATCACAATAGCTGATAAAATGTCACATTGTAGCCCTCTTATTTATTTTACTAAAATTTTAAGCCGAACCTTGCTCAAAATTACAATGGCACATACAAACTAAGGAGTATATTGATACAGCTGTTGCATATATAACAAAACTAGCGATTGCTATGCGAACATCGATTGCAGTCAATGAACTTAGATTAAACGGCGCTTGTTCTAGTCTATCGATAAGGAGCATTACGTAGTCGTAGACTGTGCACAGAATCTATTGAATGAGTAAAGACGTTAGTAGAGATAGATTCTATGCATTTGAAGTGAAAGAAGTATTCTGTTGCCACGTTTTTTCTCGATATTTTTATATAGGTGTTTCGTGCCAAAACTAGCAAATGGAATTACACGGGTCTGTCTGTCTGAGACAGACGATTTTCTCATGTAAAGACCCAAAACAAAAGAATGATGATGTTGAATTGCCATTAAAAATAAATTACTGAAAAAACCAAAAACTGTTTGAAACTACCACTCGTTCAGGGATTTTTGTTTTGTATTTTTTTTAAGTTAGAAAAAAAAAAGAAAGATAGATAGAGAACCTTCCTAATGACCAAACAATTGCCACGGTGTTTCAAAATTCTAATTTTATTCCAATACTAGCTTCTGCCAGCGGCATCGCACGCGTGAAAATCAAAAAATACCTCGACGGAACATATTGCCGGGATAAAAAGTATCTTATGTGCTATTCCTGTCTATAATCTATCTCTGTGCCAAATTCATCGAGATCCTTTCAGCTATTTGATCGTGAAGTAGTAACAAACAAACAAACACACACTCACAAACTTTCGCCTTTATAATATTAGGTTAAGCTGTGATTTACGATTAAATACAACAACTCATCAGCAGTATATAGAATATCCCGTAATAATCACAAAATCACAGTCCCCCTAATAACTGCTAGTACTCGTAGAGTTCCCGTAAGTTTGTGACAATTGACATAACATGCAGTGCTTAATGGTAACTATACAACGAATACGCGCGGCGTTTCCTGTGCTTTTGTAATAAAACGTTATTTAAATAACACAAATTGCGCTTAGATAGAGTTATTGTTGCATTAGGGTTAATTTTAAAATAAACACCGTGGTGCTATTGTGGGTTCTGGGTATCGTTTATGTAATAATTTCTATTAAACAAATTAATGTACCATGGGATGCGTTTATAAAGCCACCGTAAATAGGGTAATAATATTTAGTGTGTTCGAGGCAGCCTCGCTACCAATTTTATTGGCTAGCAAATTTTTTACCTCGGTAGGAGCTATCGTTTAATACGTCTAAGGATGCCCTCATAATCATCACTAAAACACACTATGTGAAACTACTTCAATCACTTCAAAGGATTGATTCATTTAGCAAAACATGCCAATGATAAAAAAATATAAGCCTGTACTGTCACACAGTAGGGCAAATACTTTCTTTTCTTCCTCCAGCTTTTTTCAGTGTTCTGCGATTTTATGCCAGTCCTTTGAGAAGGATGCCAGCTCATCCTGCTATCTCCTTCTGGATCTGCCGCATTTTTCTTAAATTATATGTCTATGTAAGTTTTTTTTAGGCAAAATTTGCAAAGAAAATTACAGATGTTGACGTAAACAGTTAAGTTCAAATTTGAAAAAAAAAAAAAATTCACATGCTTCTTCGCGTTAGTTAACCCGTTCGTCCCAGCTGCAATTTTCGCATTGCGACAGTAAATCATTGCTGTCAATAATGTCCTGTGGTCGACCTAATAATAGTACACCCAATCTACCCGTTGGCGTCGTAAAATGCGAATAACGGGTACTTTGTATACTATCGAGTTATTTTACTAAAACAGATGTATAATCGTAGTACATTATTACCTCAATGTGTATAATATTAGCCCGTTAAAATTCACTGTTATATGCTTAAGATTTCCAATGACCGCTATAATAAACGGATAAACTTCAGATACAAATTGGTGTTCTACTCAATATGATACCCTTATTATAAAACTGGTTAAATAAGCCCCAATTAAGGCGTATATATTCCTCAATGTTAACGCAGTACTGGGCGTGCGCCCGCTCGGAACTAGAACTTCAATGTTGAACCTCCTTTTGGACAGTTTTGTTTGCAAAATATTCTTTTAATTATTTAAGCTTTCAGTTATGAAGAAATTCTAGCCATAAAATTTTCTGTGTACAAATATTTTTTAACATTTAAATCGTTTTGGAGGAGTATCGAAAAGTAGCGAAAAAATATCCTGTTATTAATTATTTTTTTGAAGAAAAATATTTGTTATACGAAAAAAACATATTTTAAAAATAACGTACATGAAACATTAATAAATATATATTTTTTGCAAGACTTTTAACCTAACCGTTACTAAGGATTATGTTTTAGAAAGTTACCGTTTTTCGGCACTAATGCGGTTGTAGGCCCTTAAAGAAAATATTTGTAAGAAATCCCAAGAATCGTAATTAAAAAAACAAACTAGATCATAGTAGTTTCTAGATAGGGTTAGTGTTGAATCATCAATGTTAACAAAGCTTTTGTAAACCTAATAGTGTAGTTCTCGCCAAACTTTTTGGCCGCCCTGAAGTTAGCTTTCCGATGCGCAAGGCACGGTTTTGGTGCTGTTTTTGTTTAGATTTACTACTGCGCAGCCATTGTGTAGCCAACTTCAGGGCGGTCAAGAAGTTTGAGAAAAAATTTAAACATAAGATAAGCTATAGAAATGTTCAAAAAAATTATTGTCGTCACTTTTGTTTTATTTACTAAACGATATATGTAAATGAAAAAAAATTACGTCTTAACTGCTGAACCGATATGAACGATTGAAATATAGCTAAACCATGATCTGGATTAGAGGACACTGTTAGAGGAAAATAAATGTCCCGACAGTTTGTTCCCGTGGAAGAATATCCGACCTCCACGTATACGTCCACCTGCATATATATTATACTATCATATAAATATGACTCATAAATCTGTGATTCGAGATATACGATAGTGTAATACCCCCTAAAGAGTTGACTTTTATTTACCGTAAGTCACACGGAAATATTCTTCATTTATTATTTCTTCTTAACCATTAAAATATAATCAGAAAAATATGTGGGAAATTCCCTTCCTTATTCAATATATTTTATGGCAATAATATTTTATTTTATTTGTCTGTTATAATAACTCGATTACGGTGTACTCCGTTAACTTTTAAGTTTAAGTGCATTCTCAGTTTACCGGTACAACTGTACTTGCTGACTTTGTAATTCTTGGAGGTCCGGAGTTCGTTTCATGGATTGATAAAACTGGAATGGAATTCTTTGCCGCAAAAGGGTTTTTTTTTCTTGTTTTTTTAATTGGTTTTGCTCTTCACTCTAGTCTAGGTCAGAGGTGACAGAGACAGAGAAGACGATGGAGTAATCGCGTATATACAAAAATATCGAAGTGAGTAGGTACTCAATTCGATATTTTTGTATATACGCGATTCCCTCTTTTTGAAGTCGGTTGAAAATACGTGTAGGCATCATAAAGCTCCCTAAAATAAGTAGCTACCATTAGAAAAATCCTTAAAATATCTAAACATACAAGAATGATACCGACTATACCTAAATACATTATTATTCTAATCTCTATTCTGAAACAAATTAACAAGAACTTAATGTCATGTAAATAGCTTTTTTTCTTGTTGTTTCTCTCAAAGTTCGCAGAGTTTATCAGTTGGTATTGTTTGAAGAAGTTCCATTAATAATACATTATTAAACTTATAGATGATGTAACGGTCCAAGTTAGTCGGGCACGGGACCAAATGAAGTGTGGTACAAAACATAAGCTGTGCATTGTAACGATCTATTTTTGTAATTCTAATAAGTAAGGGAGACGGTTTACTACGGCTAACTACTTTTTTTTTTTTTTTATATAACCTGTTTGCTTGCGCTTGACCACTATCTCACCTGATGGTAAGCGATGATGTGGTCGACGTTGAAACACGCTTGCCTAGAAATAACCTATTCACTCTTGACTTAAAGACTCCCAGATTGTAGCTTTCGGGAAACACAGATGGGACGGGACGGGATTATTTCGCTGTGATTGTTTTCAGTGCAGTACTGTGCAACATTTGACATTGCTGATCTGTAAAATCACGCTACGCTATATACTCAATTCAGAAAACAATTTCGACGGAGTCAATTCTTCTTCCCTCTTATCGAATGAACTAAATAAGAATGTTATCTATACTTCTATACTAATATTATAAAGAGGATATATTTGTAATTTTGTATGTAACGAATAAACTTAAAAACTACTGGAGCGCGCTTTCAAAAATTCTTTCACCGTTGGGAACCTACACTATCCCCGGGTGACATAAGCTAGTTTTTATCCCTGTATTCCTACGGGAACGGGAACTACGTCGGCGAAACCGCTAGTATTTAATATAACTATGGCAGTTATGAATAAATCGCTCTCCGCTCCTAACTTGTGTTCAACCGGAAGCGGTCACCCTTACACCCGTTCCACTAACACTATGTACTGGTCCCTAATTACATTAATTAACTCTATATGTATAAATTATAACCCAACATACATGTGGCTAACGCCCTTTTGGCGTTACAATCACGCCTCTTTTGCATATTCGATGGGTAGACAGCGAGACTAAGTATGGTCAATAATAGGTCAGTTGGAACTAAAATATGACTTTGTAGTTGTGAACCGGTATTTAGCATTGTGTTTTGGGTTTATAATTCTTACGGTGTAATTTTAATTTGTATGTTTACGTTTACAAGGAGCAGTGGTTGCCCAGTGGTAACGGCATCGACTAACGTTTTGTAGATCGTGAGTTCAAACCCAGGCAGGCGCTTTACTTTGTGTAAATTATTTTATAACCACTGCTTTAAAAACATCGTGAGGAAACCGGCATGTCCTAGAACTAAAAATTCGAAGACACGTGACATCCACCAACCCGCACTGGGCCCGCGTGGTAGATTTGACAGCTTGGCTTATCGCCGTAAGGTTGCCTGCTTGTCGGTCTTCTACAGACTGTACTTTGGCGAGTGTGCTCATGAACTCCACGACCTCATTCCACCGGCCCCGTTCTACCATCGGACATCTATACGCACTGCAAGTTACTATCCTCACCTAGTTGCCATTCCACCAATTCGCACCAAGCGCTTCCAAACATCCTTCATAATGCGCACAGCAAAAGAGTGGAACTTACTGCCTGCGTCTGTGTTTCCGAACGCATACAACCCGAATCTCTTCAAAGTTAGAGTGAACAGGCTTCTTCTGGGTAAGCTCACTCCATCGTAGACTTTGTCTCTGTCACCTCTGACCTAGACTAAAGTCAAGAGTAAACCAATCATAAAAAAAAAAATAGGCCCATTCCCTCTCTCACAGAGAGGAGGCCTGTGTCACAGCTGATGATGATGATAATGATGATGACGTTTACAAGGGACGGAATGATTTTAACAACCAAACCTGTATGCTAGCAATGCCGAGGAACCTTCCTAAAGCGCGTCGCTATGTAAATTGGCGCATCGATAGGCGATTTAGCGCACGTATTTTTTAAGACAATTTCAAGTGTATATTGGTCGAATTGCGTCCCATTACGTCCATAAGAACGGACTTGCAATTTCGCTTAGTAAAAATTGCTTATTGGTTTGATATAAATCAAATAGCTTGGAGCTTGAGGAAGGTAGCTTCCTAGTAACTTCCTAGGACACAATGGACACTTGGACAGGATACTTATCGCTGCAAAAAATTATTATCGTATTATTAGGAATCCCTAACCTAACCTTACCACTCGTCTTTTCTTTGATGGGTACTAAAAAAGCTCTTTATTATTTATTACACTTCTAAGACATGGTATAAATTGTGCTACGCTTTCTCTCTCTTAATTTCTGTCTCTAGATTTCTATCCTTCTTTAGTTTAACCTAAATTAAAATGGTGATCAGTGTTAATGTGGTTGTGGCTTACTCACTCTTCATGCATCGTTGATTTTTGACCTAGAAAACCCCCCTCATGGTTCGTATAGCGTATAGCAGATATTATTTTCCAGAAACGCAGTTCAACGCGAGCTTCTCAAGATTTTCCTCGAATTTTGACCATTATTCTAAACCGTTTCTTAATTACCCAATAACCAGCGACCTTCCTAGTTTTACTACAAATAAAACACCAAAATGCATATAATTCTACATGTGCATATTGTCATTGGCTTCGCTCCAGACTTATGCAACGTTCCCGAGTTATTTATACACAGACGGACAGACTAGTTATTGGTATATTAATGTATACGGAAGCTTTTTGAGAATGTTGTTCTATTAATCGTTGAAAGAATTTAGGTTAGAAGATAAAATTAAAATTGGGCTTGCATATCATCGTATATCAGGGTTTGTTTTAAATATTTTGCTTTAAAATAATATTTTAATCGATTCTATAGGATAGTGATCAATAAACTATGATTAAAATATTGCCATATACTTCTAAAAACCTAAAACAAGAATCTTCTTATTCTTATTCGATGTTACTTGGGGTTGACGCAACACTTTCTCTTCGTGCATTCATTTTGTCATCCGCCACGTTAACATTCACTCAATCCCTTGTCTTTCATTCCTCACAAAAAGCATATTTTTTTCTTTAGCCTTCTTCCTCCTCCTTCTTCCTCAGGAAATAATAAAAAAATCCGTGTAACACGGTCTACAAGTTCACATTTTTAGCTTCTCATCTTTTTATCAATCTCAGTGAATCTTTAATGTAGCCCTATATCATTATATTAAGCCTCTTGCCGTTATCCTAATTTATTAGGGATCGTCGCAACATACTTCTTCTTCCATACTTCTCTATTTGACGTCATCTCCGTATTCACTGGGATTTCTAGCCGTAAAATCTTTTTAACAGTCCATCCATTACGTTTTTTCTTTTTTAAAGAGACCATCATCATAATCTTCCTGCCCGTGTCCCATGTTATAGAGGGTTGTCACAACATGTTTTCTTCTTCCATTCCATCCTTACAACCGTCTCGCTATCACTGACTCCATATTCTTTCATATCACTTCTCACACAATAGAAATAAACGCGATTTGCCTTACTCAAAATATAGCACCTACCACTATTTGTCTCTGCATCGCCCAAAGGTCGAATGGTAGAAAAATGCCTAAGGCATTAAGTCCGCCTCTGTACGTTTGTGTGCATGAAGTATTAAATAAAATAAATAATTCGTCTTTTATAAGGAGACTGATCTATAAATATAATTTACAAGCCTAAATAACAAATACTAAGACACATTCAGAGCCCAGATGTACACTAATCATTTGTATTGCCAAAATTTTCGCATACCAGCCATACATAGTATTTCTGCGTAGTGATGGATCGCATTCTTGGCTCTCAAATTATCATTCCCTTTCGGTTTCTTTACAAGTTTGTATCTATGCAATTACTTTTGGGTGTTTGCCAATGTTTTTGTTTATAGTCTGATGTTATATAAATACACTTATAAGATAAGGTGCCCAGGTAACCATTTGAAATGCTTGGTGGAATAAGCTCCAGTTAGATTTAATTTCTCCTGTCCTATTAAAATTATTTGTCTTTTTTTCCATAAATAATCGATTTCTTCAGAACTCTTAGTTTTAGCATTTTCCAGCGCTCTAGCATTATCATTTTTGTCCATAGTGTGTCCATAGCATGTTTTCTAACTTTTAATGTGACTTTTTGGTGGCAACTGAAAACAAGCGTTGGGTGTCTGACGCCCAGCAAATGCTAAGTTGGTAACCCTTTCGCTACACGCTCAGCGAAATTCTTAAACCTTGTTTGTACTTTTTACTATTCTTCGCTATTACTTTGTGATTGTTGTTGTTGTGTTGTGTTGTGTCTATTTCGAATAAATGTTTTCTATTCTATTTTTTTTTAAGTTAGAGAGATAGAATATGCCCTTATTTTTTTTAAGTATATTTTCTTTCGATTAACCACTATCTCACCTGATGCTAAGCGATGATGCGGTCTACTCTGTCTCTGTAGGATGAAATTGCAACTGCGAGCCTCTTTTACTGTTAATATTCATAAGTAGCCGTGAAAACCGACCACACAGACTGTTACTGCCCAATAATATAAAGAAGCCCTCAAAAAGAATACTACTGCAAAAATCCACCTGTTCCAAAATATAGAAATCAAAATACCCTCAGCTTTAAAAATTCTATAGTCAAACTACTCAATGGACCATACCGTCTAAAATTACTATCCGTGACTGCAATACAAAGTCAAAAAACCCTTTGTAATGTTAAAAAAAACCCATAAAAATTATGGCCCAGTCGCTTCCCTTGAATTAGATACCATCGCTTCTTTCATCAAAGTGCAGCCGACAGTTTGCCTTCTCCTTCACTCGTATACATATTGTCTTTTGTCTCTGTCTTCGATGATTTGATGTGGTGGACCGTCATGATTAAGTATTTTATCTTTTCGTCTGTTTCCCGTTTGGGGGTAGGAGGAATTCTAATTCTAATTCCAAGTGTACTTTCTGTAGTGTCGCAATGCATGATCTTTTTGTTTTCTTGTTCTTTTAAACAGGAAACATCAAGTTCTGTATTGAGGTCATTGTGATTCATAACTTTCTCGGGTATAAGTTTCAGGGTATAAGCGTATGACCACGAATGCATTTTTTTTTTCCTATTAGAATATTTTTTTGTCTTTGAAGTCACAGTGTCAACAGTTCAACACTGTTCTTTATTTGGTGGTCTTTACACATATAATTATGTTTTGGGGTAGATCATTACTCTTTTCTGATAACTACGGACTGCACTCCTGTAAGAATGAATTTTCTATAAAAATGTGTCTTACAAGAGTTGCAGTGGTTGCCAAGTTTTAAAATTATTTGTCACTCCAAAGAGAACGCAGGTTAACATTTCAGTTAAGGTAAAGAAGAGAAATCTGCAAATACTAGTCCTATGAAATGTATTTATTCGCTGCAATCCAATATGGTCCGCACATCTCCAAAACCCATGCAAAGCAGTTCATTGTCAACAAATACGAGTACATACATAGCTACATCATTATATCATTTTTATGACTCCAGTTATAAAATTAGTATAGTCATCAAAATAATAAAACATAATACCGCACAAACATTTTTTATCACGAGATTGTGATGTAATATTATCAAAGGCATTACGTAATGTTTTCAATAAAACTGTGATTATCTATTTGATTTTAGAAAACTTTAGTTATTGAAATATCAGTCACGGAAATAAGAACTGCTGAATTAAAACCTCATTGGATACAACCTTTTTCTTTTTAATCTTTTTTAATTAAAAAACTGGAACGCACAATCAAAGTGCAATCAACTGCAGATGCTCTTTCTCTTTCACGTTTGTTAGATTTGTTTTGTCGTCTCTTTCTGTCTTCACTTCCCTGTACTTTATGTCTTCAAACTTTATAAGTTGTTGTACAGATTGTGACTGTACAGAAATTGTACTTGTTTTACTTTCTTTCTTGAAAGCTTTATCGAATTCAATTACCGTTGGCCAATCCGATTGTCGCGTTTATTTTTATATTATGAGGTTAAATAAAATTTGTTATTTATTTCCATCCTTAAATATATTAATTTGAAAGTCGCCTTTTGGGACAAGTTCTATACACTGTTCCAATCACTGCAAATCCTGAAGATCAGAATCAACCACGGAGCACACAACCAGGAATCAACAGTGGCGACCACCAGAAAATCCTTTCAATGAAAGATGCCTTTGTTTAAATTTATATTCTATCATACTCATTGTCAGTACCAATTTCACACTATCCGATACACTATCGCTTCTTTGGTCTTTCTCCATGTTTTCTGGTCAACCATACACATTCATACTAAACACTTTTCTTTCTATTCATTGACTTGACAAAACGTCCAGCGAAACGAAGTGCCTATGTTCTGACATGACCCATCCACACCGTCTACCATAAATAACGATTAAACAAAGCTTTTCTTTTCACTTTCCATAAGGTAAACACTTTCTTTTTAACCGGTTGCTTTGTCGACAAGTTTTCCACAAAATGCATGAGTGGGTGCGATTATTCAATGGATTACCTCAAGTTTGCGATAAATATTATGATATGATAGCGCTATTTTGTATGAGCTCATAAAGTGAAGAGAGATGATCTTAAAAGATAGATCGAATTCAGAATGTAGATTCTGAAGTAGTCTCAGCCCAGATAGGTATAAACTATCTAAGTATCTATTCTATAGCAGATAACGATAATAGATGATCGAATTCAGAAAGTAGAGTCCATAGTAGGCTCAGTACCACAGCCCAGATGGTATGCACTATCTAAGTATCTATAGCAGATGACGATAATAGATTATTGATTTCAGAAAGTTGATTCTATAGGAAACTCTGCTACACAGCCCAGATGGTATGCACTATCTATAGTAGTCAAATTCGAAAATTAATGAGTATACAGAAAGAACAAAAAAATTATGCATGTTGGATGGACTATGCGAAAGATTATAATAATAATATAGTTATTTCCTTTACTTGTGTTACTTGAGTGTGTAATAAAATAATGTTATCCCATGCTTTGTCTTGACTGTCGTCAATTCAACAACGGACAAATCATCTCGTCAAAAACTTCACTAATTTTATATCTATACTTAGGTATATGTATTTCGTTTTTAACAAAGTATATAACACGTGACGATTGGGGGGAAGGAGCTTTAAATCTTACGGACCGCAAAGATCATACTATTTAAAAAACGGATCCTGAATTAAAGTAATTCGTGATTACTGATCTACATAGATAGAATATACTTTGTATACCAAAATAGTATCACAAGCGCGAACCTATCGATAATAAAAAAAAAACTCCTTGATAGTATTGTAAATTCTGAGGATGGAATGGTAGCAGAAAAAATCATATCATTAAATTAACTCATATCATTAAAAATAAAAGTTATTTTCTTAGTAAGATTAGTTTCGAAATACGAAATATCTTTTGGAGCCAGTTACAAAACACCCAATTACAAACCTGCATATTTCAAGATAATTGTTCCAAATCCCACTCAATTTACCGTACAAGTTAATTAATGTGTAAACTTCACGCTAGCGTCGTTGGGACATAGGCAAAGAGATAATACTCTTGATTAATGATGAGGCTGCGTAACGAGGCATCAAATTAAAAATACCTTCGGAACTTATTGTGTGTTGTCAGTCAAAATCGAAATTGATTGAAAAATGTTGTGAGGCAGGTTGAATGTTAAAGAAGAGTTTGTTTGTTTAGTAAGTAGATAGGTGGATAAAGTTCTTGCCTGGTCAAAAGGAGGTATTACACTATCATATGTATAGGATCACAGATCTATGAGTCATATCGTCATTGAAAAAGAAATAAATTTTGAGATAGTACATAGGATATGTATGATCCTATATATATGATAGTGTAATAGCCCCCCGTAGACTTGCCGGTTCAAACAATAATTAGGATTTTTTTTAAAGTAATACTTTCTTGCATTCTTTGATTGATATATATGCTATAAAATATGTGATCTAGGTCTTGCCTTAAATCTTGAAAATACAAACATTATGCCTTAATAAACTTTACATCTGTCGGAAATTCGGAATAAAGCTGAAAATAAGACTGATAAGTCTCATAACATGCCAGGTGACGTCATGCTTCGATTCAACATTTGAATTTCGCTCGCTTATTGTGCACTTTTTGTTAAAGTTAGAGTTAAATACCGAAATGAGAATTGAATGGTTTAGGTGTATTTTCAAGACCATAAAGTATCGGGATAAAATCATAAAAATATACATATTCCCTATTCCCTGCCGGTGTCTGTGTTTTGTGATAGCAACAACCTGCTTTATATGAAGAGTGAATAGGTTACTTTTAAGCCAACGAGCTCTATCGTCAACAACATCGTGGCTTACCAACGCTTGCTTCCACTATTCATCAAACATGTTTTTAACAATAGTAAAGATACAGGGTATACATAACACTCAATTTCTAAATAATAAAGACCATACAGAAGAAGGCTATGCTGAGAACGATAACCTAGATTTTTTCGGAAGTGTACTACATAACAGGACACGTTAACACAATAAAGAAGGAATAATAAGAAAGTATCAGAGAGAAAACTATTCAATGAACGACTCATTGATTGGGATCTTGATAGACTATCAGCTGTTCAAGAGAAATGTTTCTCTGTACTCCTTATCAGGAGACATTGAACCTGTGCAGTTATATTATGTAATAATAGAGAGAAATGAGAGCAAGAGTTTCTTCTTATGATGGTTTTTTTCTAAGACATCTTCGATCAACATTACCAACTAGATGTAGGGTCGGCGCTAGAAATACGTCTCGGTAATTATCAGCTTACTTGAGACACGATACTGATTGAGACGACTTATTTGGTTCAGTGTGTCTTAATAACCATTGTAAATGTAGGGTAGTAAGTATATATTCACGTGGACAGCATTTAGCATTGATTTTGTATGTGTTAATGTGACCCGTTATCTAGTTGGTTATTGTTGATCGAAGTAAGGCGTACAGTGATCCTGTGTAATTTTGCTGAAGAATGATAATGATTGTGAGAGGCTGTATCAATTAATGTTATTAATCATGGCTTGAAAATTACGATATGGTCATATTTTTTTATTTATTTTATTTGTTACTAGCTGACCCGGCAAACTTTGTTTTGCCATAAAAACACCAAACATTTATATACCCTACCTGCCCTACCTACCCTACCCTACCCGACCCTACACTACCCTACCCTACACTACCCTACACTACCCTACCCTACCCTACACTACCTTCCCTACCCTACGCTATACTACCCTACCCTACACTACCCTACCCTACCCTACACTATTCTACCCTAAACTACCCTACCCTACCCTAACCTACCCTACACTACCCTACCCTACCCTAACCCGACCCTACACTACCCTACCCTACCCTACCCTACCCTACCCTACCCTACCCTACCCTACCCTACCCTACCCTACCCTACCCTACCCTGCACTACCCTACCCTACCCTTCACTACCTTCCCTACCCTACGCTACACTACCCTATCCTACCCTACACTACCCTACCCTACCCTACGCTACACTACCCTACGCGGAACAAATAATCGACCACATACGTAAGGCGGTTAATGCGAAAGAGGGATGGGTCACAGTGGATAGCATCAGAAAAGCGAGAGACAGGAAGGTGGTCCTGGGATGCAGAACGGAAAAGGAAAGAGATAAAATTAAGGAAAGACTGGCAAGTGTTGGGGAAGCATTGAGGGTCGAGGACGTTAAGAATAAGGATCCCCTGGTGATCTTGAGAGACGTCTTTACCCTAAATACAGACGAAGACATCCTTATGGCCCTACGGAACCAAAATAAGGATGTATTCGAGGAGGTAAAGAAAGAAGAAAAGCGGGTAGAAATACTTTTTAAAAAGAAGACTCGAAACCCCCACACACAACACCTGATCCTCAGGGTCTCCCCAATACTGTGGAACAGACTGCAAGACAGACAAACGGTACACATAGACATGCAGAGAATTAGAGTGTTTGACCAAACTCCACTGGTCCAGTGTTCCCTATGCCTCGGCTTCGGGCATGGACGGCTCTGCAAGGAGCAAGTGGAGAAATGTAGTCACTGCGGGGGCCCTCATATGAGGACCCAATGCGCCGACTGGATGGCCGGAGCAACCCCTACTTGCTGTAACTGTGTCCGAGCAAAGCTGGACAACACAGAACACAATGCTTTTAGCAATGAGTGTCCAGTAAGAAGGAGGTGTGAAGCACTGGCCAGAGCAAGGGTAGCGTATTGCTAAGGTGGATACTGGCGAAAGGGCAGGCAACCCCATCAGAAGATACGGAGTAGCTCAGGCCAACCTACAAAGGAAGGAACTGGCAACCGCCGAGCTTTTCGTAGAGTCCAGTAAGCGTAACATCGCATGGGCACTGATTCAGGAACCCTATGTGGGGGGAGCTCGAGGTATGAAGAGCTACCGTGGTGCGAGACTCTACCAGTGCGAGGTTGAAGGAAGTGGGAGGGTAAAGGCGGCAATAGCCGTCTTTGATAATGACCTTGATGTCATTCCCTACCCGAAACTCACCACGAACAACATCGTCGTGGTGAGGATCCGGACCAAAGCCTGGGAAATCGTAGTAGTCTCTTATTACTTCGAGCCAGACCAACCCATAGGGCCATACCTGGATCAGTTGGCCAAGATAAAGTTGGACCTGGGCACTGGAAAACTCCTAATAGGCGGAGATGCGAATGCGAAGAGTACCTGGTGGGGTAGCACCATAGAGGACCTCAGGGGAGAAGAGATGTCCGGAACCCTCGAGGAGCATGAGCTTCAGATACTCAACACTGGCGACACGCCGACCTTTTACACAGTAAGAGGCGGTGTAGTGTACAGGAGCCACGTGGACGTGACGGCCTGTTCGCTTGGACTCTTTGACCTGGTGGACGGTTGGCGGGTTGACACCGGTATGACAAGCTCGGACCACAATACCATTTTATTTGAAATTAGAACACAAAGGGAAAAAGGGACTAATATAATTAGGACAACTAGGAAGTATAACACGAGGAAAGCTAGATGGGATGAGTTTAACATTAAATTGGGGACACATAAAATTGATAATAATATAAATTTATATAGTATTAATAAAGTAGATAGTCGAGATAAATTGGAAGAAATGGTAATAAAAATCAAAAAAGTAATTGAGAAAGCATGTGACGAAACTATCCCAAAAATTTGTAAAAAAGATAAAATTTCAATCCCTTGGTGGTCCGAGGAACTTGCTACTAAAAAGAGGGAGGTCATGACCAAAAAGAACCGTGTCCGCAACGCCGCACCGGTCCGCCGAGCGATGGTTGTAAATGAGTATCTAAAAGCGAAAGAGGAGTATGAGTGCCAAGCCAAAGAAGCCCAAGTAGCCAGCTGGAAGAGATTTTGTGAAAAGCAGGATGGGGAAGGTATATGGGAAGGTATCTTCAGAGTAATCAGGGGGACCGCCAGGAGACAGGAGGACTTGACCTTGATGAGCGACGGTGCATTCCTTAACCCAAAGGAATCGGCAGCCTTACTCGCCGACCCGTTTTATCCAAAGGACACAGCTGAAGAGGACAATGCAGAACATAGGCTCACAAGAGAAGCGTCCAGTCGAGTAAATGCGTGGAGTCATGATGAAAATCATGACCCACCCTTTACACCGCTGGAGCTGAAGACAGCCGTGGGACGCTTCAACCCGAAGAAAGCTCCCGGAGCCGATGGATTTACGTCGGACATCTGCTGTCGAGCGATCCTCCAGGACCTGGACGCTTTCCTTGCCCTGTACAATAAATGCCTAGAACTGGCACACTTCCCGGAGATATGGAAAGAGGCAACGGTGGTAGTCCTCCGAAAACCGGGCAAGGAAAATTACTTGAACCCCAAGTCCTATAGACCGATAGGTCTCCTACCGGTCTTGGGGAAGGTCCTGGAGAGGATGGTAGTGGCGAGGATCAAGTGGCATCTGGTGCCACGGTTTAGTACTCGCCAGTTTGGCTTTATGCCACAGAGAAGCACCGAGGACGCCCTCTGTACTCTAATAAAGCACGTACAGGACAAGTTGCGGCTGAAGAAGCTAATTGTCCTGGTGTCATTGGATATAGAGGGCGCCTTCGACAGCGCATGGTGGCCGGCAATAAAAGTCAGGCTGGCTGAGGTAAAGTGCCCCGTGAACACTAGAAGGCTCATTGACAGCTACCTAGACAGCAGAAAAGTTCGAGTGAGGTATGCCGGGGAGGAATGCACAAGAGAGACAAACAAGGGCTGTGTCCAGGGGTCAATTGGCGGTCCCGTTCTGTGGAACCTTCTATTGGATCCGCTGCTGAAGGACCTAGAGAATATGGGATTTTTCGCGCAAGCTTTTGCAGACGATATAGTGTTGGTTGTCGAGGGTGACACAGCGGCTGAAGTCTCCCGAAGTACCAATGCAGCCCTCGCCCATGTTCAGAGTTGGGGTGTCAGAAATAAGCTTCGGTTTGCACCACACAAAACCTGTGCGATGCTTATAACCAATAGACTTAAGTACGACACTCCAATTCTGTGCATGGCCGGGGTCGACATTGGTATGGTAAGGAGCATGAAGCTGCTGGGTCTTACAATCGATGATAAATTAACTTTTAATGAGCACACTAAAAATATTTGTAAGAAGGCATCGGAAGTATACAAGCGGCTTGCGCGAGCAGCCAGAGTTAGCTGGGGTCTCAATAGGGAAGTTATTAAAATAATTTACAATGCAACTATAGAACCGATAGTCACGTACGCGGCTGGAGCCTGGGCTCCCGCTACAAAGAAGTTGGGGATACGAAGGATGCTAGGCTCTGTCCAACGAGGATTCGTCCAGAAGCTCTGCAAATCTTACCGCACCGTCTCACTGAACTCGGCACTGGTACTGGCCGGGATACTGCCTCTAGACCTCCGCATACAAGAGGCAGCTGCCCTGTATGAGGCAAGGAGAGGGTCATCCCGGTTCGTGCCAGGAGACCGGGACATTGAGGGTATGGTAAGATTTGCAGAGACGTCTCACCCTGCCAAACAAATGGCTTTGGAGTTCATGTGCCTGACAGACCAAGAGCTCGTGGACGGCCAGAATGTGCAGGCAGTGCGAATATTCACTGACGGCAGCAAGATTGAGGGGAAGGTCGGAGCCGCATTATCCTTATGGGATAATGAAGGTGAAGTCCAGAACCTCAAGCTTAGCCTTGCCGCGTACTGCACTGTCTACCAGGCAGAACTTCTGGCCATTTGTAAGGCAACGGACGTAATCCTCAAGCGCAAAGAGACGAGCTATGGCCTGTACAGTGACTCAATGGCAGCATTGCAGACACTGACAGGTCATGGCTCTCTACATCCTCTGGCGGTCCGCGCAAGAGCGAATATCGCTCTGGCATTGGCCCAAGAAAAAGCTGTGTCTCTTTACTGGGTCAAGGCCCACGCGGGCTTGCCAGGGAACGAGCGTGCGGACGAGCTGGCGAAGAAGGCAGCATTGTCGTCACGGAGGAAGCCGGACTACGACCAGTGTCCGGTTTCATACATCAAGCGTCAAATCCGTTTGGATTCGCTTGATGAGTGGAACCGGAGATATGTGTCGGGCGAGACGGCCTCGGTGACGAAAATGTTCCTTCCTAACGCAATTGCAGCCTACCGTATTATACAAAAGGTGAGGCCAACAGGCGTTCTCACGCAGGTCTTAACGGGGCACGGTGGGTTCTCAGAATACTTGAATCGTTTCAAGTGTAAGGAGAACCCATCGTGCTCCTGTGACCCCAACATAGCGGAATCTGTCCCGCATATTGTTCTGGACTGTCCGATGTACGCCAAAGAGCGCTACAATCTGGAGCAAGAGTTGGGCGTCAATCTGCGAAGGGAAAGCGTACCGGAAATTATGTCGTGGAAAAATAGAAACATTTTTACAGCCTACTGTGTCAATATTGCCCAAAAAGTAATAGATAAAAATAAGACTTGATTAAAAACTATGTTTCTTATTATATTGTGTATATAGTCATGTAAACATAGGAAATAAGTGCAAATAAATTTTAGGTAAGATAAGCAGTAGTTAAGAAAATAGCATGTAGAGATCTATGGAATAAGTGTATTAATAAATAAGTAAGTTAATAAGTAAATATAGAGTAAAAAATGTGCACCTAATTTAGTTTGTTTTAGATTTATGGATCATGTATAATAGTGAAAAATGTAAAATAAAAAAAACCCTAGTATGATAAATTATTTACCCCAGATTTTTAAATAAAGATATAAAATAGAATAGTAATTAGCTCAAGTGGGAGTCCCACCCACAGAATAAATGGAGAAGGATATAAGAAAGACAAAGTATGAAGCATGAAATTACGAGAGGCATGACAAGCGAGAACTAGTATGGATGAGGAATAGATATAGAATAGGCGCCAATGTAGTTGGTGGAAATAGTCCGTAATAAAAAAAAAAAAAAAAAAACACTACCCTACGCTACCCTACCCTACCCTACCCTATACTACCCTACCCTACCCTAAACTACTCTAAGCTAAACAACCCTAAACTACAAAAACTATATATATATGTAAAAACCATCTTTGAACTTCAACGAACATTTAAAAAAAAGAATTGGCCAAATTGGTCCAGGCGTTGTTGAGTTATGCGCTTACCAACACATTTTGCGATTCATTTTTATATTATAGATATGCTCGCGTTTAACATACCATACCATTTTTTATTTTCATGCATTATTACCATTTAGAGGTTGTGGTATTTATTAAAGATCTACTTACGTTTCATAACACTCCACAATCCATCTTCACATCTTTTGATATCGCATCAATTTGTGTAACTCATTTTTATATATATTCTTTGTATTATTACCTGTAAAGCATATTTTTAGTTATTTCTGATTGTTTCTTTATTTCTTTAACTTAATTTGTATTGCTTATTTGCAAAATTATGGAATTTTTTATACTCTGACATTTTCATCTGACATGAACTGTCTGTCTATTTTATTTTCTTAAAGCCATAGACATACCATAGGTACCATGGACTATAATACCTAGACCTTTCCTTAAGCTAGTTGTACATTATTGTAAGGTCAGAGCAGACTGACCCGCCTTTGTAAGGCCGTTTTTATTCGCTTTGTTCTGATTGAGATTTGAATTTGAAATTGAGAAGAGATGGCAGTTCGAATGAAAAACGGGCTTCAGTTCTTTTCAGTCTTGGAACTGGTCTGAACGCGGACAGTGGTGGATATACTGTGTACTAGAATACGAAGTGTATTTTTCTACTCTTGAACTCTTAAAAACGGTGAATTATCCGCTTATGTAAAAAAACTATTATTATTTGAAGTGCATCAGTTAATATATATATATTTTGTGTGGTTCCCGAGAGCATTATTTCCTGAGACTTACCCTCAACGGCCATCTCGTGACATCAAAGGCCTCGCTGTTTGACGTATTGAGCCATAGCCGGCCTCCACACACCTCTGAGCCTACGTATTTACCCGTTTGCCTGATTATCCGTCCTGCTATCTACTCTACTGCCTACCTGACTGATTTCCTGGCTTGACCACCTACCCGTGGTGTCTGCTGACCTGCCTACCTGCCCGATTGCCTGCATGTCCGTCGTAGCTGCCTGATCACCTACCTACCTCGGGCATTCCACGACTTCTTGCCCGAGCTGCTGCCTGGATAGCTGCCCACGTCGTGCGAAGCTGACCATAGTTCTGCTCTCTATATCCTTTTTATTTTCATAATTTAATTTAATTTTAACCTTTTATCTTAATTTTAATAACGTGGCTTACGTATAGCTCCACTGAGCTATACGTAACGCTACAGTTTGGCGCCCAACTTTTAAATAATTGGGCGCAACGTTGTTTGTGCGCCCAATTATCTGAATCCACCCCATCACCCACACTATACCTACTTTTCACTCTATCTTTTTTAACGTGGGCTCGACCTTTCATCATCCTTCTCTAAATTCTAAAAAACATACTTACACAAGTATATACAAAGGCTAACTTTTGGTTTCTCTTACAGGCCCCATTTCATCATCATTTTCTCTCTTTACACTTTTGATAGAACTTAAACCTATTAGGCAACTTCTTTTTCCCTCCTTATGTTTTCTCTTTGTTTTATTTTTAGAGCGGTATTCCTCTAGAGCGGTCTGCACAACTCAGAAAGCCTTATGTGCAAAGAGCGGTCCCGTAACTCTTTAAAAATAAGCCAAATGCGTGGAGTCTTCTTAAAACCTCTTAATTCCCTTGAATCTTATTCTTAAAGAATGAGGTGTTATTTTAGAGCGGTTTGCATAACTCGGAAAGCCTTATATGCAAAGAGCGGTCCCGTAACTCTTTAAAAATAAGCCAAATGCGTGGAGTCTTCTTAAAACCTCTTAATTCCCTTGAATCTTATTCTTAAAGAATGAGGTGTTATTTTAGAGCGGTTTGCATAACTCGGAAAGCCTTATATGCAAAGAGCGGTCCCGTAACTCTTTTAAAATAAGCCAAATGCGTGGAGTCTTCTTTATTTTTATTTTTTTTTCCCTCTTGTATCCTTCCCTCTCAACCTAGTTCCCTCTCAACCTACTTCCCTCTCAAACCTAGTTCCCTCTCAACCTAGTTCCCTCTCAAACCTAGTTCCCTCTCAACCTACTTCCCTCTCAAACCTAGTTCCCTCTAAACCTAGTTCCCTCTCAAACCTAGTTCCCTCTCAACCTAGTTCCCTCTCAACCTAGTTCCCTCTTATAGACTTGAGAGTTCCCTCTTATAGACTTGAGTCCTCCTCCTCTTATAGACTTGAGTCCTCCTCCTCTTATAGACTTGAGTCCTCCTCCTCTTATAGACTTGAGTCCTCCTCCTCTTTGAGTTCCTCTTGTTTAATTAAATAGTTTCTTAAAGGGTTTTCAAACAGGTGCGGGTTACGACACCTATTAAAAATAAATAAGCCTTCGTTATATCTTAATAAATATTTCCTTGTGGAGTATACGTCATTGAATGTGAACTATATCCCCTAACGTGTGATTGAATGAGAGTGTTTGACGAAAGTATGAAAGATGTTGTGTGATAGAGCAAGGATTATATTTAAACCTCAAAATTTTCTTCTAGTTGAAAATTTTTCTGGGGTCATCGGGGAAATGTGGTATTTATTAAAGATCTACTTACGTTTCATAACACTCCACAATCCATCTTCACATCTTTTGATATCGCATCAATTTGTGTAACTCATTTTTATATATATTCTTTGTATTATTACCTGTAAAGCATATTTTTAGTTATTTCTGATTGTTTCTTTATTTTTTTAACTTAATTTGTATTGCTTATTTGCAAAATTATGGAATTTTTTATACTCTGACATTTTCATCTGACATGAACTGTCTGTCTATTTTATTTTCTTAAAGCCATAGACATACCATAGGTACCATGGACTATAATACCTAGACCTTTCCTTAAGCTAGTTGTACATTATTGTAAGGTCAGAGCAGACTGACCCGCCTTTGTAAGGCCGTTTTTATTCGCTTTGTTCTGATTGAGATTTGAATTTGAAATTGAGAAGAGATGGCAGTTCGAATGAAAAACGGGCTTCAGTTCTTTTCAGTCTTGGAACTGGTCTGAACGCGGACAGTGGTGGATATACTGTGTACTAGAATACGAAGTGTATTTTTCTACTCTTGAACTCTTAAAAACGGTGAATTATCCGCTTATGTAAAAAAACTATTATTATTTGAAGTGCATCAGTTAATATATATATATTTTGTGTGGTTCCCGAGAGCATTATTTCCTGAGACTTACCCTCAACGGCCATCTCGTGACATCAAAGGCCTCGCTGTTTGACGTATTGAGCCATAGCCGGCCTCCACACACCTCTGAGCCTACGTATTTACCCGTTTGCCTGATTATCCGTCCTGCTATCTACTCTACTGCCTACCTGACTGATTTCCTGGCTTGACCACCTACCCGTGGTGTCTGCTGACCTGCCTACCTGCCCGATTGCCTGCATGTCCGTCGTAGCTGCCTGATCACCTACCTACCTCGGGCATTCCACGACTTCTTGCCCGAGCTGCTGCCTGGATAGCTGCCCACGTCGTGCGAAGCTGACCATAGTTCTGCTCTCTATATCCTTTTTATTTTCATAATTTAATTTAATTTTAACCTTTTATCTTAATTTTAATAACGTGGCTTACGTATAGCTCCACTGAGCTATACGTAACGCTACAAGGTGAGATGTATCACCCGAGCCAAACCATGGTAGGTAGGCAGTGGTCACTAAAAATCCAGATGCCTTTTGAAGACTTCCCCTCGTTAACAAACAAAAGATAGTGCGTTACGATAGCTATTCTCGTTTCCTGGTAAATATAATTGTAGTACCTACCATGTTATTTGTTCCAATTACCTACGTTTAGAAGTCCTTAACTCCTGATGTGTCCAGGAAATTGCTTACCTGTAAACAAAACAGAAGAAAAACATTATTTATTGTCAAACTTAAAAAACTATTCTTGCAATCAAAACTATGTTTTTACTTGTCACAAAAATTGTGCGTATGTTACCTTCCTATAAGATCTGGACAAAATTTACACTGTAGTTAAACTCAACCGAAATCAGAATTAAAAAAAAATGAAGTAGCCAAGCCAAGGTATATAATCCCAAAGGCCAAAAATCTTAATTTAAACAAAAAAAAAACTAATGAATTTGTGTCGTCATTTCTTCAACATAGAGTAACATACAGGGTTCCTTATTAAGACACAAAATAGGGCCATTCATTCAATTTATCAGCTTTAACGACTGTTTCACACTCAATAAAGAACCTCCTATCTGTTTTATAATAAATTCTTGTTAAGAGAAGTTTGTTTTGTTTTAAACAAGTTATTGTGTTGACTTTCCTTGTGTTAAGGATAAACCAAAGTCCTTTATTTTATCAATTTTTAGACTGGCGTACATATTCCCCAATGTTAACGCAATACTGGCGTGCGCCCGCGTAGAGCCAAAATATCAATATTGAACCTCCTTATAACAACTTTTACTAACTAACTTATACTCCTTATAATATTGAACAACTTTGTTTGCAAAATATTCTTTGATTTAGATGAAAATTTAGTTATGGAGAGATTCTAGCCATCATTTTTATCATTTCACATTGAGCTTGTGAGTCTACTTGAAAATCCATAGAATTTTGATGATCGGTGAGTAAGTGAAGAAATTTAGGAATTTTGACTTGCAATAATACCTTAAAACAAGTTCAAATTGAATGTAATTTAGGATTATGCCTGGTTATATTATATTCTCTTAGTCACTGGAAATTCAGGCTTCTAGCTTTCACAATCACAGCAACGATTTTACAGGGGGGTCGAAAATGTCCTGAATGTCTTCGAGAAAAGGTTGGTACGGCATTTGATTGCTTGACTTGTTGGGGGCACTGCCGTGTCTCCAGCTTTCCAGCTAGAAACACCCAATAATGTTTTGCCTGACCTGGTGACCTAATCCAGGACCTGATGCACAGTAGTAGCGCTTATAACCATTAAGCCAACGAGACAGTCTTACATGTATTTAATAATAATACCTCTACCCGTTTGTTCTACCGTCACCTTCTAACAACTTGAACATACAAAGTAGCGGATCTGATAGCACGGGACGGTTTCCGAGAAATGTCCAGGTAAGCGGATGGCGATGTGCGGTTTTTTTGCCGTCTGCAACTTATTTGTTAGGATTTTTTGCCAAGTCACCTTTGTGATCGATTGTACTGAGAAGTTTGATTTGAATAAGTAGGTTAGCGGCAGGGGATGTAGCTACAGGAATATTATTTATTTTCTATTAGGTACAACATTGTCTTAATATAGTTAACCTGCAGCAGCTATTCTTTCATTAATTAATGTGCACTAAGTGTCTATGTAATAATGTATGTCTAATCATTATCAGCCTTTTAATATTCCCACTGCTGGGACAAAGGCCTCCTCTCTGTGAGAGAGGGGATGGGCCTTAATCCACCACGCAGCCCCAGTGCGGGTTGGTGGATTCGTGGATGTAACATGTCTTCGAGTCTTTGGTTCTAGGACATGCCGGTTTCCTCACGATGTTTTCCTTCACCGTTTTTAGAGCAGTGGCGATGACACAAAGGAATGTGCCTGCCTGGATTCCAACCCACGACCTACGACACGTAAATTGGAGCAGTTACCACTGGACCACCACTGCTCTATGTCTATTTACATAGTTACACTTTAATAAATAATTGAAAACATAATATTAGTAATTTTTTAATAATTCTTAAGCGCTCACAGTTTTTAATATATTTTAAAAACTGTGAGCGTTCCGTGAAACATACGATTTATAATTATTCATAAGAATATTCAAAACAACTCATATCGGTAGTAACAATGCTAATTACTATTAGCTAGCTTAGTTAAAGTAGAACAATGACCGCTAAAATCATAACCCTCTTTGTCGAAGTCGGGTAAAATAGTAGCAGAGTGCTGACTAATACAAGCTCAAATCATAACCACTCTGCCCACCCACAAACCAAAATAAAACCACCATGCACAATAACTTGAACATAAAATTATCTCAAACTTAACAGGCCCTTACCCGGAGGCATAGAGAAGTCAGACATATAACTTAAAAGCACGTAAACCATAGATAAAGGGGTGTATGGTGTTTTGTGCCATAACTCATGGGTTATGTGTCATTAAAATATTAAAAACAATGGTGGGACGCAAAGGTGGCGCTTTGGAGGTATTTCTAACACTTTTGGTAATGGTGGATAGAAAACTGTTTGATGTTTTAGAATTTTCTAGATTGAGAATATAGTTATTCTATTTTTTTTTAATTATTATTATTGATAGGCTCGCGTTCGACCACTATCTCACCTGATTGTAAGCGATGATGTGGTCGACGGTAAAGCACGTAAATGTTTCTTTACAAGTTGTGATAAATTGCTGCACTTATTATAACCATGAGTCAGTTTTTTTTTAAATATCTGCGTTTTCCAGTCGTTTCAATGTTGTTTAAAGGGAATCTCAAAACAACGTAAAATATACAATAAATGGCGATGTCCTTATAGCTACAACCTGGGGATATTTAAGTCAAGAGTGATTAGGTTAGTTCTAGGCAAGCGTGCTTCACCGTCGTTCAAACGCGACCCTATCAATAAAAAAATATAGTAATTTTATTAAAAACTATAGGAGCAAAAAGGACGTCAAAAGTGCCTTAACAAAGTAACTTATTGTACCTAATAACTTCCCTCCAAAGAATACTTATAATTTGAAATTCAAATAAGTACTCAATTACCTTAACAAAAGCAATTACACCGATTCCTAAGCAGTGAGCATAGATTCCATTTGACTTAAAAAAGAGGTCGTTTTAACACTTTTGTGTGCGATGGTACCGCGATGGTGGTCTTAAATCCATGGTAATTTGTAACTCTCAATCATTATGGGGGATTGTTCAAAAAGCATGGTCATGGTTCAAATTGTATTTAGTTGTAATTATTATGGGATATAAAGTTATACTGTTTTTTAAGTCGACTTTTGGTATTTGTTGGTTTATTAAGTTAGGTAAAGGTTTTATTACAAAATTCTAGAATAGTTCCGACTAGTCGGTAAAGCCGACTATCCAGCTATTTACGTAGTCGGCGACTATCTCTCAAGCTATTTACAAATTCGTGACTATATTGATACAATCTTCGTGCCCACGAACTGCTTTCAAGATCTTTATTTCAATGAAATGTCCATTGAAATAATATACCCATATTTTTTAAATGTTTTCGAAAAGTTAAAAAAAATATTTGAAAAGGTAGGATAAATACTGTCATTGTTGTACGTTGTGGATAGAGTGTGAAATAAGTATTTTTCAAAACTGTCTAGGAAACACGTTTATTGTTTTTGCCGCGTACTACAAATTTTTCTACTTACTACAGTTTTTTTGTTTGGCTGAGTTCATTACTATTTCTTCGAAGAATCTCCAATTAGGGTCAAGATAGTTGTCAATTTTCCTTTGATCGTATTTGATGTCCACAAATTAATTGTTCTTGTGGCATTAGCTTTACGTTCCATACTTTGTTTCACAGTCTGTGATTTAATACTGTAATATTTATATTTAGTTAGTAGATGACAAATATGCGTACCTAAGCCCTTTAATTCGATACTACTAACGATACGAATACTCAAACCAGCCAAATAATATATTGTTTAACAACATTTGGCTTACATCACACAGATCTATCCATTGTCATCTTCAAATATTTAAATTTCTACCATCAAGCATACAGCATCGTCGTTTAACATCAAGTGACACTATCTCATTCAAACGCCAGCCCATCAACCATAAAATGTCATAAAATCTAACGCACATAGATCACGTTTCTCGCAGCCACCGTTTATTCTCTCTGTCCATCCATCCTACTGAGCCTCCAGTAACAATGAGTCTAACCACACAAACAGAAGGCCGTCTACCAGAATATATCATACAATCTAACGCACATAGAACACGTCTCTCGCAGCCACCGTACATTTGTCCTTGTCCATCCAACAACAAGCCTCCAGTAACAGTGGTAGCGCGTGTGTCCATAACTGATATCATGCATCTACCGTCTTATTGAGATAGTGGTCGAAAACACGAACCTATCCACCGTACAAATCATCAGTATATCTAACCTATAAGTACGTAGATCTACTCTCACACAACCACTTGATCCATGGATTACATCACAGATCTTTCGTACATTGTCGTCTATGGGCAGAGAGCGCCGACTAAATTTCCTGAGTAAAGTATAATTTAGTGTTGGGCTCTCGTCTATTTCTTCCTCCAATATTGAACCATTTTAAAAGATATCTCATAAACTGGAAAAGTAATATATATACTATGTCCCTATGTTTTTCTTTTTTCATTTATATTTGTCAAATTTGTACACCACGCCTCTAGAAATTTTGAGCATTTTTTGAGGGTTGTGCTTTTAAAGATAATGTATCATCAAAATGGAAAACATAGGGGCATAGTGTATATCTTTGATTTTCAGTTTATGGAATATCTTTTAAATGGGTTCAATATTGGAGGAGGAAATTGACGAGAGCCAAACCTCGAATTATGACTTTTTACTCAGGACAATCAGTCAGCGCTCTCTGCCCATATTTCCTCATAAACAGCTTATATCATCCATATACAGTATCGTCGCTTATCATCAAGACAGTGGTCAAACGCGAGACGGTCATAAAATCTATCCCACATAGATCACGTCTGTGAACCACCGTTTATCCTTGGATTTCATCAAAGATCTCAGCATTATCTCTTCAAAATAAGTAACCTTCTTTCTTGCCATCAAGTAAGATAGTGGTCAAACGCGAACTCATACACCATAAAATATCATAAAAATCTAACCCACATAGATCAGCCTCTCGCAGCCACCGTTCATTCGTCCTCTCTGACCATACGTCGCAGAGCCCAGTAACAAAGGCAGCGCGTGTGTCCATCACCTGCCGGGCGGGTGTTGTAAAGGTGCACATAAATCTGTGGCAGGAACGTGCTGGGTACTGTGGCTATTGATTTGTGGAGAGCAGAGACTGTCCTGATTTGTAATTGTACACGATTTGTGCTTTAGTATTCAAGGCTTTTAATGAAATGTGTACGATGGAAGGGAAATTGTGTAATGAAATTGGAATAACAAAACGCATAGTTGGAAGGTAATTTAAGTATACGGAAGACCAGTCTTTGAAAAAGCGTTATAAAGTTTATATACTCAAACTTGTTCAACTTTGAATTGAATTTCGTCTCTTACAAGAACAATATCTGCTAACTTTCACATTTTTGAAGTCGATTTAAAGAGTTTTAAATGATATTTCATCAATTCATTAATATTTGCGTGAATGCCATCCCATATTATAGAAACATGATTTTGGTAAAATGAAACATAATACTAATAAAATTATTACATGAATAACATATCATTTAAAATGAATTTTTGCGTGAATATTGTCTCCACAGCAATCTCTTGTTTTATTCTAGAACATAAAAATAAACACTAATGTGATAGCATAATTAATTTAATTAGAACTTCGTGTTAATGACACTTCATGGTTCTGACTTTCATGGCGCCCTTTATATTAATGTTTCTTTCTCATGCAAACGTATTTATTAGTCTGTTAGCAGACTAGTCTTTAAAAGAAGTGTCGATGACTTTGGCTCCACCCAGTGTACCTGCTAGGTATTTGCAGGTTTTTAAAATTTTAACTTTGGGCAACATGTGAGTGACCATTACTTTAATGCACCTATCTTTTAAAATTATTATCTTGCATGCAAAGTCACTGTATACATGGTCTAGTAGGTACTAGACATGCAGATATATAGACAAACATTGATGTGTAATTATGTAATTTAGGCGAGGTCTTTCTAAAGGTGGAATATTTAAAAAAATATAGTTTTGGAGTTATTATCTTTACAAAAAAAAAACTGAGTAGTTTTTTGCCAACTATTATAAGGTCTGCTACAATCCTGAGTACACATATTATACTTAGTTTTTTTAATTTTAACTTTTGGCAACATGCGAGTGTCCATTACTTTAATGCATCTATCTTTTTAAATTATTATCTTGCATGCAAAGTCACTGTATACATGGTCTAGTAGGTACTACACATGCAAATATATAGACAAACATTGATGTTTAATTATGTAATTTAGGCGAGGTCTTTCTAAAGGTGGAATATTAAAAAAAAAAAAACTGAGTAGTTTTTTGCCAACTATTATAAGGTCTGCTCCTGAGTACACATATTATACTTAGTTTTTCTAAATGATAATTTGTAACAAAAAATAATAATAATGACCAGGAGTGTCTCCCAAAATTTACACATCATGGTTACCGTCAGTACCTTTCCATAGTCATTATAACATACATGAATAGTCCCAATTGAAGTTACCTTTACAGTACCGAGCCCTTTTGTATTCATTCTTTCTTTCCGTTTCATGGAAGCAACGTTTTAGACGGCTCTAGTATGTTGTATAACAGAGAGAAGTATAAAGTACTTGCAAAGGCGTTTTGGTTTCGTTCAAAAGTATAAGCATAGTTTTTTTTTCTTTAAGGGTGGACAAGTAACCTTGAGGTAGATAAATAGATACTTGTGGATAGTATGAAAGATTCGATATCGTCATTTACGAAACTATAAACTAGTTTTAAGCCAGTGAAATCATGACTATGTTTTAGCTCTAAGTGAGTCTGGTATTTCATGCCTCAGTTACAGAAACAGAGATCAAGCCGGTATCTTTGAAAGCACTTCTTTTGAAATCATGGACAAAGATTTCAACAACGAAGGGCAAAGTCGGTAAAGTGCTTTTGAGGAAAGAGCTTTCAATGTAGCTTTCTCTGACGAACTTCATGTTGTTGTCAGTCATTTTGACCGTTCAATAAATGGCTCCAAGTAAGACCAAACAAGAAGCCAGAAAATTTAAATATTTTATTTGAAATAGAGTAAATTATGGTACTTGTCCATCCTCTTAAAATATACCTTGAATACCTTCCCACACCCAAACCACAAGTAGTGTGCTTTGACTTATTATCAAAGACCACACATGAAAGAGTACTTACACCTCTGCTTACACCTCTGAGGATCACTTGAAAGGTGGCAGCTCAAACAAAATAAAGAACTTAATCATACCTTGTTTGAGTATCGCCCACAAAACCAACTAACCTTTTAAAATCGTTTTAGCAACTTCCATATACGATAAAAAGTTTGTGTACTCTCAATAAATCCCTTTATCTCTAAACTTAAGCTTGTAATAATGTTGTAATATCCTCAAAAAGGCACTAATTCACAATCACAAAGAACCTTTGGAACCCTTTTAAAATAAAATAAAATAGCCCAAAATGGCGCCACACCGAATCATAAGGCGGGAAATCTATGTTCCTGTCAAAATGTGAAATCAGACAATTCTAAACTCTACCCTTTTGTGTTAAAATGTTCTGTTGTTTGCAACACCTTGATTATTTGCCTTCCGATCAGGTATCAAGTCTCAGGAATTTGTGAAAGAAAAAATTAACAGCAAAAACCCCGCGGTTTCTTTTGTGGCCCGAAAAGTTAAAAGATTATACAAAATGGGCAAACTTCGATGTTTGGTACTGATTTTATCGACGTTTTAAAAAGAAATAATATGAATTGGTCACGACAAAAACTTTGACCATTTTCACACATTGGATTTTGAACACAATACTGTCAGATATTAAGTAAATTTTCGCTTTTTCGAAGTCAATAATAAATTCGGCAGTGTTTTGTTTTTATCTCGGACAAGTCCGTGAATTGCTCTTGCTAAATGCCCGTTAAAGTTGTGATGGCTTTCTCGTGTTTTTACTGCTCTTCTCTAAGAGATGTGACAACGACTGTTTTTTTTTTGGGTACTTAAATAGCCCATTAACTGTGGACTACTGAACAAACCTCTCAGTTGAACGCAATAAATTAAAGTTTTAATTGGTATAATTATCACCTACATCACAGTTCTGGTGTGATCGTCTTCTTACTTCAAACTACTCTTGTCAATGCAAGATGTAATTATTTCAAGATAACGCATACTTATCTTGAGATCGAAATATGTAATATCGATAAGCTTGTTAGCCCTTCGCATTAAAACTGTAATTACAGCTGCAATAAACTTCACTCACAGAACTTGCACATTACTATTTAAATCAGGTTTAAAAACGCGAGCGATAGCAATCGAAAGCAAACTTGTATTAAAAAATAACATTATGGTGAGAATTGGAGGATAAAACAAAACTTTTGTTCCCAAAAACCATGTTAAAACCACTATCTCACCATAAAATTGTTTCTACAACCCCAAGAAAAAAAGCTCAACTATTTAAGCCACTAAATCATAAAAGACAAGGGGTTGACACGATTACAATAACTTACATAAAGATGAGAGAAAACAAAGAATGTTGGATATTCAACAAACAAAAAACTGGACGTTTTACGATATTCCCTAATTCGATCACCGCAGGGAGCATGTTCTATAAAAAGTTTTCGAATAAAAGAACAACTTTTATCTGAATAATATTCACATCAAATCTCGGTACGATTGAAAGTTATTATTCGAACTTTTTATACTGCAACTCAGCTAGTATGTTTCTTTTTATTTTCCCTGCTACTAACTTGAAGAGGCTTTAAAGCTAAAAGTGAAAGTGTTCGGGAATGACATTTCGGTAGCGCTCAAAAAGTTTCGACATTTGGAATCTTTTTTTTTTTTTGTTAACACATACAATTATTTTTACAGGTTTAACTTAAGGTAATAAAAGAAGTCATACTATGCGGCTAACAGTCGTAGAGTGATAGAGTCATAGAGTGACGACAAGTTACATAGACAATACACTCGCTGTCACCCTCTGGAATGCCGCCAAAGAGCAGGAAAAAATGTCAAACCGCTGAGAGATGCTATTAATCATCGTAATTGCCCGTAAATCATGATAGAATGACACTTGATCTAAAGCCTAGCTAATTTGTTTGCTACAAACTATCATCCAATAAAACTTTCAATCAGCTTTTACTAATTGCCAAAAACGGTTTTTCAATAAATCCCCACGATATTTACGTATATTCGGCTAAAACAATAAAGCTAATGGAAATTTTCCATATATAATCAACATTTTGCTTTAAAGTTACGCAAGAATAGGAATTGAAATCTACCCAAGTAAATATCAGCTATAGAAGTACTGACTACCCAAATGGCACAGGACGATAGTACCGGCAATCGTGAGGGTTCTTTTAAACACACTCCAAAATTAAACTGATGAACATGATAAAATTATATGATGACCACACTCATCACCTTTCCAAAAACCCACACCGTATATTTAATTATGTTAATCATACGTAGCTCTAAATTAGGTCAGTAATGACAAGGGAATACATTGTACATCGCCCTTTCATTGCCTGTCATGGCGTCCCTAGAGGCTTGAGGCTTTTAATTAGGCGCTCATCAAAATGATGGAGGTATTGACTTTGACGTATCAACGATCTTGCTTGTTTGATTAGGTATTGTTTCCGTCCAATCTTTTAAGACACCTGTAGGTTTCTTTTCCATTTAGAGGTCTTACTGATAGTTTCGTAGAACAAGTACTTATAGTTCTGTTAAAACCTCTTATAGAATAGGTTTACGTTTTTAAATTGTTCCTCATTGTAGTCGTTATATTTGTCTTTTTTTTAATTAGTGCGAATTTATCAGCATGTCATATTCTATCTTCCATCCATACAACTCTCTCGCCTTCATCACAGTATACATATTCACCCACTTTTTATTATAAGTAGCTATTTAATGTTCATACTTTTTGACCTTCCCAAGGTAGCAAGCGCCATGTAATTCGATATCTATCAATAACCACCTAATCCATACTACATCTATTAAAATAAATTAACTACTTTCAACACAAAGCAGTTTTTACTCAAATCAGGACTCGACCTAATCTCGATGCTACTATAGAGTATAGATTCTATAGTCTATGACTTTATCGAATGGCGCCAACAATAAAACCAGACAATCGGTAACACAATATTGCACGATCTCTGTTTGAAAATCGAACAGCTGCCCTACCTAACGGTATGTGACCGTTAGCGCGCACGATCGGGAAATTCGCGATACGACTGGTTTTGTGGTGACATCATTTTTATTTGACGCGTTTATCTTGGCACGTACCATTGTACGAACACTTAACTATAACTTTAAAATAGTTAAAGCATAGACTTTATAAATTTCAAAGCTATATTTGAAAACCAATACCTAACCTCAGATATATTTGGAGTTAAAACTGAAAAACTTAGAATAAGACACGTTTGGTGCGAGGAAAAATATTTTGAAAATATAGACACAAATTCAGTTTCAAAAAGCTTAAAAAATGTTCAATTATTTGACCAAACTTTTCTTCCTTAGCCGTGTTTGTAATTGGTTGGCTGAAACAACCAAAGCCATATTACATCATCTGACAACAGTTAAAATTGATTATACCTTCAGAAACTAAGTTTTACAGCTCTAAAACTACCAACCTGCAGTGAGCAGACTATGGTAGATTTTAACTACTATGTACACATAATAATACTTTGCCTACAAAACAAGCAATTTTGTCTTTATATTCCAAAACCATGACACGAAAAGACATCTTTAACAAATTCATTCAGCTATACAACGTAGGTTGCCCATCAAAACGTCGTATTACCCATAAACGCATGAAATATTAATAATAATTTGTAATAATAACCATTTGAGCCCCAAAACAGTTCTCCCCACCGAATTTAATGAAGACATAACTCATAATGACGATTGTAATCAAAATGCGGCAGATGTTGACGACGCCATATTGTTTTTGAAGCCATGTCATGAATTTTTTTTTTCCTGTTACGAATGATTGAGCAAAGGAATGCCGTGTGCGGAAGCTGAAAATTACTTCTTAAATGGATATCGTGTGGAATGAAAACTTGAGTCACGAATTCACGATCACGATAAATTTTGGCAAAACTTTCAATTGCATTTTGTAAAAATTATGGGTTGAGGTTCTGCTGATTACAAAAATCTGTGATCAATTGGCATCCGTTAAAAAAGTAAGTTTTGTATCACCTCTCCTTAGTAATTTTAAAGCATGTTAAGTAATAAATATCAAACTGACACAAAAATAATAAATAACCACCACCAACTACAATATTCATAACACAAATCCTTAATCTGACCCACAAATCATGTAACACGAATTAAAATAAAAAGGAACTGATTAGCATATCTTCCTTCATTTTTGCATACAAACTTTCCTGCCGAATGCTGTCCCACTTTTTTTACGACATATTGTTTTATCCATTGCCATTCATAACTCGTCATGGAAAGATTATAGTAACATGTCATCCATGTACGAGTATACTAAAAATGTTTCTTTGTAACCACTAGGTATATAACTTTGTCATTTTGTCTTTTGATAGAGTCTAACGGTCCAAAATAACGTTAGACGCAGACCATAGACATTAAATTGCAAGGAAGAGAGTGGAAATGCATCCTTTCATTCCTTATACGGATTTGTAGGAAACCTATAGAGAAGTCGTTTAATTCTAAAGGTGTGTCGTTCTGAACAAGAATAGAGGAACATTTTACTGAATTGGATGGTTGATTTTGAACTTGAATGGTTTGACGGATGAAGGCATTTCCGCATTTTAGTGTAGTAAACTCTAATTTGACCAATTTAATGGTTGTAAGAACCATTAAATCGGTTGTAGACTAGAGTTTTCTAGTAAAATTTGAAGCATATTTTGCCAGAATTATCAGAAAAATTTAATTCTTACTTTGATGATTCGAACCATGTTTTTTTTATGTTTTATTTTGAGATGAGTCAGCTTTTGACCTCGATCTCGCCGATATCAAGAGGTAGTTTATTTTTATTTTTTCTGTATTAGTAAAATTTAAGTTCTTAATAATACATTACAATCTAGCCTAAACAGACTAATCAACAATTTAACTCTAACTTATTATTATATTGTATAATGTTATAACTAAGAATAGTGTCAATTTGCACTTTTATACAGTTCGGTAGCACTTTCTTAGAGTCTGATACGTTAAAAACACTTTGTTCACGTGTTACATGGATAGCACAGTATTGTTGCTATTATTTGTTCACTATCTATACACTACATTAACACAAATAGTTTAGTTGTCTTTAGCCTACGCAGTATGTCCAAGTCCCACTAGAGAGTCAAGCTATAGAGCGATAGATGACGTTTACGATGAAACAAGTGAACCCAAATGATTTCTGTACTCATGCTTTGAAGGCTGATGGGTTGTAGGTGGACGGATCAGATACCGCCAGAGATTAACACACTTACCCTCTTACAAATAAACGCAGAATAAAGTTATACTAGGTATAAACCTATGAAAATGTATGGGTATACGTTAGTTATACCTGGTATAACTTTATTCTGCGTTTATTTGTAAGAGGGTTAGACTTTAGTTTAAACTATTACTGAGGAGATATTCCCTTGATAGCCTTACGAATGACAATTCATTTCAACGAACAACGATACTTCAAGTCTTGCCATAATCCTATAGAGTAAAATTTCCCATACATGTTTGGTGCGTGGGTTCATGACTCATGGGTACCATTGTGGCTATGGTTTATGACGTCATAAAACCATAGAGTCGTAGAGGTTTAGCTGAGCCTATTGTTGTCTTAGATTGATAGGAGATTGTCATCTTGGGTATGATGATATTTTTAGTAGAAGTTTTAAGGCGTGTGACATTTTTCAAGTATCGTTAAAGTGGTGACGATTCTGATGGCAAAATAAAAGCCAAGAATTTTAAGAAGGTTATTGTCAATAACACTGAATTGAACAATGCAAAAGTTTTGTTAACCTCTGAAATAAGGTATGAGGCAGAGCAATTACTCAAAAATGGTACGAGAACATGTTTGATATGTCTGCAGTAAACGTTTTACATGAAGTGTAACTATGGAGAATAATCAAAGAATACACAAGCAATACAATTCGTCGATCAAGGTAACGTACATAAATACAGTTTTCGGCTCAGCGTAAACGGATGGCACGCAATGGAATTTTGCAAATATATATATATATCCGTGACATGTGCGTTTTTTTAGGCTGTATCCGTCATAATAATCTATGGCCTTGCATGTTCCACAGATATTTTCGTACTGTATAAGATATTCACCAAAGTTCAAGACTAACCCCTAATTGTTGCGATAAGATTTTGCGAATTGGTTTATCATACTGATCAAGACCCTTCTTTTAATTAAAATTTAAAGCATTTTTTGTAGTAGTACGTATAAGGCATGATGGGGTTGGTGTATTCATTGGGATAAAAACCCCAAATTAAATAAAAAATATTGAAAAGAAAGAAAGACTAACCACTGATTTCTGAATTAAGCATTTTTCAACTTGTTAAACTGTATTTTTGCCTGAAAGCCTGTCAAAATATGGCTCTAAAATAGGTTTTGCACGTTCTTAACTCCAAATACTCAATTCAGAAATCGGGCCATGCGCACTAAACTTTTTGAGAATACTTTAACTACAGCGAAGTAGTAGTTCCCTACCGAAGTCTGTAGTTCCTGATAGCTATAACCTGGGGTATTTAAGTCACGTCACGAGTGAATAGGTTGTTTCTAGGCAAGCGTGCTTCATTCTCGACCACATCGCTTACCATCAGTTGTGATAGTGGTGAAGCGCGAGCCTTTCGTTAATAAAAAGATATACGAAAACACGAAAAAAATATTACTACCATATTCTCCCTTGTTTTATCTATGTCCACTATAACTTCCTTGAAATGCATTTAGTCGCTCCCAAAACTTACATAAACAAACGACCCCTGTAAAATAGGGTGACCAGTACTTACGGCTGTTACAACCCCTGACATACATTACTGGTAATAAAATCCTCCATCGGACAAACCATTTCAGTCCTACCCCTCTTTTCATAATCAATACGAAAGGTTTGATAGTGAATTCAGTTTTGGTGATTGGTGTAAACGAATGGGCTCTGTTGGACACCGATTTTGGTGTTTTTAAGAGCGATAGTATTTCATAGGAATGAAAAGTGCTCCTTGAATGGGAGCAGTTTGTCAATATTTTCATGTTTTCTTGGTGATGACGACTATCTTTTTACATTTTGGGTCTATTTGTTGCTGGTTCTCTTTCAGTTATTTTCAGATAACATAGTAAATACTTGTAAAATGAAAAAAAATATAAACCAATATTAACTACAATATAACAAAACAATTAAATGGATTTCAAAAACAAAACACTACAAAGCGAAAAATTACTTTCATTTTGGAAGTTGGTGTCTTTGTTGGTGCCTATTTTTATTCGTTTTTACACCGACTTCCGAATAGAAAGTTATTTTTCACTTTGTAGTGTTTTGTTGTTATAGAAGTCGGTTTTATTTTATTGTTAAAAAGTTTATTTTTCTATTTTTATTAATGGTACCTAATATTATCATGAAAATACGTATTATTAAGGATAACTTTAAATTATATAAGAAGCACCAACATTCAATTAAAAAAATAATAATCAAAATAGGTTCATAATTGGCGGAGTAATTGCGAAACAAACATACAGTTGAATTGAGAACCTCCTCCTTTTTGTAGTCAGTTGAAAATATAAAACTTTATGCCCGTATTACCCGAAGGGTAAAGGTATATAACCTAATAAATAAAAAAATAAAGGCAATAAAAATAATACCTACTTACACGATTTAGGGTGTTAGCCACATTTCCCCAGTTATCAAAGACAGTTTTCTTAGATTTATTTTAATAGGATTTGTACCCAAATAAATCAAGATTCCTCCACATATCACCAAGATTCCTTCACAATCAAGATATCCACAACTATTTTCGTACTTCCCTTTCAGTTTTCAGGGGTGGTTTCCTAAACCCCTCGGTTATAGCGGCGCCGCCATGACGCGACGCGTTGCTATGGCAACCGACTTTGTTTGGGTAAGCACTATGTAATATGAACCTGGTTTTGGGATACCATCCATCATGTGATATGATTTGTGGGCAGTTGTGTTTTTAATTATTTACGATATGATTGAATGATTAATATCTTTCCTATTGTAAAAAACGGCATAGAATTTTCTGTTATGCTGAATGAAATTGAAAAAAAAGATATAGAGAAGTGAACTAGTTTTTTTTTTTTTTTATAATATCCCACTGCCTTGTATTTATTTATTTTATATATATTTTTATTTATTACCTTTCATAAGTAAAAAAAAATGTAACTATAATGACCTTTTTAAAATAATATATTGTATGTATTAAGAAAGGCATGAGATAGGCTCAATTTTTAAAAAGTTGGCCCATTATTGCATAATACCGCCCATATAGTAAAAGGGGTAAGAAAAAAGGAACTTTTCACCCTGCCATATATATTATTTTATATTTTTTATTATTATATTTAGTATTCATTAAAATCAATAATAATAAATGACAGAAAAAATAGCTGTTTGTATCACTTTTACATTTAAGAATTCAGGGCTTTGTCAACAAAATTCACTAACTTTTCTAACCTATAGCCATGCATAGATCATCATTCTGTGATCATTAATCAACCCACCAAAAAAGCCGCGCACAAGTCATGGTCACCCTACATTCGCACTCATATTTCGGGTGTCCAGAGAAAGTGTGCCACGCATGTTTGAGCAGCTACAGGATGTGTCTGTTAGTGCATTGCTAATGTTAATTACTTTCTTTTGCGCTGTTTTACATCACCCTGTGTGTGGTTTGTGTTGCGTTAGATTGTGTTTATACGATTTGGTTCATAAATTGGCAGAAGTAGGCGGAATTCGGTTTGTTTTTAGGGTTCCGTACACAAAGGGTAAAAACGTCTGTCAGTCTGTCTGTCTGTCACCAGTCTGTATCTCACGAACCGTGATAGCTAGACAGTTGGAATTTTCATAGATGATGTATTTCTATTGCCGCTATAACAACAAATACTAAAAACAGAATTTAATAAATATTTAAGTGGGGCTCCCATACAACATGCGTGATTTTTGTGACGTTTTTTTACGGAACCCTTCGTGCGCGAGTCCGACTCGCACTTGGCAGGTTCTTTTTTTTTTTTTTTTCAGGTATATATCGCTACCTACTACGTTCCTTATTATCTATAACTTTTCCAGGTTTTCAGCTAAAACAACATAGGTTCTATTTTGCAATGGAGGACCTCTTTCGGGTTTTGAAAATCGGTTAAAACTGAGAATTTCGTCCGTTAAATCTCGAGGAAATGCACATCCCAGATTCTCAAAATGATCAAAATTCAAAACAAAACAGTTTTATTTTTATGTAGTTTTATATGTATGAAACAAACACAAATATTCTGCAGCACATGAATACGTCTCTTTCTGGGAACTTTAGTGTCCTGCGAATCTGTGGTGCGTCTTATAAAACGAACTCACTATAATTTCATCAAAATAACCCATAACCATAGCAAACAGCTGTTTTAAACTTCAAATAAATAAATAAAACAAAAGTTCCAAGAATTCAAAGGTTATCTAAATGTCATATCTATCAATCACAAACTCGGCACGGACTAATATCAAAAGTAATATACTAATATATAATACAAATAACTAAATATTTTAAAGTAAACATTTATATACTAAACTTAGCAGTAAAATGTCTGCAGAAGACGTCATTTCTGAAGACGATATTGGTTATTTAACATTGTCAATAATATTCACGGTCAAAGGTAATGCAAATAAGGATAATTTAACAAATGAAAATCGCAGTAAGTGTGCTGCTTCTAGTAGACATGAAGATGCCATTGACCGTTTGCCTAGCGGATTCAAGACTGCAAACGCGAGTGTTATTCGGAATATCTATGCTGAACCTCGATATCGTTTTGCATAAATAAAGTGAGAATTTTAAAGAACCCAGACAACCCAGAATAGAGCTCTCCGGCGCAGACATACAAGGAGACCCGACCTCAGCTGAACTGGGAAGAGGGTTGGACAAAGAAGAAGAGGAGAGAAGAATTATTTAATCCACTAACAAAAAATCTCGATGAAAAAAAACGAATTACCAAGTCAACGGCGTAAAAGGAGAGCATATATGTATATTAAAATCGATCTTACACAAATTGCTGGCAAAAAATATTCAAAAGGGCTCCGTAAAATTTATGTGGAATTCGTTATTTACTTCCTGTTTCAAAATAACGAGGAAAAGGAATAAATAAATAAGAGGGATGTTTTGAGAGAGATTCCTTTGAAGCAGTCGTATTACTTGGAAAGCTTTTAAAACGATAAACCTGAATTCTTTTGCTGAAACGTTGAATTCAAAAGTGAATGAACGTATTGAACGTGAGACCATGAATTATTTATTTCAGCAATGGCAATACTGAGCATCAACTCTCAAAGAACTCTTAGACATATAAACTTCATGTTAAATGTATTTGGATAGCAAAGGTGTATACACTATAATTATTATTATTATGTACCCATATCTGTACAAAAACCTCTTCAATGTTTAGCGACTAATTGACTGTTGTCCGATGTTGAATTAAATTTTTATATGGAGAAAATTAAATCAAAATCTTCTAATCGATTGCTAAAGATTTAAAAAAATAAGGCCCTATAAGGTAATAAACATAATAACATCTTTGTTTTCGGAGATAATTCGACTCCATCATCAAATCAGTTTTAAAAACCCATGAAAACGTAAATATTGTCTTCAAAACTAAAAGGCTATACAAAATTAAAATTCAATCAGATTACGGGAAGTCCATGCCAAACCGATAACCATCAGATTTTTCATATGCAAAAGACATCACAATCATACCTTCAAAGAATATAGGACGTTTGCCAAATAACATCATTTAAAAATTCAAGCAGCGTACTAACGTCAAAAAAATAAAACCACAAAAGAAAAAAATGTAAGTATTAAAATAAAAAATTCTGAGAATAAAAATCGAAATGGCACTATTGTTGCCACCAATACAAGTGGTATAAGTCTTGAGTTTGAAATATTTTCACGTAGACATAAAATTGACGATGCATGCTTTGATCTATGTATGGTGATTGTTAGGCTTGTGGGAAGGACAAGCTATCTAAAGCGATAAAAAGCTATGATATACTAAAAATTAAGATTTAAACCTTAGTAAAAAATAAATAAAGGAAATACTAATACCACAGCTCTCAGATGAACTTTACAATACTTAAATTGTTGTAGAACAAAAGTTATTGGTCCCGGTTGTCATTCGAACATCTTTAATAGTCGTTACGGTTAATGAGAAGCCCGAACATCTGACAACCAGTAACCAAGTGATGTGATGTGGTTCGGTAACAGTGTTGTGGAGATCAGACAAATATTCGCTCTATATAAAACACTGATAATTCAGCTGGATCTGGTTAGACTGAAAGTCGACCCTAAAGTTATTGGGACAAGACAAATGAACCTCGGCTGGAAGTATTTCAGCTTTTAATATTGTGTCCTGCTGTGCTGTCAATACAAAACGTGGCTTTCAATATCATGATCCAAGCAGTATTTTATTAATATATTATAAGGTCCAGAGCCTTGAACATCGTCGCCTAGTTGCCAGCTTTTCGTTTTTTTATCGGTTATATTTCGGGGAGTGTGCGATGGAATTGCATGATTTAATTCCGACCAGCCCGTTCCATCATCTGACTACCAGACGCACGGCGATGCGTCATCGATACGTCATCGATACTTGGTGGACATGCCACCCATACGCACAAAAAGTTTTGGGGCACTTTTATTATGCGTTCAGCTAAGGAGTGGAATTCCCTGCCAGTCTGTGTTTCCCGATAGCTACAATCTAGGGGTATTTAAGTCAAGAGTGAATGGGTTTTTTTCTAGGCAAGCGTGCTTTACCGTCGACCACATCATCGCTTATCATCCTGTGAGATAGTGGCCAAGCGCGAGCCTATAGATTATATTTAAAAAAATATCTTCATTTCTTACGAAAGACGAACTTAGGCCTCCTCCAAGGTCGCTAAATCGACCGGTCCCGTGACTCACACCCACCAGATTCAAGTAATCTTCATCAATTCATCGGGAAGCTTTCCAACGCAGCGCCACTCCGTAAGTTTTCAGCCCCATCTTACATCCGTGCTTTCAATATCACATATCTTTAACATCGCTGCACAAATACATTACACAACATACCTTCACATACCTTCACCTTCTTCATACATACATAGATAAAAGTTCTCAAAAATTCTCAGTACCCCGTTTAGTTAAATTCTGCGTGATGTGAGTTAGATATTCAGTTATTTTGAGAACAGATAACGTTATTGACATCGTGTGATGAATAGGTAATAGATAAACGGGTTTTATAGACCAGTAATGTCTTTAATCTATGGTGTAATCGTTGGGTGAATAGGAATTGGAGGGAATTGGGACTTGTTTGCCGTTTTTTGGTTACAGTTACAGTTTTGTGGTGGGTGGTCTAGTAAGGCTTAAAAACAAACCTTATTTTAGGTTCACAACTACGTGGGATGCCTACTATGTGACTAGAGTTAAAAAAGGCCAGTTTCTTCTGCGCAATGCCATAGGACCTTTGAGTTTTTCCGGGTTAAAAAGTATGAGTGCCTATTTATTATCCCGGCAAAACTTACAGTTGCACGCAGCATTGTAACTTTCAATCGGTGACAGACCTCGTAGGCCGATAAAAACGGTAGTAAATCAACACCTTCAGATATTACATACAAAAACTTACTAACAAATAATTTTACTTGTGAAAGAGTCGCAATATCGGCTATTATGATACACTTCAATATACATTGAAGATACAACAGTATATGTTGCCCGATAGGTTTCTTCTAGGCAGGCGTGCTTCACCGTCGATCACATCATCGCTTACCATCAGGCGAGATAGTGGTCAAGCGCGAGCCAAAAGGCAATAAAAAAATTCGCTATTAAAAAAATTAGTGACATCATGGCGAATCCACTTTTAGAAAATCACATTATTTTTTGCTGTATTATCCTAAATTATGCATAACACCGGCAGTATTTTTCTAATTAAGAATGCATGCTTAAATTATATTGACACTACAAACAAAATTACGTCAGAAGCCGCGCACATTTGACTTACAAATTACTATAAACAGACTGACAAACATTTACATTCATTCCATACATATTTCCCGCTGTTTTTGACATAATACAAGTTGGAATCTGCATTTGCATAAAATTATAAAATTTCGTAACGAAACATCAGGCCTGTCTTGGGATGATGAGTTTGGTAGTTATGTTGAGAAGTTTGCCATACTGTTGCCAACCACAGCATCTTCTGAAAGTCAGAATCAAGAAAGGCGACCAGTAAAGCGCTGAAGCACTGAAACTCGACGAAAACCGAGTCCCGGAGGAAAGATTCAACTGCCTTGGATCCCCCAACGAAATGATTCAGATAGAAACGGTGGAGGAGTAAATAAAACTGGATACAAACCCAAAGAGACAACTAGAGAAATGCCTGAGAGTATCCAAAATCGCGATCCCGACCGGGAATTATGCTCAGCAGGACAATAAGCCCAAACATTGAGGCAAAGGCTCAGCTGGCTGTTAAAAAGTTGTGGATCCTTGCGAAGGTGAGATGATACTTCACACCGGAACAACTTTTTTTTTTTTTTTTTATTTATTTATCTATAGGCTCGCGTTTGACCACTATCTCGCCTGATGGTAAGTGATGATGTGGTCGACGGTGAAGCACGCTTGCCTAGAAGTAACCTATTCACTCTTGACTTAAAGACCCCAAGGTTGTAGCTATCAGGAAACAAAGACTCCGGCAGGGAATTCCACTCCTTAGCTGTGCGTACAATGAAAGTATTCGCAAAAGGCTTTGTACGTATGGGTGGGATGTCCACCATGTACCGGTGGCGCATTGCCGTACGTCTTGTTGTCCGGTGATGGAAAGGGCTAGGTGGAATCAAATTGTGCAGTTCCATCGCACACTCCCCGAAATGTAACCGATAAAAAACCGACAGACTGGCCACCCGGCGTCGATGTTCAAGGCTCTGGAGCTTTGAGGCGACCAGTGCATCGTTACCGATAAGCCTCTTGGCCCGTTTGTCAATCGACTCAAGTGCATCAACTGCTCTACTTGTATCAAGCTTTAGTTCAATCATGCATGGAGTTCTCATCTCTGGGACGGATCTGCCAAATACCAGCTTGATGCACTAGAGTCGATCGAAAAGCGGGCCATGAGACTCATCGGCAATGAAACACTGGTCAAGTCGAAGCTACAGAGCCTTGAACATCGTCGCCGAGTTGCCAACTTGTCGGTTTTCTCAAAAACTGCCAAAAACTCAAAAAAATCTGTATTGAAGAGCAATAAGAGCAAACATCGCTATCGTTTTGATCTTGCAAGATAGGTGATAAGGATGCCGACTGCCCTAGTACGAGTAGGAGAGCCATGTTTTTAGCAACATAAAAACTTCGTCTTCATTGGTTTAGATTTGACTATGCGTCTGGAAGTCAGTCAGCCAGCACAGAACTGTTTATGAGAATTGAGGATAACTGATTAGAATGTATATAAAATACTAGAAAAAAAACATAATAGTTATGTTAATGGCCACTAAACGGTGATTTGCATACCAATCGATCATTGTAACTGGATCCAGTGGTGCGAGACCGTATCGATTGTTAAAATCGATTCATGGTGACGCGTCATCCCGATGACTGGGTTTCAATGATCACTGCTATTTTTACGTTGAACCAAATGAGTATAATAGAAAAATAGACACATAAAAATACAATGCTTTGTTCCCATTTTTTATTAATAGTCTATCGATACGCGTGTGATTTCATAGAGGTCTAGCCGAGATCTGAGAGACATAGTAAGTAATATATACCTATGTTTGTTTGACTTAGATCATGATGAGATCGAAATTATAATAGATTAATTATTAGTCTTAATATGGTCAAAAACAAGATGGGAAGACGACATCCGCATAACTTTGGGGCCATATTGGACTAGAGTTGCAGATGACAGAGCTCAATGGAGGGAGTGGGAAAAGGCACGCCAAACTGCGGGACTTCTTATAATTAATTACTATAAACATTTCTTATTATCAAATAATTTGCATATGTATCCAAATTTCGAAAATAAATGGTTTAATATATTTGTTTAAGGTCACCCAGAGAGAGATAGCGAGATGATTTGAGGGCACGACTCGCGACGCTTTTTTTTATATAGCCTTTGCTGTTCCAGTGCAGCTGGGCAAAAGCGTCCCCCAAGTCCTTCCAGAAAATTTTCTCCCGCGCCCGCGCCGTCTCAAACCACTTACCATGAGGGCTGGTTTGAGACGGCGCGGGCGCGGGAGAAAATTTTCTGGAAGGACTTGGGGGACGCTTTTGCCCAGCTGCACTGGAACAGCAAAGGCTATATAAAAAAAAGCGTCGCGAGTCGTGCCATAACAGACTAATCAGTCTTCACACAGACCCGTGCAAGCATGCTAAACCAGTCTTATTAAGACACTACTTCACATACCTTACTAACATATCACATACGTCACAACACAGACATATACAGAAGGCCTGGCTCCAAACAATGAGTGAAAACGCTCGCACAGATAGACACTGTGTGTGCGCGTGCTTAGGCTAGTGGCTAGGTAATAATAATACCGAGACATCTCCGTGTCTCTGAAAGCAGGTTAAGCCGTTGGTCATTTCTAGATCATTGACCATTTGTAGATCTTTGACAGTAGTTACGGTAATCTGTTATTAAGTAAAATCTGAAACTAGCATTGCCAAGGGGACTCATGTAACCCAGTTACGGGAGGGTTATAACTGTGGAGGGCAGATAGGTAGTCTCTCCATTTAAAATACTAGTTTCTGCCAGCGACTTTGCCCGCGTGGATGTCGATTTTACCCCAAAGGAACATATTTGCGGAATAAAAAGTATCCTATGTGCTATTCCAGACTATAATCTATCTGCGTGCCAAATTTCATCCAGATCCGTCCAGTCATTAGAGCGTGAAGCAGTAACAAACACACATACTCACAAACTTTCGCCTTTGTAATATTAAGTGTGACTAGCACTCAGCTGCATCCGATTATACTGTAAGCTGACCCGAACAAAGTTGGAAAAAGTTTAGGCAGTTTGACTGATTTATGGGGTCGACCTTCTGTGGTAAATTTTGTGACACTGTTTACTATAGAGTAATAGAGGTCAGTGTCATATCAGTTACATGGCAAGGTGAAAAGGACGCTAATGTGCATTATGGCACTTCTAACCCACGATAAGATGGCGCCTCGGCTTTTAATTACAATAATATGTCGTTATATGATAAGCAAATGACTTTACTATCGCCTATAAGCAACTTAGTTGACGGGAAATCTTTTACTTTGATAATTTACCGATTTCATGTAAAATTTTCGTCATTACCACCTAATTCTGTAAATATGACTGCCGTATCAAGTGTCTGTTCGGTAACCTATACTTCATAAAAGATAGCGTGATTACTGCGATAGCTGTCAGTATCAATACAGTAACAATTGCGCTTGACAGGCTAACAATAGTGTATACGTCAGTTTGACATATGTCGCAGAGATCAAGCTTCTTTTAAGAAGTATAACTGTCAAATATCAGAGTGTAACGGAAAGGCGTGATCATATTTTAAAAACTGCTTCTGCCCATGGAAACTGCCTAGGACTTCCTTGGAGAAAGTTATTCATTAACATGGATTTAAGGAGTTTTTTAAATTATACCAAAGGTTGCCGTTACATCCTATAGATTAAAATCAATCACGACATGGAATTAGTAGGTGCTTTATAGAACAAAAGCCTTAGAATTATGAATCTTCGGCAACAGATTCTATCGAAAAGGCTTTCAAAAACTACGACTCATATACAGGAGGCACTCGCATCTAAAGAACGCAATAAATTAATTACGTACCCAAAGGAAAAAACCTATAAACAAAAGTCCCAAATAAATCAAACACAAATTAAAACTACCAAAACTACGTGTTACTTATTTAGAATGAGTTATTGTATTAAAAAGTAGTGAAAAAACCGAACGCATCGGAAGTGGGCCATAAATCTCTTGACGTTTGGACAAAAATGCGCGCGCAACGTAACCAACATGGCCGCCGAATTTGAATGCGTTCGAATTTTGAATGAATTCTCTTCACGTGACGAACGGTTGATTTTAATTGTTACACCTTTTGTAATATATTGCATTTTTCCTGTATTTTTGATTTGTAAAGAGATCTACGAGTATTACTCCATTAACAAGTACATTTAGTGTAAACTCTTTTGTTTTCGAATTAGTTACACTGCTTTTGTTTATTTGGGTTCATTGAACTTTTCAATGCATTCGAGTTTCAAGCACTCTTGACTAATTTTTCAATGGGGTATTGTTTATTTTTGCACAAAAAATACCAGTTTTAAGGGGTATACCTTAAGTTTAAGAGGTTGTAATTTTACAACAAAGAAAGCAGTGGCATCTTTTTAAAACAAGTCTAGTGTTTGTTGTCCATAAGTTTTATTGTTCTTCTTAAATATTTGAAAGAAACAGAATGGCATAGGGCTTGATATTAAACATTTATGCAAAAGTTTTGGCTTTTGTTTGTAACATATAAAAAAAAAAATTGAAACACGAATCTGCGTTGTTATCTGTTTGTAATAGAATTCAGTTAGTTATTTTAAATTTTATATGGAAAACAAAACACTGGCCAAGACTAAGGGACCTTCCTGATAGCGCGACGCAACTACACAGTAGACAACGCAGTATTTTCTAAGAAAATTTCAAGTACGAATTGGTCGAATTGATTGCATCGCGTCCATGTGAGTGTACTTGCAATTTCACTCAGTAAAAATGGCTTATCGGTGTGATATAATCGAATCGCGTCGATCTATCAGAAAGGTCGCTAATTATAGTTCTCGCCAAACTTCTTGGCCGCCCTGAAGTTGGCTACAATGGCTGCGCAGTAGTAAATTTCATAGAATAACAGTACCATTTCGTGCCCCGCGCATCCAGTAAACTAACTTCAGGGCGGTTAAGAAGTTTGGATAAGAGATTTTTGAAAGCTATCATTATCTATATTCATTCGAACTAAATTATGTTGCTAAAATTATCAGTGGGCTTAGTGTGAGTTTTGTCAATTTGTATTGAATGAAAGTAAAATTGGATAAGAGCCATCTGGTGAAGGTAAGGAGAAACCTATGTTTTGTATGCAAATTGACATAAGAACCGTTTACGTTAACACGATCGATAGTGCGTTAAAAAAGTCAGAATAAGGACAAAGGTATTAGTCTGCGCCTTTTAAACCTTGTATTACTCTATATAAGTTTTTAAGCTGACATGGTCACAATGTCACTTGTATTACTCTACCTACCAAATGTAAGGTGTGCAACTAAACCTCCTAAACCAAAGCAGACATAAGCAATTAACAATAACAAAAGTGAACTTACAAAGTGAAACTCCTTATTAATCATTGAGCAAAGATAATACACACTTTCACTGAAGGCCAGTAGCATTGACTGTGTATTTGAGAGATGCAAACGAAAATGGTGCTAACTAGCGGTGAGTGAAAGAAAAGCAGCTGTTTATCTGATGACTTTTCAGTGTTTAGTAAATTGACAAACCATTGAAATAGAGTCAGTGATTGACAATATTTAGCATAATCAGACCATAATATTCTTACTGATGAGACTCAAGAATCCTCTCTGGGAGAGGGAGTGGACCGTAATACACCACGCGGGCTGAAAAAAGACCTTGACAGATCCTGCGCTAATTCAGCGGACTCGCAATCCTACACAGGTCATCGGTCCACCTTGTGGGACGCCTTCCAACAACGTAATTGCCTGTACGTGGTCGCCATTCCAGAAATTTTCGTCCCCATCGACCATCCAACCCACATGACCCCTACCCACTGCCAATCTTAAGTATTGAAAGTGCCAAGATATATGTCACAGTCTGCACGAGAAATTCGACAAAATCGTGACACATATCTTGACCGTATGCTGTTTAGTTATAGGTGATAATTAGATTAACGTGGATTTATTAGTAAGATTAGTCGATAATTATCTCAGTTACGTTGTTTGTAAAGATTCGTAACGATTTGTAGTTAGCGCTTTCGTTTTCGATAGCGTTGTTTGTATTTACTACGCATAGTAGGAGAGATTGAGGATTTGAATTGTAAGTATAACAAAGATTTTGGATTGAGAGATTGAAATTCTTCGAATATAAGATTACTGGCTGTTCCCCGCGGCTTCGCTCCCGTGACCCGTTTTCGGGATAAAAAATAGCCTATGTCACTCAGGAATAATGTAGCTTTCTAATGGTGAAAGATTTTTAATATCGGTCCAGTAGTTTCGGAGCCTATTCGGTACAAACAAACAAACAAACAAAAAAATCTTTTCTCTTTATAATGTTGGTATAGATTAAAAGAAGACCATAAAACCATTGTATTTATGTTCTTCTTTAATCTTAATATTATTATTTATCCATTGATGGACTGATGAAACGGGGTGATTATTGATATGACTTATTAATTAATAATAATTTAAACAGAGAAGTATGGAAACATACGACATTGCGCCAACACGCAATGAAATGAAAAAACCGGCCAAGTGCGTAGGGAGGGTTCCGTACCAAACCGCAAAATCGAGTTGGTTGTAATAGGAACAGTGAGGGAATTTAAAAGAAATAATCAAATGAATCAATATTATAAAAACAATTTATAATAGGTATTTGTTAGTAAAAGTACTCATAACCGGCATGTGTGTATGACTAGATGTATGAATGTGAGTAAAGCAAAAGAAGTATGTAAGGATCATCGTAGCAGGTGTGTGTATGTATGTAAGTTAGTTAAATATACGTAGTAATAAACTTTATCACCAAATTTCAAGTTCCTAGGTCAATGAGAAATTAAAAAATCTTCGGTACATTTAAAAAAAAAAAAGCTGAATTTGGTGACTTCTTATTATCATTCCTTTGTTTTCCAATATTTTTTTGAAAACAAAACAAAGTACTCATCTACTCAACACACTACAAAAATGTATTTTCAATCTCATCTCAAAATACATATAGAAATATTTTTTGACAATTTGTATAGCTTTGTGTCAACCAGATAATTATACTGTTTACCCAAGGGACAAATTTATTTCCCAGGATAATAAATGCCAGATCATCACAATAAAATGCAGGAAGAAAAACAGTCGTACTTAACCATAATTCTATGCCAACATTGACACATCAAATGAAGTAAATAAAATAAAACTGTCAACTTAATTACCTATATTTACCTATGTTAGCCGTACATGGGTGTATGACTCGACTAACAAAATAAATGCTATGTATATGACTTACGTGTAATGAAATGAGACAGAGCACGGAATCGTAGTGCCCGGCAGTGACTAGATAAGTCAATCAATCTACTCAGCCTTTTTTCAAATATGTTGACAGTTGGCACGGCTTACATGGAACGGCTGTCTCTCCGACCTCCACATCCCAGTTTCTGCGAGACACGATACTCTTTAAAGAGAGAAGTAACGTCGCTATCACGTAAAATATTCGTGATACTAGTAAAAAGAAGAAGAAGAATATTCATGGTACGCACAAGTTTCAGCTGTACTAGCCATAGTCAGAATTGTCAGAAGCTGCCAATTTCTATGAGTAACCGGTGACACTCACTGACACACTTGGTTTGTATGAAAAGTTTTGACAATTCCGTCTCTAGCAGTGGCTGCCAAGGAATCTGGGTGTTCTGTAGATGAGCATGGGTATCTACCGTCACAGCAAACCCATAGTCAGAATTGTCACAGGCCATCAATTTCTTTGTGTAACCGGTGACACTCACGGACACATTTGTTTTGTATGGAAAGTTTTGGCAATGCCGTATCTAGCAGTGGCTTCCAAGGAGTCTGGGTGTTCTTTCATAGGTGTCGACCGTCATAGCAGACCCATAGTCAGAATTGTCACAAGCCGTCAATTTCTATACACACTCACACACACACACTCACTGACAGGCTTGGTTTGTATGAAAAGTTTTGACAATCCCGCCTCTAGGAGTGCCTGCAAAGGCGTCTTGTTGGTCTGTGGTGTATGACTGTATGCATGTATTGTACGAGTGTATGTATGTATGTGGTGTATGACTCAGGCGCATCAGGAACGCGGAACTGAACGTTCAATAAGCTCTATTGCAGTTGATTTGCTATACTTTAGTTGGTGTCGCGGCCTCACGGTATCGGGTTTAATGTTGTACACTTATATGAGGTTTTGTTGCAAAACAAAATAAGCGTGAAATCAATACGCAATACGAACAACTTGTAAGAAAGAAATAAGAATAAGAAAAGAAAAAATATATATTTGTGACCCGCACAGGATTAAACAAAAAGATCGTATAGGTTTTATTTTCCACGACAAAGTAAATCAAGAAGAAAACATGAAAATAATTGGCTCTCCCTTTCTGTTTAATGTGTCAGAATGGTGCAGATATGTTATTTTTTCTTCTGTTCTCAAATAAGCCAAGTCGACAAACGAATAAAGAAAAATATCAAAATTCAAAACGCACTCAAAAGAAACTTATGTAATATCTAATCTAATCTAATACCTTTAAACGAGCAATTCTTGTATATATGTATATTTAATATAGTCTGAATCTCGGAAACGGCGCAAAGATTTTCTTGAAATTTAGTATGCAAGGCCTTTCGGAGGCGATAAATCGATCTAGCTAGGTTTCATTTTTAGAATACGTCGTTTTCTCTATTTTCACCCGAGCAGAGCTCGGTCGCCCTGGTACTTTCTTCTTAAATAAGCTTCTGCCTGCGGCTTCACCCGAGTTAAAATTGTTTTTTTATACCAAGGCAGCTTACTACCGAGATCAAAATAAATATTTATTTTATTATTGATATGCTCGCGTTTGACCACTATCTCACCTAATGGTAAGCGATGATGTGGTCGACGATGACTCGATGAGGTACGCTTGCCTAGAAGAAACCTATTCACTCTTGACATAAAGACTCCCAGGTTGTAGCTATCAGGAAATACAGACTCCAGAAGGGTATGCCACTCCTTAGCTGTACGCACAATAAAAGTATTCCCAAAACGCTTTGTGTCGTACATTTTTCATAGTCCAAGTTATGTTCTGTCCATGTACTAAGTTCCAACAAAATTCGTTCAGTGGTTTATACGTGAAAACGTAAACTGTCGCACTTATATAACCATGAATTACCTGGTATTCTGCAAACGAAGTCCAGCTGCAGTAGACAGTAGACTCAAAAAGGAGACGACATAAAAATTTATCGTGGTTGACCAACTCTATCGACATTTACCTGTAACAAAAAAACAAAACACTCAATAAAAAAGCTCCTATTAAAGTTAATGAAACTTCACACCATAGTATCCTAGCATACATTTCCCTAGACCAGGTTTTACACCAGTTAGTAAGGAACTGGTCATGCCCGTTAATGAGCACGGCTTCTTAATCCGTTAGGTAAATTACATATCGAGGTATCGTAGTTTAGCACCCACGAGTTTGAGCGTGAGAAAATGGTCCTACTAAAGAATTAATAGTATTTATAGAGGCAAGCGAAGTGCTAGTAGGATTCAGAGTCAAAGCCAAGACATTTATTTCAATTATACTAGTATTAACAGATTTGACGCTATTCAGTCCATTGAATCGTCTATGACAGCCCACTGGTTATTTGCGCATTTACAATTTTACACACAATCAATGGAAATGATCTTAACCGGTCACTTTGACCGAATTGCAAGACGCCAAGAAGAAAAGAAAAAAAAAAGGGCAGAGACACAGTCGGTCTTCCACTCTACAAGGAGTAACAAGTAAGGAATAAATTGAAGATACGAATCAAGACAGTATTTTCATTTCCTCAACAAGACTCCAGCAAACACCAATACAGTCCACTTCAGTCAGTCTGGTCCTTCGAGGACTATTTATTTAGCGACATGAATTGCTTTGTTTATGAAAACAAAACAAAAAGACGAATTGGTCAGACATATTATTTTTATGAAGCTATGGATTTCTTCAAAATCCTTGCGATTGTGATTGAAAGTGTGACGGCATTAGGGTGCAGTTTACGGATTTTGAGCATCTTAAACATAAAAAAATATTTATTTAGTCCTTCAGTTAGATAACCTCAAAATGTTGGACATGTATATTTTCTTTTGCCACATAAATAAAAAATTACATTAATATAGTGTGTTGAATTATCGTGTGACGTCACGGTGTGCTACACTTTATACTGACAAAGTGACGTCACAAGCCCCCACTCCTGAACTTTGGTGCGCTTTATCTTTGTCATTTTTTGTTTATTTTATAAAACAAAAAAAAACAGGTGCAATATTATTTGATAATCACACTGACGGAATAAATAGAATTATCATTGCTCTACCCGGGAAACATCCCTATTATGATGGAGATATAGCATTGTTGAAAATTATCTGGGTAGTAAATAATTATTATTTATTGTTTATTATGAAAGTCGCTATTCTCCCCTGAATCGGCTTTAAGAAATGTTCCAAAAAGTAACCAAGCTCTACCATGGAAACTAGCCACAGACTAAAACCTCAAATATTGACTAATTTGTCAGTTCCTGACCTTCATAGGTTCAGGTAATGAACAAACAGCCTGAAGCCTATTGACCGACTGTACGGTCTGCAGATACAATTGCGGTCGGCAAATGTTTGTTTACCGTGTGTGTACTAGGTGTGACAATTAGATTGATTTGTTCGAACTGTTATGTTGACTGTACTATAGCAAAGTTAGCCACAAGAAATAATGTAGTCTTCGTTTTGGTTTTGGTGTTCACCAATCAAAAGTTATCATGGCACACGCTACTTGCATTATTTTGTGCAATATTTGCAATAAGTTCTTATAGTAAAACTATCGTTTGGGTTTATGGATATCATGAAGAAACGACTAAATGTATCTTTTCAAAATAAAATTATTTGCATTGTTGAACTACTAATCTATCCCTGTATGGTGACTGTTTTGCAATTTTTCTTCTTCTTATGGTATTTATTTACGCTCAAAAATGCGTCAATATTAGTGTTGAAATATGGAACTTTCGACGCGACATAACTTTGAAACATATATTTTTTTAGTTTTTCATTCCATTTTTTTTTAACGTACACCGTCAAACAGTGGAGTAATCGCCAGACTAAGTTTGTGTGGAAGAATGATCAACTAAGGCGACCTTAATTCCGTAAACAAATTTTATTTTTTCTGCAAGTATTGTAGTAATTTTCCATTCAGCTATTGTTTTTTATTTATCTATGAGAATATTTATTGACAAAGGTTTATTGGCTTACCTATTATGTAAATGATTTAGAATTCATAATTAGGTAGGTATTAGTCATCTATTTATGAACATTAATAAGGAAAATACTGCTATGAATTATAATTTATATTTTCCTGGTTTATACCACTTCTTTTTTATTTCAATCATGACGCCATTTTCTAAGGGCTCTTTCAATTTATACGCTGCGGTGCCGCGCCGCAGCGGCGCATTTGTCGTACTGCGCACGACCGGTTGATGTTTTCCTTAAAATTAATGAACACATTTAGTCGTCATGCTGCCGTGCGCGACCTGCTGCATTGACAATTAACTTAATTGCATTTAAATCGAACGCAAATATTGTCAAAATAAAAGCCTTCATTTATCCCCCTGGGCCAATCTATTGATCCAATAAAAAAATAAGAAATCAAAGGTCTTTCATTCCAATTTCAAAACTGAGGTTCTCAATTGCAAATGGCGGTCGAGTTACTCTCTAGCATCATAGACGGATTCAAATAAAGGCATATTTCCACTTTCAACTTGCAAATGGCAAATAAATTGAGCAAATTCAATTGCCACGAATTGCCATGGGGGATATGACCCGTGTCACTTTACAATTTAGACATATTTGACCTACCCCAACACTTGGTATAAATTGGCTTGCCCGCAGATTGGAATATACCGGTCAATAGATTTAATAGATTGGCCCAGGGGGATAAATGAAGACTTTTATTTTGGCAAATATTTGCGTTTTATTTAAATGCAATTAAGTTAATTGTCAATGCAGATGAATAAATAATTTCTATTGTTATATATTTTGTTTGTTGCCTTAGTCAATAGCAATCTACAATAACACACAGAAAAAGCTTTTTTGAATTAATATTATAAAGAGGTAAAATTATTTGTTTATTATTTTTGTAAAAGTCCCTGGAAGTGCTGATTCAATTACGATAGTACTTTGGCTACACTATAGCTGAGCACCATAATCTACTTTTTATCGCGTAAAAGCAAGATTCCTGTAGACCACGTGAGAGAAGCCACAGGAAAAGGTAATAATAAATTAATTAATAAAAACTTTTTTACAAAAAAAAATACAGCCGTATTCTAAATAAAAACACTACAAAGTGAAAAACAACTTCAATTTCGGCAGTCGGTGTTCCTGTTTTCGTTCCTTCGTTTTTAGACACCGACTTCCGAAATTGAAGTTATTTTTCACTTTTTAGTGGTACATAATAAAGAAGTTCTATAGTAGGGTACCTATAATGTCCACCTATAATGCCAACAGTAATTCCAGATTAGATTACCCGAATAACATAATATATGTAACTTGAACATAACCGGTGGCATGAGACTGTACGCGAATGAATTGTACACATCTGTCATTTATTGAAGAGTTCTGTTGTATACCTCCGAAGTTCTTCATCAGATCTTTATCATATTTATATTTCTAAATGGTCCCACCATTTAGAAATATAAATATTTCGAACAAAAAAAGAATTTTGCAGATCTGTATAAATATGACGGAGTTATGTCCGAACAATGAACATACATAAAGTATATTCTATTCTATTCTATACATAAAATAAATAAATAGAGACAGCTGAATTGGGAACCTCCTCCTTTTTGGAAAGTCGGTTAAAAAGGTTTAGTAGCATACAAAACCATACAAGGCCTTAAAACCTACAATAGTCATTTGTCTAAACAAGCTAATCATTCAATATATCATTCGACTAATTGGTCGTAAATTAGAACACTTGTTACACTCTTAACATTAAGACTGACAATTCATTAGTTAATTTAAGTATTGTTGTTTACTTGACGATAGTAATATACTTGTTGTTTGTTTAAAGTATGCAGTTGCTAATAAATTATGTATTAATATTCATGAGTTACGAAGCACATGTTTACTAGGCAGGTTATTAAATAACACGATTAATTGATTAACAACATTGTGTAATATAGTAGTCATAATACCTAAAGTCAAGAATTATTTTTAAAACATGATAAGATTACGTATTAGAATAGTTAAATCAATCAATCAATTCTTATTGCAACTACCAACCTACATATACGTTTCGGAGGCAGGTATGTGATTAATAGTCGGGAACAAAGAAATATCGCTTGTAAACTTATTAATTCAGTTTTGTTTAATTGGCAACATTTAGCTTCTGATTCATATCTCAGTTCGATTTTATTCGATTGACAACACTTTATTTTTCTTATGTCAAAACACTTGAATTCGAAGCAATACTTTGCCGGATGATTTTGTGGGCCAATGAAAAGCAGGGGTGTCTATACAGGCGCCCTGAGTGGATTCTCTCGCCATTGTTGTGCTGGAGTTGGACGCGCGTTTCGGGGTTGAAAAGAGTTGTGAGGAAAAGAGTTGGGAGGTATTCTAAAGTGGCGTGTATAAACTTGAAAGAGTGTGTTTTTGTTGAGAGAAAGCGAAACATTGGTGACCGAATCCGCTGCTTCGTTGTTGGAAAAAGGACTATCTCGGACGGCATTTACTTTACTTGCTTTGTGCCAGCATTAAACCCAACATGACGCTCACGAGTCCCACGAGAGACTCTCTGAGAGACATGGAGCATGAACTCGAATTTATTGAGGAGAGTCCTCTTCAGACATACATATATTAGAGTCTGAAGCTGACGCTGGCTTTTTAGTAATTTTAGCAGGCATTTTTCTGTCCTAGTAAACTCTTTTATTCAGGTTAATTTAATGCAACTTTTATTTATTCCTCATTAACTTTTACTTATCCTTGCTCTGAAAAGCCTTGTAGCAATTACACAAATCGAGCACAATCATAGATATAAATCTAACTAGATGACGCGATTGTATGTACTTCGCGTGTCAACAATCAGAGTAAAATAACGATCAATGATCGTAATTTGAACTTTTCATTCAGCATTATCGGCACCGGATATCCAACGAAATCTAGAAAAATGCCTTTTATGCAATATTGAGCTGTAAAAACTGAATAGAGTTCGCCGAGGCATTGGAAATATTTTCTTTTATTGGTAAATAAATTTGTTTTTAAAATGTGTGTGAAAAAGTGGCATGCTTGGTTTTCATACAGAGGGACTTGCGTTATCTAGTTAGATTTATGTCTGTGGGCACAAACTTATAATAAACTAACTTTAAGTCCAGGTTTCTCACAAAATTTTCCTTCATCTTTATCAGCGATGTCTGACTAACAAACTTAGAAACACATAAACATCTAATTTAGTAAATTCTGGAACATTATTGGTAAATTAAAAAATATGTGGGTTACTTAATCATTTACAGTAAGTCTCAAATTCTTTCTTCGAAAATACTCAGAATACCTACCGTAGCCAACAAACGAACCAGAACAACCTTCAACACTTTATATTATACCCATAATAAGCTTTTGACTTACGTTTGAATAGACGAGTGATGTTAACCTAAATGACCATAAGTTATGAACTTAGAATAGCAGAAACGTACGAAGGTGTGGACCGTTATGTGCAGTTGTTAGAGAGGCCAGAGGTCAAGACGGTGAGGTTGATGAGATGCAGTAGGAAGCGAAAACTGTAGACCTTTAACTGAAAGTAATGTTTGGATATGTCTGTGATAGTGATAGGTGGTGCTATAGATTCCGCTGGTGGTTTCTAATATTTGTCAAATTTGTACACTAAGCATCTGTTGACAGCGCAATTTTGAGCATTTTTTGAGGTTTCTAGAGCATCTAAAGATAATGTGTCATCAAAAAGGAAAACATAGGGGCATAGTATATATGTATCTTTCATTTTCAGTGTATGAAATGTCTTTTAAATTGGTCCAATATTGGAGGAGGAAATAGACGAGAGCCAAACCTCGAATTATGACTTTTTACTAAGGAAATTCGTCCATTACCCTAAAAATCGTGAACTGTTTTTATAAAATGCAGAAAGATGACGGGGTTTAAGTTCGTTGTGATATTATCATCATCATATTTGCGTGACTTTTCCCTTTTGTTGAGATAGACTTCCAGTCTAATCCAAAGACCTTATACGTATTTCTTTTGGTCTAATCCGTTGCAGTTGTTTTTTTAATAATGTCACGGTGATTTGGCCTGTATTCAAATCAAATGTGATGAAAACTGAGAGTATAATCCTAAAAACAAAACTGTCTTTCTGTACTTGTACTTACAACATAAAATCACGATCTGGTATCTTTAAGCCATTCAACTCAAGCTATCACAAGACAGGGAATTCTTGAATATTAGTTTCTTAATCAATAACACGGTTAACCAACCTTGTCAATCTTTCAAACTCGATAAACCTCAGTAGTTCACACTCTACTCAGTCCCCCACAAGTACAACACCGTAATATCACAACAACTTGTACTCAAGTGCCTCTCAATGCATCGCAGTTAACATTAACTCTGAGTAAATATGTCAACATTTAACTTTAGTAGTTGTTAGCTTGGCTATATCAGCATCTGAAACACACCTTGGTGATTCATAGGAATCATAAAGACTACATCTAAACTATCATTATAAAGGAGGTAAAATAAATTATATACGCAATGGGATCCCGTCGTCCTCGAAGAAGGCTTAGGAAACGCTGGCGGTTTATGACGGGTTGGTCGGAATTTTGGAAAAGAGAACACATTGGAAAGATCTTTGCCCATCAGTGGGGCAAAACAGGTTGAAAAAATATTATGTATTTTTTATTATTTGTGATAGGCTTGCGTTTGACCATTATCTCGCCTGATGGTAAGCGATGATGTATGTGGTCGACGGTGAAGCACGCTTGCCTAGAAGTAGCCTATTCGCTCTTGACTTGAAGACCCCTAGGTTTTAGCTATCAGGAAACAAAATACTACGGTAGGGAGTTCTACTCCTTAGCTGTATTCACAATGAAAGTATTTGCAAAACGCTTTCTGCGTATGAGTGGGATATCTACCATGTACCGATGGCGCATTGCCGTACATCTTCTAGTCTGACAATGGAAAGAGCTAGGTGGAATCAAATTGTGCAGTTTAGTTTGTTTGTAGAAGAGAATTTCTGAAAATTATTTCACTGATAGACAGTAATGGCGCTGCCTGTGAAACAGGCCACGGAAACGAAGCTGCTGGAAAAGCTTATTTATTCTAAAATTTCCCTGACTGATTTACTGGCAGACAACAACACACAGTCAATACCAGTAAAGAAAAACGAAACGAAAAACGAACGAAAAAAGGACCGACTCATATATTGGGACTATTTGCAATAAGAATAACCTTGAACAAATTACGCGTCTTTTATTTTGAAATGACCTAAAAACAAATGAACAGCACACGTTCTAAAAACAAACTTTCAGTCATAAAGCTGACATAACCACAAACAAACAACATTGTCTGTGGTCACAAATAATTTATTTCGACTCGAATTACTAATTTGATGCGAATTACATTCAAAAGCTGCGGTGTAGGTTTAGAATGACAACACCAACCAATCCGTAATTTGAAATGATACGGCATGACAAATTAGTTGCAAGGGTTTTCCTGTGTTATCTGTCTAGCCTACTAAATATGAAGAGTATTTTATTATCTCCAAAGAAAACCAAAATGAAAGCATTCCCTGCGAAATCTGAAAAGCTATTTTATTTAGCTATTAAGGAGTTTATCAGATGCAGAGAGATGTGGAAGGAATGAACAAAGAGGGAAGGTCTGCCCAGGAGTGCAATAGTTCAAACTGATTTTCAAAAAAATAATACATTCTGACAATAGTTTCGGCAAGACAAAAAAATGGTAGTAAAAATATCGGGACATGAAACTTATTCTAAAATCTTACAAAACCCTAGATTGAAGCTAAAAATAAGTTAAGAAACCATCGGACTCATTTGGCATCTAATGTGGCATAATTCGTCAATATACAAGAAACCAAATGCAAAATAATTTGGGCGTCTCTATTTTGGCTATGCTATTCTATAGCCTGTCCCTTATTGATACAAAAATGAATTCCTATAACCGACCCCTGACTTCGGCCCTCCTTTCAATCCCCATAGAGTTAGCTAATTGAGCGATTGTATATACCATGGGGGAGCCAATATCTTCATTTTTATGGGTATCGATTGACCGTCACTTTGGAAGACCTATTGATTAGATAGCCATGCCGGTATCAGTGGAGTTTGATAGCTATTTAGATTTGGCAGTAGTTTCACTGCGTGTTGCACAAATTGTCATGTTTCCTGGGTAGAAAAGTGATAATTCGATTTCACTGACGGACGTCAGTGAGATTATCAAATATTATTGGACCCGTATTTTTTGCTGTATCATATAAATTAAAATTTAAAAAGATAAAGCGCATCAAAGTTCAGGAGTGAGGGCTTGTGACGTCACGTTGTCAGTATAAAGTGTAGCACACCGTGACGTCACACGATATTTCAACGCACTGTATCGTCGTAATTTTTTGTTTACGTGGCAAAAGAAAAAAAACGTGTCCAATATTTCTATGTTATCTAACTGACAGACTAAATAGATATTTTTGCCAACTACCCTTTTGGGTAGAAGTGAACTTTGCTTTTCATGCATTCTGTAATTGTAGGGAATCGGAAAATTTCAATTTAAAGAATACATAACTCGCAGTAAGATCTATGTTCCGTAGTCAAAATGGTATTTTACTTTTGCGATGGATTCACTTATGTTTTTATATAAAACAGTTTCATCATATAATCAACCTGTTGAGTTCCAAAAGTTAAAAGGAGGATCAATTAAAATAATCGTTCTTATAATATTTTCGTTGGACAGACGAATCAGCGTAAAGAACTGTGTTGTTCTCGCTCTATCTTTTTAAAAGGCTTCCTAGTAGTGTGGAACACCTAAATATTTATAAGCCTTTCCTTGTTTCATGGAAACCTGACCATTATGCCGTGCTTGCCCAAATTCTCATTCGTACACCTAATTTAGACGCAGCAGGACCCAGTTAGGACCCTCCAAAAACCGTTTTTACACCCGCATAACCTAAAAACGAGTTAAGTACCTTAATTATAACAAATGGTACTCATTCATTATGTCTTTCTCTGTCTTTTAACCTACGTGAGAAAGGGACAGCTGTAGTCCTGAAGTTTCGTGGGAAGAATTGTTTAAATAGTATTTATGACACTCTGTTTATATTACAGGACTTGGTTAAGGAGAAATTAGATCCAATTGCGTCGGTTTGTTTTGAATATAAAGTGCTTGAGTTGTAAAAGCTAATTTGAGAGGCGTAGTGTGATACTTTATTATGGCTAGGTGGTGAAATGCCATGGGATGAGAATACTACTGAATCAGAGGACACTGTACGATTAGAAATGTTCTATTATGCAAACCTACTTGAGCACTTAGGAACGTCAGAAGCTAAGTGGACGGATAAATTCGTCGTTTAAGAGAAGAACCGGCCAGAAAACTGAACGGTCACTCTTTTATAAATAATTTGGCCTGTAAAAGAGATAAATACTTTAAAGTAATCACTATAGGAATGAAACAAGTATATCTTTAGCTAATGCAATAGCAAAATAAAAAGATCAATTATGGGATGAAAGAAAGCTTATTACATTTACTAGAGTGATCCCAAAATCAGCAAGTACCCTCCTTTTAGGTTGCGCTGGAGTCGGGCTAACACACTTTTAGTTTTAACCATCTTTTCGAGGCCACTTCTGCATACACAAAATGGTTAAAATCCATGTATGAAATTCGTGAATCATACGATTAATCATTTTAGCACACATAATATTCTTTAGCACCGCTATAAAAAAAATGCAAACAACACAATCTCAAGCTTAACAGTTTCTGAGAAAATCGCACATGACAAACAAACACATTTTTATCTAACTAACCGGATGCTGTAGAGAGCTGATACAATTAGATTGTATTGCAATACCTTTTGAGAAAGATAAAAAAATCTTTGACATGGGAAATTACGAGCCGACTGTGCAGAAATGGTGTTATGTGTTTCAAGAATGTGAAATAGATTTTATTGGTCTTGATGGCTGTCGAATCGATTGATTTATTTAATCCTTTTACGTTGGAGTTAATATTAAGAAAACTTGTGTTGAATTGAAAGTCTTGAAATGAAATCGGATAAATATAGCTTTTTTTAAAAGAGGCCGTTTCAAGAACCAGTACGCTGTTCAGCACAATGGTAGTTAAAACTTTAGAAAAATTTTCGATGACAGTAACTTAAGATTAACAGGATATAAAGAAAAACAACATATAGCAGTTAAGGCTAAAAATTGCTAAAATTTTAACATCACTTTTGTTCTAGAAATCTTTCTGAGGACTTCTTTGATATGGAGCACTTTGACACTTTGTCATGTAGAATGCGAGACTGAGATGAGCGTGGCCGTTCAATATTCTCCCTCACAAGAATTGTGACGAACTGTTGTCTAGATCATTGTCAAAGAGAAAAATAAGATAAATTGAACGAAGAAGATAACGCTGAGAAGAAAGAACTTTCGAGAAAGGAAGTCCCAATGGCATATCATGTACCATATATACATAAATTATCCTTAAAGGAGAAAGTCTTGTAATGTATGGGGTAACTTTAAGGTCGGGTCAAGTTCAACGTATTAAAGACTTTCCTCGACTCCATGGCATAACTTAGCATAAATCAGTCGTCGCCATATTTTAGCATACACGGTGAATTTTATGAAGAAAGGTTTGTTTACTTACTTGGGTATAATAGAGAGAATTATGTTAAAGTAAGGAACATTCGCTTCCTTTTATCCCATTTTCTTTGGGGTTGGCGAAACATCCTTCTTAATCCGTATGTACTACTGTTTCAGTCAGCAGTTCAGCACTCTCAATAGTCAACCCGTTTCTAGGCTTATCATCTTTCACACAGACCATCCATCACTTCTTTGGTCTTTATCTAAAGTTAAAATCAACGCAATGACAATAATTCGTCAAACCGAAAGGATCTTACTATATTCTCTAAAAGTAAAAACTTCTAATATTGAAAACTCTAACTAAGAAGAGACTACATTGATGATTAGCCTAAAACCTGAAAATTTCCCTCTCCAATCGTATGCCATTTAGCTCAATCCTTTGCAACTCCTACCCTGAATAAACCTACCCAGCCAAGGAGTTACTTAGTTCTTCAAAACTCTACTTCAGTCCATATTGTTGAAGATTAGACTTAACCCAGTGTCTTTCAAAATAAGCTCAACGTACACTCCAAAAGACTCAGTAACATAATTTAATTCCACAATATACAATCTACGTCTTTTCTTCGACCCCGAATCAGCGTCAATTGAAGCCAATAAAATTACATTTCTCCAATAAAAAACCGCATCAAATTCGTTACAGTCATGTACATTATAATGTACCTATAGTACACATTGTAAGTATGGCTTGTATACCTCTCCCCCTTACGAAAGTCACGTCGATTCGAGCTGCATTCTTGTGCTGTGATTCAGTAACAAAATATATCGGAGAAGTAGCTGTTGATATGCTATGAGAAGATTTATTGGGCGATGAAAAGATATTAAGTGGGCAAATGATTGATTTTGAAGTTGAAGCATGGCAAGTTTGACACAATCCAAAACTATAAAAGAAAAGCAATATATCATGGGAAACATCAGAAGGAAATATATGCCTCTCTCATATGTATTAAAATATTACATTGTTTAAATGTTAAGATACAGCGAGCTAGAATACTACCACTTTTGGTCTCACATATCCAGGCAATTTATAAGACACCGGACATGGTCATTCATCTAATGCCTTTTTTCAACGATTAATAGCAACAACGACACTAACTTGGTCTGTATTTAACACGAGAAATGTCTAATTTATATTAAAGAAGTACTTCTAAACACCATCATCATCCATCTTTTCTCTCTTACCTCTTCTGCCAACGACTATTCCACATTTAATCTCTTTCCCACGCCACAGCTATACCCCAAACTATAGCAACGCATAGCTCCATACATTCACTATACAACACTCTTACCATACACTTCGTTAAGTCCGTCTTCACTAGATATTTTGGGGTGGTCTTGTTATTTCTCTTTATGGGGTGGAGAAAGATATTTTATTTGCTTCTATTACCATAGCTATCTATTTTTTTTTTGGATATTTGAGATTGGGAGATTGTGTTCGATTTTGTATTTATAGGGATGGAAAAGATGGATTGGTATGGTAGTCGTAAATTATAAAGTTTTGTGTGAGTAAGGCAATCTTTTTTGGGGTTATTTTTGAAATAAGAAGAGTTTTACTTTTTAGCTACTGAGCAATTTTAAAAAGCGAATTGCGGAAACACTTTTGACAGTTACAAAATTAATGTTTTTTTTTTCCTATCATACTATATCATAACTTAACTATGGCAATGGCAAAAGAATAAGTCAAGAAATTGTGCTTATAGGTACCAACACTATAAAAATACTACAGCTGTTCATCTTCAAAGATCGAAACAATTATGTATATGCATTGTACAAAAATAAATGTGTATACATTTTTCTAACCCTTATTAAAACTTCTTAATCATTCTTAACCCTTCGTCATCTAATTACCTTAATCACTAACCCGTAAATGCTGACTTGACATCAGCATGACATATTGTCAAAAAAAAACTATCCATAGACAAAGTGTAACAAATTAATTCCACGGTTTGTTTTAGGATAAAAATAAATAACATAAAAATAACTTTGTTTAAAAATCAAAAATTCAAAAAACCCAACTGCTTCAAAAGCGAACTAAAAAGACGTAAACAAGGAAAAAATCATGCTGTGCAGTCGGAGGATACATATTCGCGGGCTGGCTGACCAAAATCTGGTGTATCCTCCGCCTGCACAGCATGATTTTTTCCTTGTTTACGTCTTTTTAGTTCGCTTTTGAAGCAGTTGGGTTTTTTGAATTTTTGATTTAACTTTTTTTATTTATAACTTTTTAGTTAAGTTTTTTTCGATTTAGATACATTTAAACATATAAGTGTTATATATTTTTGAAATCACCTCTTAAAACCCTTTATTTTGATACCCCACACAAAGGGTTTGGAAGAAAAAAAAAATTTGGACCCCCACAATATGGCGCCCAAAATCCGCCATTTTTCTATTATCCAATTTTAACGTAGCCTATGACACTCGCAGGGTTAAGACGAATCGATTGACGTATGAATCATCAAAATCGGCCAACGCGTTTGGTCTCTGGAACGCCACATAGGAACAAACATACATACATACATACATACATACATACATACATACATACATAGACTGATAAACACATTACCCTCCTTCGGCAGTCGGGTAAAAAGGGCGCTCGGGAAGTGGTGAGCGATGGCGTTATTATTTCATGTTTTGTGTGGTCTTGGGATTAAAAATATAGAACAATAGGTTCATGAAAGAAATACGAGTATTACTTTAAGTACTATAAGAATCCATTTTGTTCCAGTCGCCATGAGAGTTCTTTTTTACCGTAAACGGCCCAATCTTGGCAAAAGACTGACTGAAGTAGTCAAAGTAATGTTAAGAAAAGCCAAAATATAAGAGGTTGACCTCTTGATATTTCGGTAACGCATATGATACTATACGCTTAGATAAAGTACCTATAGATGGAGCCATGGCGTGGCCGCACATGAAACAATAACACTTTGGCTTTTACAGCCTAGAACACTTCAACCGACCATCGCACTGACACTTATTATCTATAAATAACCCAATGTTTTGTCTCAATAAACACTTAATCCCGCGAAATCACAAAAAAATCAAACACGACCGAGTTAGTTTGTCAAACCTGCCATTATATTAGCGTTTGACAAACAACAAAAGCCGGCCATGGTGACAAAGACAAAAAATAATCTTTTGTCCTTATTATTTACATGGGGCTGCCAATTAGCGATCTCGCTCTATCAATCAAGCTCATTTTATGGCTAAATCTATAGGTACTTTATCTAAGACTATATGTTTTGGCTTGGACAATTATTATTGCTGATAGTCACTAGAATCTTCAAACCAAAAGCTACTTAATTATATGAAGAAAACGCTTGCACAGCCCGCGCAATGCTGAGCCAGTAGTTTAGGGGTCCAAACACAAAACTGCGGTTCGACGTCGCATCGTAAAAATCTACGAACTTGTTTTCGCATCGCGTCAATTCGCAGTTTTGTGTTTGGGCCCTAAATAAATCTGAAAGTCCCTTAAATAATTTATAGTTCGGATCCAGAACATCCCTTTGCTGTCCCCCCAGCGATGCCCTGAGTCGAGGTCCGTCGTACCCACAGCGTGGTTGCTTAGGTTAATCTTTTTGTTGCCCTGGCTGGAGGCTCTAGTTTAGTCTCCACACGATCGCCCGGCTAAGCAGTAGCCAATCATTCTGATTGAACTGCGATAAACAACACAAAAAAAAATAAGAAAACGCTAGCACAAGTACTTACTTATAGCTCATACTCTGGTTAAAAATATTAAGCAGCCGGCAAGAGGCTCTATACAAAATACCATTCTATCAGTGAAGGCGAAGGTCAAAATACCAAAACGTAAGGCATTGGTCTCGTAAAATTTCCATAGCGGTATTCCCATACATTTTTTTTAATTTTGTGTTGCTCCTGCAACGCTTTCATTGTGCCTAAGATGGTAACAAGGCTAACTGCCCAGAATGGGTATAGGTACATTTAGAACTGTCATTCGTCTTGGCCATTTTGTTAAAATCCCATAATTATATCACTTTACCCGGTACTTTATACCACACGTCAACATTAAAGGGTTATAACCCTCTCGCGCTGACGGCTCGCTTCGTTAACCCTAGTTACGTATAAAGTGACGAACGATACGCTTATTTTATGGTTTGTTTGCTGTATCGCTTATAGTATTATGGGGTTAACTCCCAGCTGATTGTGGTGATGTGAGTCATGGTTTTAGGAGTTTTAAGCTTGTTTTTATTGACATAACAACACGCATGTGGCTAATTCTTCGAATAAGCAGCCTAAGGCTGAATACACCAGATTTGCCCAGTTTTATTTATTAATTCCTTGCAGCTAATAAGCAGGCTCTGATACCATAAATATGGACACTGGCTGGCTTCTGAGAATTTCCTAAGGGACAACAAATGCTTCCCAGCGAGCATTCACTTTCTATCAAAACTATGAACGTTCGAGTCGAACATTCCCTTGCGAGCTTGGAGCATTCGAATACGATCTCGTCAAATGTCATTCATTCCATAATACGATTGACCAAGGTCACAAATACTTAAGATCAAGGAACTGTTCCTTGCTTTACAAGTGGCTAGTAATATTCCTACATACATACTCATTGATTTCATTATCGTAGTACTCGCTTTCGAGCGATTTATTTGCGTGCGAGCATTCGAATGCGAGCCGTTTTCGCGAAAATCGTTGCGACGTCCACATTTGGCCAAAGTTCGCGCTTGCGTGTGAGCTTTATAACGCTCGGCTCAACGTCCACATGCTGATTACACGTGAATGCTCATTACACGTGAATGCTCTCAGTGAAGACGTACCTTTATGCAAAAGCCCCATACAATTTTGCCAAACCTAAGGAAAGAAGCCATGACAGGACTTTTGGGTTTACAAATTGCTCGATTGACTTCAGGCTATAAAGGAACCCTTAGGACCGATTTAACAAATTAAACTAATCGCGATTAGTTCAACTAAACTCAGCGTTCTGACTGGTTTCTCAGCGGTCTCAACCAATCAGAACGCTGTATTTGCATAAACTGAGTTTAGTGGAGCTAATCGCGATTTTATTCTATTTTTAACTAACTTAGTACATCATTTCAAATACTTAATTAAAAATAACTACCTATATATACACTTAAATAAAAATAAAATAAAACTACGAAGCAACAACAACAACTACTACTATACTCGCGATTAATTTCATTGGTGAAATTGGCCCTAAATCATGATATTTGGCATTAATCTCTTGTGAGATTTTAAACTGCAGTCATTTTTAGATATCACTAGCTGTTCCCCGCGGCTTCGCTCCCGTGGACCACCCCACAGGACCCGTTTTCAGGATAAAAAATAGCATATGTCACTCAGGAATAATGTAGCTTTCTATTGGTGAAAGAATTTTTTAAATCGGTCCCGTAGTTTCGGATCCTATTCGGTACAAACAAACAAACAAAAAAATATTTCCTTTTTATAATATTGGTATGGTATAGATAACTATAAAAGTAGGTACTCGATCAGATGAAATAATTTGTAAAGACATTTATAACGTTCTCACGAGTTTTTAGACCATTTTAGGATACCTAATCTTCCACTGCATGACCTTAAATTATTTTTCTCTAGTGACAATTTTTTAGCCAGCCTGCCAGTATCAAAATCATTCGTTTGTCAAACACCAAACCCACTGAAACATGACTCTTCGGACAGTATTGTGTTACCCAATTCTAGACGCAATCAATTGACCTTCGCTTCACTTTTCTAGACACACGGAAGCGCCTTCAGTCTTGCCAATTAATTAATTAGACTTGATAAACTAACGCACATTTGCTAAAACTAGAACACAAAAGAAACATTGCAGACAGAAGGCCAATAGAGCTAGGATCACCAGACAGTTGTGATAAAGTCCTGTCAATCCCATACCTACATTTTGTACAGTTCGACAGTCGTTGCTAAGGATAAAATTTCACTTTGTCTAATAATTAACTCTCTAACTTATTTGACCATTTGTTACACTAAACAATTGATGAACTAACGCGTTTTAGCGAGAATTAAAGCCATTGGATAGCGTTTTATTTAACCATTGGTCGAATTAACTATGGATAAAAAGCTTGGCCTGAAAGTCTAGGCCGTCTGAATTCGATTCCTTAGCTACATAAGATGTTTCTAGATTTTTCCATCAAATGTTTCTCAGTCGCAGATGTGAGTTTGGAATTGTGCCCGCATTCCTAATCCTTATTCAAAGAGCTTGTCCCGTATTAGATGGAACTTAAACATAACTGGGACATGTGGAGATCCGCAAGAGAACCAGGGTTACAGACATAGCCCGAAGAATTGCCAAACTTAAGTGGCAGTGGGCAGGGCACATTGCTCGCAGAACGGATAGCCGATTAAAGTCGAAGACGTTGCATTGGAAGGCCTCCCACCAGGTGGACCGATGACCTGGTGAAGGTTGCGGGGATCCACTGGATGCGGGACGCACGGGACCGGTCCATGTGGCGACGCTTGGGGGAGGCCTATGTCCAGCAGTGGACGTCTTTCGGCTGATATGATGATGATGATGATGAGACATGTGGGTGTGCACTTTAGAGAGGTTCACATCTGGCTACCTTCGGGAAATACAGGCCTCATGTTCTGTTACGTTATGTAAGACAGTACGAATATAATGACCGTACGAAGTGGAATTTCTTTACCAATCTTTTAATTGCAGCTCGTGCCAAAACAAAGCCTTGTGTTTATTGACATTGACCCCTGCAAGTAATAAGTATCAATAAACGGTGCACCTTCTATTAGTGTGTGATTCATACTGACTCTTATTTGTACCAGTCGGAGAGCAGTGACTCTATTTTATGTTACGGAGAGATTGGGGCACCGGACAATTGAGATAATGACTAGATTTTTTGTTTATATTTTTTATTAGAATTGAATGTTTGTGTGTACATTTTGAGTAATAGATGTCTTATACATTGATATTAACTTAATTAATTATGAAATAAAAAATAAACATACAAAATTAAACAACTGAATTCTGCTAATCTTAATGTCAAACTTCTTAAAAACATTCACGGACCACGAAAACTAGTTTTGTTCTAAATGACAAATACACATATTATTGATTAATAAGAAATCAATTATCAAAAAAGAACAATTTAGCTATGCATGTAAAACACAAATCAAAACACCATATCTCACACGTCACAAATTCCTTTTTTAGGACCGTAGACGTTTTGACCTTAGCTATACGAATACTTTTATTATGCGTATAGCTAAGGAGAAGAATTCCTGGATTCCGGAGTCTGTGTTTTCCGATAGCTACAACCTCCGGTCTTTAAGTCAATCGTGAATAGGTTACATCTAGGCAAGCATGCTTCCCTGTCGACCACATCAACGCTTACCATCAGGGTGAGATAGTGGTCAAGCGTAAGCCTATCCAATTCATAAAAAACCGGCCAAGTGCCTGTCGGACTTCACATATTTGGGGTTCCATACCAAATGTAGAATATATTGGTATTTGTTAGTAAAATATACGTAATATCACCAAATTTCAAGTTCATAGATCAATGGGAAGTTACAAATTTCATCGGAACAAAATTTTGTGGCAGACAGACGGACACGTGAGTGACAGCAATAGGGCTCGTTTTGGACCCTTCGGGTACGGAACCATACAAAAGAAAGCTACTATCGAAAAAAAAAACAATTTAGCTATAAGTGACATGTAAAACAAATCAAAACACCATCAACAACAACCTTTTCATCAACTAGTAGCGTTATGTCAAATTTCGCGCCTAACCGCCATCTTTGTCACGCTTCTAAACACGCACGATAGAAATAATTGATTGTAGTGTAAAGTTATCGTGTCACGCGAATTAAAGCTTGTTAGAGAGTGCGGTCTAATGAGGCCTTGGACCAGGTGTTGTTGAGTTCGATGTTGTTTATCGATGTCAAGGTGATTTGTTGAAGAGCTAGCTTTGTTTTATGATTTAATAGAAGATTATGTTCGATCGTGGGTCTAAGCGAGATGGTTTTGCAAGCTAGAAGTTGTCCAAGCCTCAATGGTTGGATTAGGGGATTAACTAGGCCTCCAAGATCTGATCAATTTCTGAAATCACGACCTACATACAACTTGTAAGTCGCGGCCGATACCTCTGGGCCACCAAGCTCTTAAGGTTGAACTAGTCGACCGCACGAACTATTTTGTGCGCGGGGTTAAAATGCATGCTATCTTATCCGACAACTCGTACGAAAGAAATATATGCTGTGATGAGCAGTAAGAAGCTAGTTCGCGAACGAATTAGCACTTTTGCAAATTTGTATCGAAATGGATGATGATTTAGGACGAAAACGAGCACGCGAAAATTTGTAAACAGACCGTTGGGAGTCTAGATATCATGAAAAAACAACTACATGTATTTTTATAAAATAACATTATTTGCATTGTTGAATTACTAATCTATCCCTGTATGGAGGCCGTTTTGCAATTTTCCTTCTTCTTATGGTATTTATTTCCGCCCAAAGATGCGTTAAAATTATTGTTGAAATATGGAACTTTCGACGCTCATAACTCTCAAATATATTATTTTTTTACATTTTTGTTTCCATACAGGACTAGATATTGATGAAACAAAATGATATCATTTTTTATTTTGAACATACAACGTCAAACAGTGGAGTAATCTCTAGACTACGTTTGTATGGAAGAATTTTCGACTAGTGTATCCTTAAGCAAGGCATCGAGACATAAACCTAGAACCGAAAGCAGGTGGTCATAGAGGCAAGACGTTTGTCTATAGCCACTTTGTTAGTCTATCAGCGATGGTGGTGATGGTCGAATTACCTAAATATAAGGAATTGGTGACGTGACATTACGATAGAGGTTGGCAATCCCATACATCATATATTACCCATCGTTACCGCAACGCTTTAGTTGATCGAACGTCACTTGTATAGATCCTCTGGTTCTTCTTAATTTGAAATTGTGTTGACACTTTTTTTTTCTTTGTATCTTCACAGATTTTCATGTTATAACAACTGTCAAGATTTAAAACTGGCCGGATGTAACAAAAGCGTTCAAATAACAAAACACCACAGTTCTCTGCGTATTCTGAAACTTTCGTCTACAACCAAAGTATTTGCATGTCAATAGGTCATTCATTACAGAAATGCTACGGTGATTATTCATAGTAATTATTTAATGAGCGTGAACCGACATGAATGGATGTCACGCCGGGGGTAGGTAGACAGACACCCCTGCGAAGACACGTGGCTCGAGCACCAGTATTGTTAGAACTATACTTTGTTTTAGCTCCGGAACTTTTTAGGCTAGCAAAAAATGGCCTGACTACAATTAAATTACAGTTAAAATAACTATCAAGAAGATCATTTGAATCCTGGACTGTAACACAAATATTTTTTGGCCCAACTTAGTTTCTTCAGCGGGGTTTGTGTATGTAATTACTCCAAAATTGCTGTAGAAAAAGTCCTGATAGGTTAAAAACGACGACGATTGACGACGATGCATGACGATTTTTGGTCACTTACAATCTATTTTGAGGTTACTGCATTTTTATACAGTATAGATGTATGTATATCGCCATAAATTACCTGAAACAGATAAAAACACTTCGTTAACTTTATGTACCAGTTAATTTATACAATTCACTGAATTGTAGTATCACCTAGATTGGAATAATCAACGAAAACTTAGCCAATTCTTAAGAATAAGCGATAAAGAATTAATGTCCTACTCTATATTTTGCAACAGTCATACCTAACGCCTTTTTTCTTTTTCAGCAAAAACTCACAGGAAGTTTTAATTCTGATAAGCAATTTCTGCGAAAACAGTGAATTTAATGATCTTTTACCTACTGGTAACAATACTTTTGTTTAAGAAAAGACCTTGGTTAAAAAACTTCATCTTTGATAAAGATGTTTAAAAAAAAACACTGACCAGTCGGGTGACCATAAGGCACCGATTCCCTTGAGTAGCTGATTTTAAAATGAGAATCACGTCTAAACGGCTAGTCGTAATTTATTGGAAAAAATATATGTTATATTAGACCATTTTCTTAATAATTTCATCTGAGCAAATTTTGAGTTTTATTCGTATAACATAGTGTAATTAATTTGTAAAGTTATGTCTAAAACGGACAAAAACACGACAATCACAACAAAACCGCTGGCCGTATAATGAAATCGACACCATATCAAAGATAATTTAATTATCTACATTTTGATCTGAAGCTTTTTTTTTTAAAGTCATAGAATAATAAGAAAAATACAAAAAACTACTAAATTTCGGGTCGCGCGGGTGTGAAACGAGTGCGCGTTTTGTTCCCTCAAGGTCGTTGGCGTTAGTCGTCGTCTTAAGTAAGGTGGTGTGTAAGGGACAGATGTATATGACTTGTATACATCTGTCTCTTACGCACACTCAAAATAACCTTACTCTAAAAGCTTATGGTCATCCCCCTGGAATGAAATGCTTACGCTTAAAACTGAGGTTGAATATTCCCTATTTATTTCATGATAATATGTGGTCGAGGTATTTTGGACTTGAAACCTGAAGCATTATAAAATTAAAAGATTGTATTCCCTCTTAGTCTTTCTTTCTCCTTTTTCAAACATCTATGAATAAATATAAACCAATTTGATAATTTTAAATACTGACACATAGACAACAAAAAAAAACCGTCCAAGTGCGTGTCGGACTTTTGGGTTCCGTACCAAAGAATAAATGTAATTTATCAATACATTGGTATTTGATAGTAAAATATACGTAATAATAAACATTAACACCAAATTTCAAGTTCATAGGTTAATAGGCAATTAAAAAATTATTCTAAAAAAAATATTGTGTGACAGACGACGGACAGACGGACAGGTGGACAGAGAGACGGACAGACAGATAGACGGACACGTTAGTGACAGAAATAGGGCTCCGTTTCCACCCAGGTACGGAAACCTAACAAACAAAGAAAGAATATCACATTTTTTAAGTAATTGTTAAAGTAAGGCAGCTTAATACTTGTCAAAAATAACAATTTAATCTACTTAACCGTGTGTAAACATTAATCTTTCGACATGAAACTCATTACCTGAAAAGCTTTTATACTTTATTAAAACAAAAAGCGATATTATAATTAAAACACATAAATGTTTACACGAAGGTGTTAAAATAAATAGTTCACTTAACATTATAAGGTAGTTAGCACCTGTAATTAATTATTTTTTGTAAACGTTTTGTTAGTTAAAACATCCGGTTTTTTTTTTTTTTTTTTTTTTTTATACTATACGAATGTAATCAACTTTTGTTTCTATCGGTATTCTTGTAATAAAATTTAGAACATAAAAGCTGTTATTGTGAGCCAATCTTAAAAGATAGACATATGCTGTCGCAAACTTTTTTTAGAACTTTTAAAGAGGTACATAATATTTGCGTAACTTAAACCGTTTCCGCAGCGCACGCAACGGAAGCTCTCACAAAGGAATATTTTTCCCATTTTAGCAACATTTTTCATTTAAACAAACTCTTCAGCTTTATAATATTAGTATAGATACTTATCATACTGTTATCCACAGGAGAACCAAAGTCAGACACACCTTGGATACCTACTACAAACAGTCCGAAAAATTGCCAAAATGGTTGTGGAATGGCAACCGCGTAGCTAAAGACACAGCATTGGCATAGGAAGACGGAAAAAAAATGGCCACGGGTGTCCGCTGATCCCAAGAAGGGTAGAATCGGGCAATGTATTAAAGCTTGGGGGAGGCCTATGTCCAGCTGGAAGTCTTAGTACTATATATACGAAAATGTGCGTAAGTAAGGATCGTTCTTTTATATTAAACCAGACGTTGGCTTAAAAATAAAACTGTTACTAAACATTTATTTATAACTCGGCAGAGACCACACAGAACGCAGACCTAAAACACACTTCCCACATTAAAATTTTAATCAAAATATCAGTTATTTTTACACAAAACCACGAACCGATAATCATGTCCTAATTTTATTTCACAACGGTTCAACCGAAACTGGTTAACATAACCCAGTGTTTACGTTACGGCCATAATTTATTTAAACCCAGGCATTTTTCATTTTAACGGTATTTCTGTTTAGTCTGCGACTAACGTAGGGGACTTTTTAAGGCGATTAATTTTAATTATTTCGGGGTGATAATAATTAGTACTGTAAACTTTTGTGTTTAAATAAATATTTTTGGGTAAGAGCTGCAGCAGGACGGTATGGAAGAAGAAAACGTGTTGCGCTGACCCCAAGTAACATGGGACAAGGGCAGGAAGATGATGATGCTGATTTGTTTGTCATCTTTTGGTATTGAAAGGCAGTGGTATAAAATGGCGATATATAGATTACAGGCTTCCTTGATGCAGACAGCGACGTGCATGGTTACTGAGGAGTTCCCCATAACCACTGTTAGCTTTGAGCTTGATGTTTTACTAGACTTAGGACTTTTCTCCTGATATTATAAAACCGCCCAAGTGCGAGTCGGACTCGCGCACGAATGGTTCCGTACCATTATCGCAAAAAACGGCAAGAAATCACATTTGTTGTATGGGAGCCCCACTTAAATATTTATTTTATTCTGTTTTTAGTATTTTTTGTTATAGCAGCAACAGAAATACATCATCTGTGACAATTTCAATTGACTAGCTATCACGGTTCATGAGATACAGCCTGTTGACAGACGGACAGTGGAGTCTTAGTAATAGGGTCAGGTTTTTACTCTTTCGGTACGGAACCCTAAAAAAGTGAAAATCTGTGTATTTGGAACTAGGGTGATTGTTAATTAATTACGCTTCAAGAGCTACACAGATTTAGGTGAAATTTTCAGCACGGGTAGACAATGGATACTTGAAACTCGGTATTATGTTTTTCAAGATATTTTTTGCAGTCTACAAAAGGAGCTAACCAATGCTATTACCTGAAATAATTAATACACAAGAAATAATAATATGGAAACCAGCTGTTTAAAATCAAAATGGCGGAAGAAGTAGCGAGTTAAACGGGTCTGACGGTAAAGTCAACGATCATTTATCATGATGGCATTTAATTCAGAGTCCAGATATACTCTCAAGATATTGTTAAATGTCGTGATACCTTTTTGTGAACTGTCACTCTTTGTCGAATTGAGTGGAATGATAAAATGTGACTTTACAATTCTGATAATTTACTTGAAAAAGCTTAAAGTATCAGACGGACAGACCACTCCTTTTCATCATCATCATCATCATCAGCCTTTTGATGTTTCCACTGCTGGGACACAGGCCTCCTCTCTGTGAGAGGGAATGGGCTAAAATCCACCACGCGGGCCCAGTGTGGATTGGTAGATGTCAAATGTCTTCGAATTTTTGGTTCTAGGACATGCCGGTTTCCTCACGATGTTTTCCTTCACCGTTTTGAGAGCAGTGGTGATGAAATATTTTTTACAAAGCAACTGATGATGATGATTTGGAAGATTTGGTCCCCATAACTTAGTACTACCAAAGGTTGCGAGATCCGCTGGATGCGAGACGCACAGGACAGGTCAACGTGGTGACACTTGGCGTGGCCTATGTTCAGCAATGGACATCTATCATAGTGATGATGAGCAGAAATGCCTAAACAGTCTTCTTACCCCGGACCCGTCCTTTAATAGGCTAAGTTGGTAGATTGAACTGTCTTCCTGTCCTTATCTCTTGATTCTTGGAGGCAGTACAACACGATTGCTTCTTCCAATGCTTTGTTCCATGCTTTGTTGTTCAATCCAATGTTTTTTATTTTATTTTTATTAAATCTGATATTAATTGTTAGCGCACGTCGCATTAGTTTTGTAAGATTGATAAATATTCTTTGGAAAATGACGTTGGCTGTACATTTGTCACGCTGTTTGTGCAACCGTTGGTTTTCCCAAATAAATAAATTAAAAAAAAAAAAATTGCGTCCTATCAACCGTCCTTTTCATCCACATCACTCCTCACACAATAAATCCATATTTTCTTTTGCATCTCCATCGAACTACATTTAGATTTTCTATACCGGACCGAGAAAAATAACAGTAAAAATGAACCAAAAATAACTTAAGCACGGTACCACAAACCTCAATAATTCTTATCCTCGCATGCTTCACAAATCTGAAGGGCTTAAATGCCAGCTATCGACTTCTCAAGCTGCGACTTAAGTAAGTCAACAGTGAGTCACCACTGAAAATATTAGGCCTTTGGAGTTTACGGGCATTTGCAACGAGAGACTGGCCGCATTTACACCGGTGTGTAACGTTCGTAAAAAAAGGTTTTATTCGTCTTTTTGTAACTGGAACTAATTGGTCTTTGGTCTTTACTAGTTAATACCTACGACTGTGACAAAACTATGTTCAACCTAAACGGTTAGCATAACCGTTTTAAGGCTCCTAGAAAACGGCGAGACTTATTTACACGAAACGAAAAATAAAAGTGTATTGTGTTCAGGATACATGATGAGGTGTGTTTGTGAGTTTTTGTAGAAATGTTCGACAAAAACTTTGAAACGGCATCGATGGAGGCAGATTGCCCGCTTAAAGGGGTCCAGTGACCACCATCCTCAATAATGAGGGAGTGATTGAAAAAGAAGTTCTTCTATTTTTCAACTAATTTGTTTTAGGACTTATATCCACTGCTCTTATCCCATTATTAGTTGTTTGCTACAAATATAAGTACAGTGCGACGGCGAAGCAAGCTTGACTAGAAGAAACTTATTCACTCTTGACTTAAAGGCCTTAGATTCTACATACTCCGGCAGAGAATTCCATTCATTCCTTAGCTGCATGCAAAATATTTAGTATTCCCAAAACGTTTAGTGCGTATGGGTGGGATGTCCATCTAGCGATGGCGCATCGCCATACGTCTGGTAGACCGATGATCAAACGGGCTAGGCGGAATTAGATATATTTTACCAAGTACTTATATTTGTTTTTTTTATTTGTATGTACACGTCTTCTTTTTCTCTTTTATCAGCGTATATGTGAATATTTCATATCCTGGTAATCATTTAAGCCAGTCAGGAAGCTAGTGGCTTTTAAGGTAGCACCGATTTGTGAAAGAGTCTAAGAAAGCAGACTGGGTTGGTACAGCCACATCCTGTGACGTGGAGATGACAACCTTATCAAAACGGCTATATACCAGATCGACGATCGACCGTCAGGAAGAGGAAGACCGCCTCTGTTCTGTGTTATCTGAACAAGGTGGCCTTGTTCAGATAACCCTGAACAGAGGTCTCTGGCGTAGATGTACAAGGAGACCTGAACCCAGCTAACCTGGGAAGAGGGTTGAACAAAGAAGAGCAAGCTAATAGCGGCAATCACTCCCCATGGTACTGGGTGTGCTGGGCGTACATCAAAGTTTGGTACTCCAGTTTGGGCACGACGGTGTGAATGCACCCGTGTTTATATTAAGTACGGCTCTTAAAAAAAACAAAAGGGTGCGAATTGTTTTCGCAAAACGACCAGCTCATTGTCTACAAACGATTTTGACGTTTATTGCTCACACAATAAAGATTTATTTTATTTGCACAGTGGCTCGTATATTTAGCTTAACGGAAAGTGATTTTGAGAAACAACTCTCTTAAGTTTATTTTTCTTTTTAAAGAAGTCTCTGGTTTATTAGCTCGAGGAGTTCTGAGCTTTGAAATGTTTGAATTATCACCTTTGTCTGAGTTATTGAGCAGACTTCCGTGTAAAACTATGAAAAGATGATTTATTACAAGCAGTCCGAAAAAGTGTGGACCTTACCTGGATGGCCGACGTAATCAATGATAACAAATTTGCAAATTTAGATGCCGCGACGATCCAGCGGCTGATCAAAAGGAGATAGATTGCTTGCATAGGAAAACAAGAAACTGTTTAGATGAAATACGGTCGCAGAAATCCCACTGAATTTCCTAAGTAAAAAGTCATAATTCGAGGTTTGGCTCTCGCCTATTTCCTCCTCTGATATTGGACCAATTTAAAAGATATTCCATAAACTGAAAAGATAGATATATACTGTGCCTCTATGTTTTCCTTTTTTTTCATTTAAAGTTGTGAAATTTGTACACTAGGACTCTGTTGACAGCGCAATTTTGAGGGTTCTAGTGCTTCTAAAGATAATGTATCACCAAAAAAAAAACCCGACTGCTTAAAAAGCGAAATAAAAAGACGTCAACAAGATGAAAATCATGCTGTGCAGTCGGTGGATACATCTTCGCGATCTGGCTGACCAAAACCAGATGTATTTTTGAATTAACTTTTTTATTTACAACCTTTTACTTATTTATTTTTTAGAATTAGGTACATTTAAACATTAAAGTGTTATATATGTTTTAATGTTGGTTCCCCACAATATGGCACCCAAAATCCGCCATTTTTCTATTTTGGAATTTTAATGGAGCCAGTGAAACTCGCTAGGTTAAGACGAATCGATTGGCCAAAGCGTTTGGTCTCTAGAACACCACATAGGAACAAACATACATACATACATAGACTCATAAACACATTACCCTCCTTCGGCAGTCGGGTAAAAAGAGACAGTAGACTCTCTCTCTAGTAAGTTGGGGAGCTGCGTTCAAACCCACATGTGAAATGCTGACGTGAACCCTCTCCGCAAAGAACTCTAGGAAGTGTTGAAGTTTGGGTTTGGTGGGGGCGTTTTGGAAATTGTCTTTATGTAAATTCTGACATTCAAAAAGTACTGAACTCAGCCTAACCTGAATATATATCTTTCGATTTAGTATGTCCAATCTCATTAAAATTAATTGAATACTCAAGAATGAATGATAATAACTTTATTTACCAAAACTATACAGATGGCCTTCACACACTTCGAGAGCGTTAGTCATAGCAAATATCATATATGGCGGGAAAAACATTACATGTTTACGCATTATATTCATGGTCTCATAAACGCTAAGTAAAATATTTATTCATATACCATCAGCAGTCGGAGACCATACCTTTCAAACTAGAACCCAGCAATAGGCCTTTTAGCATAGATTAACATAACTAATCCAACCAATAATGGTAAATGTGAAAGTGAATGCTTTTGTACCCATGTATGTTAGTCAATCGAGCGTGTTTATCAAAATGCCTCAAAAGCTGAACAGATTTAGATGGCAACGCAGTGCTTAGAAAAGGACATAGGATATTTCTTATGTCATGTTGGTAGTATTTGCCCGTAGAATAGCTAAGGTATTAAGGGCCTCCCACCGATTTAGTGCCGTAAAACGGTAACGGCTAAGTTAAAAGGTTTGAAAAAGAAAAATATTTATTTATGAAACATGTTTTTTTTTCGTGTAACTAATAGTTTTGTTCAACAAAAAAATAACAAAACGATATTTTTCGCTACTTATGGGATACTCCTACAAAACGACTTGAATGTTTAAAAAGATTTTTAAACAGAAAGATTGATGGCGAGAAGTTCTTCATAACTGAAATAGCATATTATGTAAATCAAAGAATATTTTGCATTTTTGCAAACAAAACTGTCCAAAAGGAGGTTCAATATTGATATTCTGGCTCCGAGCGGGCGCACGGCCAGTACTGCGTTAACATTGGGGAATATATACACCATAAAAGAAATGAGTTCAAATCTGGTTAACATACTTAGCGTGTCTTGGACTAGGATATCAAACTAAGTCCAGAAATTGGTTAAACCAGGATTCAAGGCCCACATTTTCGACAATATTTCAGGCAACAAACTCAAAATACTAAATAAATATCACAACAAATGCAATTCAAAGATCTTATACACAATACCAAATAAGATTAGGCATTCTTTTTACTATTCCTACAAGTCTCTCCAGCAGATAATAAACTATTCATAGTAGATCTACATTTATAACAGTCTTCATACCGACTCGTTGGCGTAATGTTTGCGTCTACAGATAAAATATGGCGACAAGAATATAAGTAAGGTAAGGAAGGTAGGAAGTATAAGTAGGATTGGTGATGAAACAGAACATAATATAACATCATGCATATTTGGTTAAAGGAGTCAGCAGAGGTTTAAAGAACACCAACAACAAAATTCGCCATTTATAGAGACGAAGAGACATTTATACAAAAAAAATCCGTTGTTTTTTTTTTCCATTGGCCTATGAACTTCAAATTTCGTAATAATGTTTACTATTACGTATGCCCGACGATGAGCAATATGTTACTTAAGGTTTAGTAAAAATTAAACAAGTATTCATCCAATGAAGAAGTAAGTATTCGATCCCCTTTCTAAATGAAACGCCACGTGCCTCCTCTCTCCAACCCAACACAAGTAGTAAGGGCCCCAGATATGTTATCATTATTACGACACGTTTGATAACGCACCTAAAATCTTATGTCTTCCACTTTTTATAGGTCCGATAGTCGCTGTGTGTACTTGCCCTTTTTCTCACAGATGATAAATAACAAGAATATTAATTCAGACAAAGCTCCTGCAAAATGTATATTTAAAATTCGAATGGCAATAACAAATTCGCCATGATATCTACCGTCAACGAGGATGGACTTCCACATCCCGTTTGTCCTTTTCACTGGCCTATAAGTAAACATATTTGAGGGGGTCCTTAGGAAGTTTAAAGTAATTTTGAACTAGTAGCCGAGCAGCAAAAATAATAAATAGATGGATTGTGGGGCGTGAATGTTAACGTGACAGCAGACAATTGAAGATAGAAGAAAACACGCTAAACATGGGGTGCCAAGGACAGGAAGAAAACGATACTAGCTACAATAGGAAGACTTTCTAGAAGAAGAAGACGTACTAAATGCATCTAATCTAATAAAAATATCAGAACTTCATCATGGACAAGAGATTGACCAGTCAGTAAAATTCGTAGCAGAACTACTAGCGTAGGATGTCACTGTAACCGTTCAAGTTGTTTTAGCAAAAACATCATCACTCTTCTCTCCTCTAAGACACCCCTATAGCTCAGACATTCAATTTAATGGACGATACCGAACATAAATAACATGGATTCAGTCTAATTTTAGCCGGAGCCATTACACCGGCACCACATTGGTTGTGCGGCTGTAAATCCTCTTGAGAAGCCACCAATAACGACTGGGATACAGGCGGCTAACTGGCGGGTGCTAAACTACCTATAAACTTAATATCATGCTTGTATTCCTCGAAGGTTTAGGCAGAGAGAGGTTAGTTTCGCCATTTAAGTAATGCGAGCCTATTGCGTTCAACCGGCGACCATTATTCCAGATGTCGAGCTACTAATGAGACATTGCAGCTGTGGAAAAACCCAATAACATATATCTCATTTCTCTCTTTTTTTATTGGGACAATCCCACTGCACTATTACCAAACCACACATTTGTCAGAATCAACAGTGGCGACCACCAGAAAAGCGCCGAGGCAATGAAGCTCGACGAAGTCCCGGCAAATGAATTTAACTGTCTTGGATCCCGCACCGAAATTAATCAGAGAAGAATAAAGGAGAAGTAGGAAAACAAAAACATAATTTCCACTTCCCTCCATATCAAGCAGGAGACAGAACAAACAAGGACAATAAGCACGAAGGGTCGTTCAAAAAGTGTCGTGTTACCCAGTTTCTGGGTTCTGGGCTCCATGTAAAATATTGATATTTAACTATATTCAGTTAGACTGGAAACCAACCCTAACAAAGATGGGAAATATCTAGACAGATTGATATTGATCAAGGATTCTACAGCTTATTCTAAATATGGCCAACTTACTACACCCGTATCATTCTCAAATGAAACAACAGAATTAGGTCGTTCAAACTCATTATAACCGTAATAACATGTTACCACACACAATGAAATTACAATATAAACAATGCCAATTCACATTTAATGGATTCATCAATCAATCACTCGATTTACATCGGCTCTGATTCATGAATGTGCGATTCGATTTAGATTCGATGCATTATCTTTGATTCAATCAATACGGATATGGAACGCTTGTTACACTGCAACACTTACTTTGATACGTGTTTGAAAACTTCGGGCCGAACGAAGAATAAATCCTCTAATTAGATTATTTCAGGCTTATTATTGGAAATATTGATAATTTTAAGCAATCAAACTTGTTGTTTTTTGGTATTAAGGCAAGCATTTTTTTTATAAAATTTTGGGTATTTGGCAAAATGCAGAGTAGGCTGACTTGAATATGGACACGCAAAAAGTGGTTATTTTGAAGGCAATCCAGGCAGATTCTGATTTATCCCAATGAGTCTAAAGGAAGATGTAAAATCCACATGAATGGTAGTGCAAAAGGATTTACAAGCAACGATTCTGCCACAGACGTCAAAAATAGAAGTAGTAGAGGAGTAAAACTAGGGACGATGAATTAGAACCACCACGAAGGGCACATACACAAATTGTAAAGATGAAGATTTTTAAAATTATAACAGCAGTCCGTTCCTAATCAAACAAAAAATCAACACGCTTATCATGCCAAGGGCAAAACTAAACAACTTTAACCTGACCTAACAGCTTATAAATCATACCTTCAAACAGCTCATTATTGCCTCGAGGCATCCCACCCACACACAAATTCACATCGTTCCTATCCATCTTAACATAATCGAAGTTACATCATTAAATAATTATTTCATAACTTTGATGACAAAAGGACAAACGGTACTTCATTTAGGAATGTCGCCAAGCTAGTCAAAATGCAAAATATCGAGCAATCTTAAAGTATTTAAAGTGTTTTTAGATAATACTTTTATTACTTAGGTAATTATGTTTTTACGCATAGGTACTTGTTTTGTCTTGCTGGAATGATGATTAGAACTTTGGATGACAGTGGTTATATGAAGTAACTGCGGAAATGGCATCCAAGGACTGGCAGAAGGCATGTTGGTGGTCCGGCTGCAAGATAAGCAGAAGGCATGGTTGCCATCTCATCGCGGGTAGAACCTGGCTAAGAGTAGCATAGAGCATGGGAATTGACACAAGAAAATAGAGGCCTATGCTCAGATGTGGGTGAAGTCAAGCTGCGGATAATGATGATGAGGGATTTGGCCGATGATCTATCGGTGCGACTAGTGTTACATCTTATCAGCGATGAATATTTATCGAAAGACTAAAATATATGGGATTGATAAGTAAAATGACACGTGGTAAATCATTATGGCTGAGAGAATGTCAATTTGTTTAGAGCTGTATGTCAGCCTAGGAAGTCTCTGGACCGTTTCAGAAAGATAGGTCGACAAGCGAAACACAGAAAAGTCGCTAGCTGGTAAAATTGTAAATGATATGAAGTTGATTTTCCTACAAAATGGTCTTAAAACAACTATTGTTCATTTGTGAACTAGTTAACACAATAGGTGTCCCGTCGATTTGTAGACTACCGCACCGCTAAGAGAAGGCCATATTTGTTATGGTTCTATAATAGTCTAACTTCGCCATCAACACCTTATAGCTATATATACTTTCTATAGCTATCGACTTGGAGAATATTGGACGTGGGCCTCTCCAATCCTTTTCCATACGCGACCTAAATAGGTCATCATCCAAAATAAGTCCTATATTCTTTTGATTACGATAATATACCAAGCAACGTTTGCAAAGAAAGTCTCCGAGATAGCGACTCGTCTCTTATCAGTCATGCGTTATCAAATCACGAACGTTACGCAAGATGAGATTCCGGTTTGTCGAAAAACAAGTTTGTCTTCTATCTTTACCAGCTATAAAAATAGTTTCGTCACTTACTTTCGACGCTATGTTTGTAGAACGAATATGTTTATAAACTTCGGTATATCTTTAACATTTTTCTCTTGCCCTTATAACAATTTATTTGGGTTCAGTGCAACATGTCTTCTTCCCCTTCTGTATTAGTCTTCTCCTTTCTAGATAAATATAGTATATCTTTCACCAGTCCATCCTTCTTTGTTACTTTTCTTGTAAAACTTGGGTAATTCCAATTTGAAATGTTGAGTGCAAGCATAACTCTACTTTCCCCTTATCGATATTTTTCTGAATTGTCATCCGAGTCCAAATGGATTGGCTGCAAGAGCCAAGCCGCGGCATAAGCTAGTCTATAATAATCAACAACAAAACAAACCTAACAACAAATGAAAATCCAACCTAAATCATTTTAATCTAACTTGAATCATCATCCTTAGGAAATTTTTGTTAACCTATATTTTAGCAGTGTCCTCAATGCATAAAACATTCGTAATCATTGTAGCATTAATTTGAATGCTAAATAAAAAAATGCATTTAACTGTCAATTACGGCGCACCAAACACTATAGAGCTGTCAAAATGCACTGTCAGTGTCAAATAAGGCACGCAGACCACAGACCACACTGCAACTCTATTGTCCGTGCATCAAAGAGGTAATAAACAAAATAGGTCAACAGTACTACGCACCAGCATGTAACATATACGTAATTGTAAATAATTAAAGTGTTGTTGTTGTGTTGACAATGCAAGCTATAGGCTTAAAGGTAGAATTTTAATGATCTTATTTACATTCATTAATTAGTCAAATGTAATTTATATTGCCATAGCGGCGAAGAAAGAACAAGGTGTGTATTTTTTTAAGATACCTTTTCACTAGTTATACAATTCAGTGAGTTTGTTTTGAAATAGGAAACATCTATTCGACACGGACCAAACACAAAAGGTACCAAATAGAAAAATAGAATGGAAAATTGAGACAGTTTTTGGGACAATTAACGTCAGATTACTGGAAAACTAGAAATATTGGCAGTTATTGTTGACATAACACAAAAAAGTCTGCATATCGAAGCTGAATGTTTCGCGAAGGTTTTCAGGGAAGAATGAAGATAGAAAACGTTTCCCACTGTCGGCGCGCCGTCCGTCGCCAAGTAACTTGGAAGTAGGACAAGAAGACGATGGTAGACCACGAACATCAGACATGGTTTCATACTTCCTATACTTCTTAAAAGATAGCTTGATCTCTGCGACAGCTGTCATTATTAATACAGTACCAATAGCGCTTGGCAGGCTAACAATAACGTAACAATAAAGTATACGTCAGTTTAACATATTATATGTCGTAGAGATCAAGCTATCTTTTATGAAGTATAGATGACATGTATCTTCAATATTAGTTGAAATTTACCAAACAGTGTAAATGTTTCTTTAGATTTACAGTTACTATAGTAGTACTAGGGACATGGCAACCTGCCACAAATGCCAAACGTTTTATTTGTTCTAAGAATGCCAACAAGTTCTCGAATAGAGGAATTTAAATTAACTCTAATTTAATTAAAAGGAATTCTAGTCAAATGGTGGGATTAAATGTTCCTATGACAAGTAAAGATCTATGACGCTTCTTCGTCTACAAAGAAAAAATATTGAGGAGTGTGAAATCGAAATATCAAAGCAACTCAGGTTACAAGAAAAATATCATATAACTTTCATATAGTGGTATGAATTCTTTAAAATCTGATGTTTCATATCTTTTGATTTTATCCCAGGTTATATTTTTTTTATAATCTTTAGGCTCGCGTTTGACCACTACAAAATAAAGAATATATAATTATATAACCTGGGAGAAAACCAAAAGATATAAAACATCAGATTTTAAAGAAATTTCAAATAACTATGACAGTATTTTTTTGATATTTGAAAATTCTTTATGCGTTGCATCATCTATGTATTAGAGAGGACATTTTTTCTTAATTTCTCAGTAAGTCAAAATTTGACTACATCCGTTTTTGCGTCGATTTCGTGTAGTAATCAAACAATTATTTCTAACACCCAATCACCTAAATCTAATCAGATTTAGGTCCTATTAAATCACTACAGATTGCTAATCGCCAATCTCTTCACAGAAACCAAATTACGCTAAGTGTGCCCACTAATCTTCAGTTATTATAGGTTTTAAGAATTTCGAGTAAAACACGAAATGTGCGTGACTGATAACCATGAACGCTGCCAAGCCCGTTTTGATGATAGCTCTGAATGTATGATGGGAATTTGATGCGGTAGTTGGCAATGTAGTGACAGAATTTTTCGTGTAGGTAAATCAAGTTTTTCGTGTAGGTAAATCAAGTTTTTCGTGTAGATAAATCAAGTTTTTCGTGTAGGTAAATCCAGTTTTTCGTGTAGGTAATACATGTGGTAGTGACCAGCCAATCGATGTCTCAATAGGCCTCTCGACTCGCCATTCTCAACAGCGTGCTGGTGCCTACACTTATGTATGGAAGTGAAGGTTCGGTATGGCAAAAAAACATGAAAGTAGGATTAATGCAGTACAAATGCACTAATTTAAGTGATATATTGAGAAATGTTGTAATAAGACAACGTTGTGGTTTAAAAGAAGAAGTAGTGACAATAATTTAAAAGAATATGCTAAGATGGTTTGACTATGGTTGAGAGGATGAATGAAAGGTGACTAACGAAAGATAGACGTGAATGGAAACGCCGGGAGGGGACGCCTTAGAAAGACATACATAGACCTTATAGGTGATGTTCTTCAGAAAGGCCGGGTGCGCAGTACCCATAAGCAGCGTGAGTGTATGAACAGATGTATGAACGTGAGTGAAGCAAAAGAAGTATGTAAGGATCGTAGCAGGTGGCGTTCTGTAGTTTCTGCCTTCCTAAGTTATGACGAACACGGACAAAAACGCGACAATCGCACCAAAACCGCCGGGCGTATTTGAATGAAATTGTCACCGTCTCAAAGACAATTTAATTATCTACATTTTGATCTAAGGTTTTTTTTAAAGTCATAGAATAATGAGGAAATTACAAAAAACTACTGAATTTTGGGTCGCGCGGGTGTAAAACGAGTGCGCGTTTTGTTGCCTCAAGGTCGTTGGTGACTGTCGTCGTTTTAAGTTATATTATCAGCTTAAGCCAAAATGCTACACTACGCTACGTAATCATCACGTAGACGCTACGGGACCACAAAGTAATACGCAATCTATCCGCTACGAAAACGCTGCTTTGCCCGCCCGCACCGTGTTCATGCTACGCTTTTACAATGCACTACGTTTTCGCTACAATTTTGCTACGTTACTAGCGGTTATGAAGCATTGCCATAGCGTAAGCGTAGCGCTTACGCTATGGCAATGCTTCATAACCGCTAGCAAAGTTTCAAAACTGAAAAGGCTGTTGCTTCGTGTTATCATAAAGACCAAAACGAAATCTAAAACTTCACAATACTCCATATCATTATGCACTAGACTAATCATTCGCTCTAATAAATCAAGTAATTCACTCCGAAACCCTTCGCCTATTTAAAACATCATTTTATCAACTTCACGCCCCAATCGGCTGGTCCACAACAAAAACAAAAGAAATCCCTTATAAATGCCGCCTCCAAACTTCAGACGTCGCCGTTGACACTTACAAATGTACCGGCGATAATACTCCGCTAATTAATTGTATGGGTTTGTTGAACCCTGAGAAACCAGGGGGCGATACCGGCAGACTGACGAATAAAATGTGGAAGTATGGGTATCTGTTTTGTGGAGAAAATTAGTACTTCTAATCACTTGTTGATAGTAACTGCTTTGATGGTGTCAATGTCGAATTCAGAAATGACTAAGGACCGGTTTTTGAATTGAGAATTTGGAGTTAAGAATGTGTTAAACCTTACATTCATACCAAAGTTTAACAGGTTCTCAGGCTTAGGGTAGAGTATGGCAAAATTTCATGATCTTAATACAAAAATCTGGGGTTATACGGTGTTTTTTCTCACAGCAAAGCATTTGATGTGATTTTTGTTCTGATTTTTCACAGTTCAGCTGGCCACGAGAAAAGCTTGGAAAGGCGAAATGTAATGAAAAATAAATAATAGTATAAAAACCTAAAAAAGTAGAAATTAATTTTCAATAAATTTAGATTAATTAAAGATTGATTAACAAAAAAAAATATTATATTAAATTAATATGTTAAAGCGTGCTTGCTTTTTAGATTGTTTAACCTGTTATTTATTTTTAAGTTCTATTTACCATTAAAGTGAGTTTTTAAGTTTTTAAACGACAATTAATAAATGCAACTGATATGATGCCCTGCCCTGTGATGGGAGTAGGTGATTGGAGTTTTTTTTTTTGTATATTTTAAAGAATTCGTAAAATAAATAATATGGAAAATCGCGAATTTGGATTTTGGCGCTGACACCGTGCCTACTTCCTTCCTTGGATATGATAGCCGTTTTCAGACTCCCTCTCACATTTATTTAATACGTGCACTTGGAGCAGTACGTGTAGTGGAGAGAAAAAAAAATAAGCATGCGCATGTCTTAGCACGCACTTTGGTACTTGGCACAAAGTCACAACCGGTATCGGATATAAAGAAATCGCTAATGCTGAAGTTCCTGGTAAGGATAATGCGACAAACTATTTAAATTATTGCATTGTCATCGTTCCTTGATATGTGTGCAAAGTTTCAAATTAATCCGAACTTTTGAAGGGGGTGAAAATCACGTTCATAGATTCCGTTACATAGATACATACATACCAAGCTTGTGTGTAGTGTTATTAATGTCTTCGTATATCCTGCACCCTGAACTTAAGAAACAGCTATATAGATAGTAATAAAAGGAAACTTGTCTTCGTAAGTACGAAGGTTAGCCAGGCAAGCAGCAACGAAGCTTATAAGTCCCTACCGAAAGTAAGTATAAGTACTAAACCTATCCTAACGTATTCCGTTCATGTGTTAATGCGAGAAAGAGGTCGCCACCTCTGCGTGCACTGTAGGCCAAAGAGATAAGACTGTGGTATTTAATAATGTATGTTACTGTAAATACTTTGGGATTTTCCCTCGATAGAATATTTGTTTGAATGACTAGGTACCTACGGGTTTGAGGAACACTACACAATTCTGATGGTCAATTCTCTTACCTGCCTTCGTTCAAGTCGTAACTTAATTTCGGCAACAACCAATGTCAATAACTTGTCAAAATGTGCATGACAGTTTGCGAACGAAATGTGAATGCAGAAATTCCTTAAAGGGCTTATTACACTACACGGTATTCAGCGCCCTAAACCCTTATTCAGGGTGGTGTAATAACTGTTAGGGAGTTAGTGTGCCCAAAATATCGACCCTATCGACGCGGAATGGTGACGTGACCCGGTATTCGGGGCACTGAATACCGTGTCTTGAGCGTCTTTCGAAAAACACCTAAGTAATTGAAACTTTGCAATAATCTTTAAGAAATCCAATTGACAATGTCCGCATGTGGCTTTTTCTTGATGGGTTAACAGACACAATGACTTCATATTAAATTAATAAGCCTTGACCTTAAAAACGATGATGAATCACCCAGATGATCAATACAAATAATGCAAAAAGAACTGGCCGCCTAGCAGTCTGACCATTCCATAAAAGCTTTATAAAAAAGCTGCCAGCATTGTCGATGACGAGGATAATTGGTTCAAAAAATGACGTGTAATGAGCACCTTACATTTTTAATATCGCAATTACACTGTCGTGCAAATAAATTGTAAGAGCGTCGTTATGACATGATTGTAGGGGACAGTATTATTTATTGAGAAAGGCTGACGTCAAGAAAGGTACAATTATGTACAAAGAAAACTTGGGTTAAATCTATATTTTCAATCAGTTACTTTCAATCGTAGTTTGACACAATCTAATCTCGAGATTTAGGTATTTTATCTGTAACAGAACCAGATTTTCTATTAGGTTATACTGGAAATCTGGCGACTACACAGTGGCGATATTTGGGGGAAGCCTATGGTCAGCAGTGGACGTTTATCGGCTGAAATGATGATGATGATTTAATCTGTACAAATTTCTCTCTACTAAGAACCAAAGTTAACACATAACAATTAATGAAAATACTACCAATCACCTTATCTCGAGATATGGTTTATCTGTCGTATAGATAGACCTATATTTTTGTATATCAGGAAAAAATCTTTTACAATGCATGTCCTCGAAAAGAGCGGTTTTCCAAGCAGCCAAACTGTGCGGAAAGTGTCACTTTTTTTCACTAGTGCTTTTTACTTTCCTGTTTTTTTTTAATTTTTAACTCCAACGTCAGCCCGACGCACGCATAGAGTTTTTATTATTTGAGAAAGTTTTAAAAATTAGTTATGTACAGATTATCATTCATATAAAAGGTAAAATTAAACTAATACTTCATTTTAGGCGTCTTTAATTACTCTAGATTTAGATTTTGATCAATAAATTAATTTTAAATATTCATTAAATATGTTTGGCAGAACGTATATTTTGCTCGTGCCTTATTGCGTTACGATGTGACAGCTATTTGCACATGCGCAGTAGATATGCCCGAGGAACTATTAGTTAATCTGTGGATATGCTGAACGCGCTTGAATCAGCCCGCCATATTATTAATTTCATTTTATTAATTAATTTATTTCCTCGCACAATGCATAGTAAAATGTTGTATGATACACGTACGTAAGATGATTTCCGACTCGTGTCGATTTATCCACTCACTCGCTTCGCTCGCTCGTGAATAAAAATGCCACTCATCGGAAATCACCTACCTTCCGCACTTGTATCATAAATAACTATTTTTAATAAAATTTGTAAAAAGGAGCATATAAGGATCGTAGCATTCTGTAGTTTCTGCCTACCCCCATGGCCAAAGGCGTTGTATAAACTCGGTAAGTACTCTCCAATAACTACAGTTTACTTAACCAATAAGGCCATTTACCATCGCAATTCATCTCTTTACTGGCCAGCATGGCAATTTGAATAAACAAATTACACTTATTGCACGCAAATATCATGTATTTTAACTCAGACAGAATAAACACCTGTGTCTACGAGATAAAATACAAACATTGCAAAACTAGTTTTAAAATATTCATTTCGTTGACAAGAAAAACAAAATACTCGTTCTTTAGTGACATTGTATTTTTAAAACGCCATTTCAATCATTGTCTATTGTAACCTACTTTTGAATTTGTACAAAATTACTTTATTTTACATATTTCATATTTCGAACGTAGGTACTTATAGAGACAAAACAAATCTAGATCTGTCTGGCTCTACAAGATAATAATGATAATAAAATCAAATAAAACGTCTATTCAAATAGCTAGCCTTGAATCGAACACTTCCGACTGAAAAAAGTTTAATGTAGGTTTAACTTTTTGCTGTGCTGCAATAGACAGTATCAATATCATTATTGGCTAGAATTAAGTCCACCTACATTGTTATTAATCATTTAATCGTATCAAAATAAAATGAAGACGGAATTAGTCTACTTCCCCTTCAAATAAAATATTAAAATTCTCTATTTTGTACACCTTATCAAATTCCTTTCTCCTAACTACATCCAACCTCAAAAAAACCTAATCACATGACCCAAAAACTAATTTCCCGAAGCGCACACGTTAGAGAACCCTCGAGTTGACATCTGTCATGTTGACAGGCGTCGAGACAATCATTTTGACAGCGGCTGTCAATAAGAGCTTGCAATTAAGGTCCCGTTACGGATATCTGTGTTAATACTGCACTTAAAATGTCTACACTTCGAATGTAAGCTGGCTTTTATTTGTTTTGTTGGCCTACAATGAAAGTACGTTTGATTGAACGGATTTGTAGACAGTTTTGGGCACAATGAAATTGCAAAGAGCTACAATTTTGATAATCATTATGGGATACAGTATACCAAGTCTTCTTGGTTATGACTGTACTCATTTTATTTTATTTATGTTTTTCTAGCTGTTTCTAAAATGTATTTATACGATTATAAAAGTAGAATTTTTCAGCATTTTCATGAGCCGGAATTTTAATTTACGTTACCTGTTGCGTTTCACGTATTCTACTTTACTATACTATTATACCAAATAAATCATAAAATGTCGCATCGTCTAAATAAAGTAACTTATTTTCTCGATCAAGGTTAATATTATTCTCATTTTGATGACACACAGGATTTTTTTCCAATACGCATGCATTAAAAAAAATATTACATATAAAAAAACCGAGCCCGCACATCATCCATTTGTATTTATTCATTCAGAAATTGTCTGAATGGCCGTGTGAGTAAATTTTAAACTTGCCTTAACCTTCAAAGTGTTGTTGACTCTAACTAAAAATAGGCACGAGTTTCGTAATTTTTTTTTTGTTGTTAACCGTAGAGAATAAAATACTCCTTTTACCTTCATTGTTTTTTATTGTGTCTTCTAATTTTAATTTTTTGGTCATCATAAACCATAGACGAAGAGGATAAGCGGTCCCTCATGAATGTAGCGAATACAGGGAGAAAAGTGATCGTGAATTGAATTTTTTCTTCAGTTGTAACCTCTTCTACTAAGAGAATTCTATTTTTGAATGTGTTCTTTAAGCAGCAAAAACGATAAATACTTAATACAAAACAAAGCCTGAGTTCTGGTTTCGACCAAAAAGTCAGGCAAAGCGTTGCATAGGGCATTGGGAAATCTTAAGGGATCATTGTTTTTATTTATCCTATAGTATATCACTACTACCAGAGATGCAACTGCCCTTAAAACGGTGAAGGAAAACATCGCGAGGACCGGCATGTCCTAGAACCAAAAATAAGAAGACATGTGACATTCACCAACCCGCACTGGGCCCGCGTGGTGGATTAAGGCCTATTAACTCGCTCACAGAGAGGATGCCTGTGTCCCAACAGTGGGAACATTATAAGGCTGATGATGATTATCTCACTGCTGAGCATAATATGTCTACAGCCTTAAAACATTCTTTACAATTTGCAATTACATTCCAAAAGAACATAGTTACAATAAATCATGGAATTATTTTGCTTCTATCAATAAATCTATCTCCATAAACAAATATTTCTTATACAATTACTTCAGAGATCCCTTCAAATATTATTCATATGATGTATCACACACCGTTACTTATAAACGTCGGGAGCAACGGACTCTAAAGTGAAAATAACAGGACTTAAGTACATGACTCCCTGAACAAACACTGAAAAATATCGTGTTATCACTGATTCATTCATGTATGTCTTACACTTTGTAAAGTCACACACGATATGTATTACACATTACTGTCTGTCATCGGTATTTAATCTTCATAAATCACGCTGATCTTCCTAAGTCAGCACAATCTCTTATCTGAGAATTCGATGTTAGGAACTTGTCAATTAACTTTAATTCGTATTCTCAATTCAAAAACTTATGTTGGTTTTTTTTTCGCTAAATTTGGGGGACGTATTCTAGGGCAATGCTCAACCTCAAATCTCGAATCAAAACTGACAAATTCGGTCCAAATCGCGAATTGTATCTAGCTTGAATTCGATATTCAAATCTTGAGCATCGTTCATTAAATACAGGCCTAAAGCATCAGATTCTTTTTTATTTTTGCTATAAAAACTCGACCTCGTAATTTACTACTGTCATTACGTCTTCACAGTTGGCTGGTCACATCGACCTAGAATTCTAAAGTTGTCTGTTACTCATCCTAGAACTTTAAATTTCCTGGTATTGTTTTATTTTTGATGATGCTACTGTCTAGATTACTGGGTTAGAGTTTTATGGCTTTGTAGGTTTTGTGTCATCCGCTTGTTTTGGAGGTTTTAGTGGTGTGAGAAATTGTGTACACAATGGTTCATGTTTTACTTTGTAAACGTCCGGTGAATAACCGCTTTTCTGCACGAAACGAATTATTTACAGAATACATAAAAACTTGTTAAAATTGTTAGTAAAAAAACCTGCCTGGAGAATACACACATTGTTTTGAGAGGATTTAAAACGAACGAAGATATACTGAAAGTTTTCGTATTTGGTTTGGTTTGATCTTATTATGATATCTCAGTTTTACGTAAAGATAACGTTTTACGTCTCCTTAGTCAAGAATATTCAAACCTACTCTTCACTCAAGCGCATCAAATACTATTTCGAAAGATCTCGTCAATAAAATATATGGAAAAGCTCACCTGAACAATGTGAGATCGCCAAAACGAACATCGCCATACACAGGGTCAATCTCCTTAGCTCCATAGTGCTGCTCTTCTAAATATCACTTAGAAATTAAATAAAACACTATACAGTTCACTTAGTAATAAAAATATTACTATCAAAAACTGATCAAAAACTGTTATAAACACTGGCACTATCACTGAAGGCACTCCTTTCTTGGTTATTCAGGCACTTTTTCGTTTAAATCTGGAAAGGAAAAATACAATTATAAATATAACAGAGCCTAAATAAGCATTTTCAGTTATTCAGTTCGTATCCAAGGACAATGATCATTTTTGAATCTCAATTCGAATGACAGATTTGATGATGAAATCAAATCTAATAAATCGAGATTCCTTCCTGAACATCTCTTTAGAATACGTATCTCTATATTTTTTGAACACGTTCCCGTTAATTAATTTTAAAATGTTTCATAATGGCGGTGCATTTTGTGTTTGTGGAGCGGTTTCACAAAATATTACTTAGAATTATCATTCCATAATCAGAGTAATAATTAATATTAATTTGATAAGACTATCGAAAAATATATTCGAACATATTTTTATCACCAAACCTACACTTTAAACTTTAATGTTTTTACACAATTTGTTAAATAATTAATATTTGACTTTAACAAATTAAAATTATCACAGCTTATTAAGAACCGTTGTTTCTTCTACATAAATCATTGGTCTACATTCTCAGCCATATGTAGAATCAATCATATTATAAAAAACAGGCCTACCAATAAAATTAGCCGTTAGCGAACACATACTAAACAAATCCGATTTAGTCATTCATTTGATTGCCAACATAAAAACTTGAGACATTATAAATGTTTAACATGACTGTTATAGATTCACTAATAACCAGTTCACGCTAATTTATTTATATTCGAGATTCTTTTCGAATTTATTAGTTGCATCTGCAGTTCAGAATCAGAACCGCTCGGAAGCAAATCGAACGTCAAATGAGTTATCGTGTATAATTTCGGATCGAAGGGTTTGTCAAGACTGGCAGTCAATTTAAAAACTACTTTTTTTTGTTAAATTCAAAATTGAAAAAAGAATGCCATAGACGTGACATAATTCATGAACATTCCTTAAAGAAATAAATGCCAGAGACACATAAACGTTCGAAATGCAAAGATAGCAAGCATACAAAACTTAATGGCATTCCCCCCAATAATTTTTTAATATTTTTTATTCATGACCATAGATACAAGTCTTTCAGTCGGATACATAGATGGATTAAACTTATAATGCAATAATTAGAATATTAGATACAATAATTTTATGACACGTTTTCGACAGTAAATAATAATATTATATCTATCCGTTTTAACATCAATATTTATCTTGCCTCCCTTTCGGGTTGGGTTTATTAAACTTAAATTCATATATGAATTATACAAAATTAATTAAATTTTTTCTACCGTATTACAAATATATTTATACAACACATTAAAATATTTCTTATTTACTAATAAGTCCTGAACGCAGCGGGGGACACTTTGATGTTCACTAATGTCATTGTCATTTAATTCACTCAATTCACTGACCAAGATCAAACGTTGTATGTTAAAACTTGAACACTTTAGAATAACATGATCTAAATCAGCATCCTCTGCGCCACAATGATGACATCGGCTATTGTTAATTATGCGAATTCTATTCAGGTGAGCTGGAGTTAAGCAATGTCCCAATCTCATGCGTGCTAATATAGTTATAAATCTTCTTGTGATGTATTTGAAGTTATAGTACCAAGGTTTAATCGGTAATTCATTTTGTATTCCAGCATACCATCTGCCTTTCGTTTCCAAAGTTATGTCCCAATATTCCTTCCATAACTGCCTATTACGTTCTCTAAAAAGGCTGTAGTAATCGGTGAATGGAACCTTGATCAACTCTGATCGATCCTCGTCATGGCCTGAACGGGCCGCAGTGTCAGCTACTTCATTTCCACGAATGCCACTGTGTGAAGGTACCCATACTAATTCTACTTTTATATACTTATCAAGTAGATTTTGGATTATAAGCCTAATATTACAAATAATATAATTTAACTTATAAGAAATATTTACATTATGTAGAGCACACAAAACACTTCTGGAGTCTGTAACTATCAAAATATTATGTACCTTATGTACAAGACTATTTACATGCTGCAGTGCACAATAAATTGCATAGCATTCTGCAGTGAAAATGCTACACACCCTGTTTAATTTAATACATTTAGTGAAGTCTAGCTGTGGATCATAGAAAGCTGCATTTACAATAAGATCTGTTTTAGATCCATCTGTGTATATAACATAGTGTTCTGGCCTATTGCCTTTAAACTGTAACAAATCAAATTTATTGTGTATAGTGTCTAAATGGATTGCAAAACTATTAATAATACCATTATAAGGAATTTTGTATATAGGCCAAATATCATTTTTAACAATGTCTTTTGAATTATTATTTACATGTTCAAAAATTGTTGGCATTTCAGGTAGAGTTCCACCAACCAAAGAAGAAGCAGAGATGGCATTGAAAGCAATTGACTGTGAGATTTCAGGATGTATTGTGAGTTTCTTAATTAAAGGATTATCATGTGATACCATGACTTTTAATAAAAATCTCTCAGCCAATAACAATCTTCGTAATGTCAAGGGAGGTATACATGTCTCAACTTCTAACGAATTAATAGGTGTGGAGCGCATAGCACCACAAATAAGTCTCAGTCCCATATTTTGAATTACATCTAATTTTCGTAACAAGGTGCTATTGGCATTCATATAAGCCAAACTGCTGTAATCAAAATGGCTTCTCACTATACTTTTATACAGCATACTCATAACTTTGGGGTCAGATCCCCAAAAACTGCCTGCTAAATGCCTCAAAAGATTAATACCATTCAGTGCTTTGTTACATATATGTTTAATATGTTCATCAAACTTTAATTTATCATCAATAATGACACCTAGAAATCTATGTTGCTTAACAATAGGAATTTCTGCATTATTGTATGATATTTTAACATTGTTATGAGTATTTACATTTTTACTGATAATTAAAACTGAACTCTTTTCTGGACTTATTTCTAATTTTAGTTTATTATGGTAATAGCTATATAATTGAGACAAAGCCTTATTGATATTAGACATTGCTATATCTATGTTTTGATTTATGCTGTACAAAAGCAAGTCATCTGCAAATTGCAGGATATTTACACCTGGTGCATCTACATATTTTAATATTTCAGAAGTATACAAGTTATAAAGTAAAGGAGACAAAGTTGCTCCTTGCATTGTGCCTTTGTTAACAGTCCTAGGTCCATGTAATTTATTATTATATTTAACAAATACAGTTCTATTGTTTAAAAAAGAATAGAGCCATTTTAGAATATGACCAGGTATACCAATATCGTAAGATACTTGAATGAGTTCTTCTATATTTACATTATCGAAAGCACCTTTTACATCTAAAAACACGCAGATTGCATTAGAGTGACTTAATTTAACCTGTCTTACATCTGATAATAAAGATACAAAGCTTTCAGAGCAACTTTTACCTTTTCTGAAGCCAAATTGTATAGAAGGAATTAAGCTTTGTGATTCAACAAAATAATCTAATCTTAACTTCAACATATTTTCAAAAAGTTTACCCAAACAAGATGATAAGGAAATAGGTCTGTATGAAGAAGCACTACTTGCAGGTTTATTAGGTTTTAAAATTGGAATGACACACTGTGTTTTCCAAGACTCAGGTATTACTAATTCATTCCATAGTTTATTATAAATATTAAGTAATGTTGTTTGTGCATTTAAATGTAATTTTTTTATTAACATGTAAGGTACGTCATCCAATCCCGGTGTAGTATCTTTCCTACTTTTTAAAGATATTTTCAACTCTTCTATAGTGAAATTGTTTTTGAGAAATACATTTACATCATTTTCCGTGGCATTTTCGAACAAATACTCAAGCCTATTATCATCTATTTCAGTAGAATCTGCCAAGTTATCTAAAAATCTTGGAACCCACTCATCATTGATGTTTTTGTTTCGATTTGATCCAATTTTTTTAAATTTTTTGATGTATCCCCATATTCTAGAAACTGGAGTTAACCTATTGAAGCTACTACATAAATCACGCCAAGAAGAAGATCTTTCTTCTTTCAGAATTCTTTTCTTTTTTGCATCTAATTTTTTATACTTAATCCAGTTTTCAATGTTCGGTTGAGAAAAATAATACTTCAATGCATCTTTTGATTTTGCGACAGCATCACTACATTTTGTATTCCACCATGGTACTGGTTTTTTAATAGCTGTGTTTGCACCTAATTTTCGTTTTGGTATTGTTTTATTCCTCAAATCATTTAAAGTTTCTATAAATTGGTTATATGCATTGATAGAGGAATCATTTATTGAGTCCAATTTGGAAAAACAAGTTTCTGATAGGTTATAATATTCGTCCCAATCTGCCTTACTATAAATATATTTCTCTTGATCCACAGGAGGTGACGTGTCATACATTGATGGTTGAATATTGATCTCAAGTAAGGTTGGAAGATGATAGCTACCCATGGGATCATCATGAACATGCCAGTTACATAAATGAGCTATTGAAGAGCTAACAAGAGCAAGATCTATTGCAGAAGCTTGTCTATTAGGATAAGGAACAGTTGTTGGTGATCCATCATTTAAAATACATAAATCAAATTCATCAATTATATTATATAAAGATCTACCTCTATTATTGTCACTATGGCATCCAAAGGCTATGTTATGAGCATTAAAATCACCCATAACAATACAAGGTTTTGGTATATTATTGATTAAGTCCTTTAGCTTTGCTGAGTCAAACCTGATACTGGGAGGGCTGTACATACAAAGTATTGCCATTGCTCCCAATTGTGTTTCTATAGTGATACATAAGTTTTGAATAGATTCTGAGAAGTGTGTATTAACTACTTTGTACTTTAAACGATGGTTCACCAAAATCGCTACTCCATTATGAGAATTTATCGAATTTTTGTGGATTAAATTATATGTGGGAAAGTGTGGAATTATAGAACTCGATTTAAACCAAGTCTCATTAAGAAGACAGACATCTATATTTTTTTCAATTAATAAATTTTGTAATAGGCTCTTTTTACTCTGTAAACTCTGTATATTATACTGTAAAATATTAAGATAATTATCCATATTTAAATTAAATTTGATAAAAATATTTCTTTTATTTTCTTATGTGTGAGTGGCCCATCAGAGTCACTCTTGTTTCCTAATGTGACCAACGATTTAACAATTGCGCTAATTATAATATCATTATTTGCTATGTGTTTAATATCTAAAGTATCATTGGTTTTATCCTTATCAGTAATTTTAGGTAAAACAGGGAAAGATTTCTCATTAAATGTAGGGGGTGAGTTCACAGCAGTGGCATACGATTGCTGCTTATGAAATTTGGCCTTTTTTTCTTCAATTTTTTGTTTTTTAATGGGACAGTCTCTTGAAATAGCAAGATGATTACCTGCACAGTTGATGCATGTGATCTCTTCGACATCGCATTCTTTGTAGGAGTGACGACCAGCACAGGAAGAGCAGTGTTGTTCGCCTCTGCAAGCCTTAGCAGAATGGTTAAACTTAAGACACTTATAACATTGCAGTAATGGTGGTATGTATGCTTTGACCTCATATCTGAAAAGTTTTATATAGGCGTACTGCGGTAAAAATGTTGATGCAAAAGTGACAGCAACTGTATAGAGAGGCACTAATTTTCCCTCTACTTTACGCATGAATCGTTTAATAGAGATGACTTCAGAGTCGCACACTATATTTTTGTAAATTTCTTCATTGGAGAGTTCTTTGGGCACGAACCTCAATACACCGATCCTTTCTGTCAAGTAGGATGGTATAAAGGCTTTAAACTTGTTTTTCCACAGGAATTCTTCCATCTTCAGGAAATTGTTGGCCGCAGCTGCTTTTCTGAATGTTATTCCTATTTTGTGCGCATTTATTCTATGTACTCCTAAGACTCCTTTAACATTGTCAGATATTAAATTGGTGAGTGTGATAGGATTTTTATTCCCTATCTTCTCCTGCTCTGTTGATTCGACGTATACTACATACTCAGAATTGGTGTTTTCTATGAATAGTCTTTTATAATTTGGTTTAGTGAAAATGTTATACTTATTTGAGTCAGGATTTCCAGTTTTGTTGTATTTTCTTTTCTTATTTTCCCCCGGATCTGGTGGATCCTCACCACCACTGGTGATACTCATGGTTGTTAGAAGTTATTTCCGATGTTATTTATGTGGTATTTCTGTATAATTATTTATTTATAAAATTTTTGCGAAATGAAAATTACCGCCTCGTTTGACTTCCCGCCAAAAAGTCGCATTCCCCCCAACTCTTTAAGTGTTGCCATCTAAATTATGGCCAGTAATAAACAAGTTTATTGCCAGAATACACATTACTTGTGGACGATATATTTTTAGTACTGTTATGATCTTTTATATTGGTTATTTTTGGCTGAAATTGGGGATAAATAGGTCGTAATTGCGTGTTAAAGGTTTCTGAAACTACACAGGAACATAACTTCGATATTTTGACATAAAATCTGATGGCAAAAAAACTTTAGCAAAAATTAAGTAGGAGTTCATTGAAATAAATCCGGATACGTTAAAACAAGAAAAATAATCCATTAGAATAAGTTCAAAGACTGCTGGATAGATGTAGACAAACATACAGAATCCAGTGCCTGTACAAATATTTGTCTCCAAACGGGAAGTGAACCCTGCCCCTACAGAAGGCGAACCCTCCTCGACTTCGTACTGTAGTTATTTAACACACATTTTTCTTTATCTACTATACAACAATATTGTCAAGAAACTAAAAATCCAGTTAAAATATTGTAGGTACTGTAAAAGGTCAAATTTAATTAGGTATACATACGTTATCAAGCGAATGATAAAACAATGAAAGTCGGTTTATAGTAACTCTAGCTCGCCAAACTTCTGGACCGCCCTGAAGTTGGCTTCCCGATGCGCAAGTCACGGATTGGTGCTGTTTTTGTATGAGATTTACTACTGCGCAGCCATAGTAGCCAACTTCAGGGCAGACAAGAAGCTTGGCGAGTACTATATAGCCGATTACGGGATCAAAAGTAAGGCCTAGGCCGCGCAGCTTGTGAAACCCAGCGTACTGTATTGGTCGCGAACGTTTTCAATTATTTCAATAAATTGTTACAAAAAATTAACACGTGCAACCCGCGGTGTTCGCCCTGGCGCGGCGCGGGCGGCGCGGCGTATGACATGCGGTACGCCTGGCGGCTAGAAGCCTGCATGCAGCGACAGTGACGGCGATGTGAGCGCGACGACTTTGACGCTCCGTCAACAGATTCATAGATTTGTATGTAAAAGCTGCAAGCAGGCGTATTACCAAGCGTACAGTGACGAACACGCGTCTATGAAGCTACGCGACCGTGGATAGTAGGCCTAACATAAAACTAGCTTAAGAAAATAGTTCCCATATATTTTTTTTTAATTTGAAGAACATTAACTACTAAGCAAAACCGAAACCAACCACAACTAACACGTCCAACGTCAGCCCATACATTACAAAAGCGACTACATAAACACAGCCTAACAAGATACCGCTGACGGACATTGTGACACTGCCAGACACGTCGGAGAGATACGACACGACCCGATAGCCCGTGGAGTGTGTATTTATACTGTAATACCTTATAGGTCAGGATAGCCTGGAAGAAATACGGAGAAATATGAAGATGAATTTTTGATTGGAGATGATACGCATAAATTGAAAATAACTTTGATGAAACGAGAATAGAGGTAGAGCGAAAAATGGCGCATTACAAAAAAACCGGCCAAGTGCGAGTCGGACTCGCGCACGAAGGGTTCCGTACCATTTTAGTAAAAAACGGCAAAAAAATGACGTTTGTTGTATGGAAGCCCCCCTTAAATATTTATTTTATTTTGTTTTTAGTATTTGTTGTTGTAGCGGCAACAGATATACATCACCTGTGAAAATTTCAACTGTCTAGCTATCACGGTTCATGAGATACAGCCTGGTGACAGACAGACAGACAGACAGACAGACAGACAGACGGACCGCGGAGTCTCAGTAATAGGGTCCCGTTTTCACCCTTTGGGTACGGAACCCTAAAAAAGTAATCAAATGAAGAAGAAAACAAGAATAAGTGTGACGGAATTTGCGATATAATATCTAATAAAGATGACAATTTTGTGATTAAAATTACCGAAAGGAGACTAAGAAAAAGAAATAGAAGCAGTTAGGGCTCGAATAAAATTTCAACAAAACCACTTTCAGGCACTATTGACAAGTGCAGTAGTCCGTTAGATAGTAAGAAAGTTAAAGCTATTGGTGCGTTCCAAAACTTATGTCTCTACGGATAAGAACATGCAAGAAACATCAAATCAAGCTATTATGAAATCCTGGTTACATCGTAGCCTATTAAACAAGTTCACTGACAATTAATACGAAGAAGAAATATCTACTTACTGAGCATTTGCATTAGAGAAAGATGAGATAGCTATACAAGCAAAATGCTATAAATTTTAATATGAATTCCACAACAATAAGTGCAATGAACTGCCATTGTGAATGGATAGACGAAAAAACTAGTTCAAGGGTTTTCCCAGCTTATTGACCGCCTGAGTTAAACTGGTTGTCCTTAAAATGTAACTTACAACTTTAAATGAAGATGTTGCTAGAGTTGTGAATAGAGCAATTTAGCCGTCACTGCCAACGGTAGTAACGCCTAAATTACTCCATTTACAAGAAAATTTTATGTGTATTAATGTGATTATCTCTTTTGTAACTTTAGATATGCTTGTCCATAAATGTTATCTTTGAAGCTCACAGCAATACTCAAGAGGTAGTCTATTTTTAATCATCATCCTCTTGCCCATATCCCTATTTATTTGGCGCATCGTGTCTTCTTCTTCCATAACTCTATATTAGTCATCATGCCAGTAACCACCTCCTATCTAGGCATATCACCTTTCACATAGTCCATCCATCATGTATTTGGCTTTCCCCTTTTCTTATCCACATTGCTCTAACCTAACCATTTCATTTTTTATTGACTATAGGCTCGCGCTTGACCACTATCTCACCTGAAGGTAAGCAAAGATGAGTTCCAGCACAGATTCCAGCATCCCTGCTGGAATCTGTGCTGGACCTCATCTTTATTTTTCTTTATTTATTTTTTTATGTGTACAGTTAAGTAGTGGAATTCCCTCCACTATACTTAACTGTACACATAAAAGTGTTCCCAAAACGTTTTTTGCATATGGGTGTGGTGTCCACCATAAACCGATGGCGGATAGCCGTATGTCTTGTAGTCTGATGATGAAACGGGCTAGGTGGAATTAGGTCGTGCCATTCCATCGCACACTACCGAAATGTAACCGATTAAAAACCGACAAGCTGACAATGCAGCGACGATGTTCAAAGCTCTGGAGCCTTGACTTGACCAGTGCCTCATTGCCGATGAGCTTCTTGGCCCGCTTTTCGATCGACTCTAGTGCATCAAGCTGGTATTTGGCAGATCCGTCCCAATGGAGAACAAACGATCTAGTTCTATTAGCCAAATGTTTAACCATTTCAACAAATCTATCAGCCGTACTTACAGCAAAAACAAAGTAATAAACAAACCACAATCCAATAAAGAAATCATCAATTGACCGTCTAATCCAGACCAATAACATACAGTACCCACCCTCTATCAGTTACAATAACGGCTTTAAGATCAAAGGGACGAACGGACGGAAGGCCTAAACCAATAAATCTTTGGTTATTTTTAACTAACAGTACCATAAGTATCGTCTTCCTGGTTTAAAGATGGGTTATTAATTATAGGAATGTAGGTACTTGATCTTGGTAGTGAAAATATCGCGTTTTGAAAGGATATAGAGATTAATTATAGCTGGGTTGTGAGTTATTTACTTGGTACTCCTTGAGGTATCCCTAAGAAAAATTAATTGTCTAGTTTGTTGCAAATTATTTATCATATATAGGTGAATATTTTTTTCAGTCGTTTTCATTGTACTGTGTTCCTAGCTACTTTTCAGGTATGGCTTAGTATCTCTGTATTTTTACGCACTCGTGATACCTGTCTTTAAATTATTATATTCCGGACTTCAGATGGCATTTATTTCAATCAAGAGAATGATTGTATCAAAGGCTTTCGCTAAGTCTGTGAACTGGTGCAAATGCAAACACACTGTTGCTGCTAGTTACAGTAAAAAGGAATGAAAGAGCTCGTTAGCTAAAGAAGAAATGTATCTTTTCATACTGAATTATTCTCAAAATTTACACAAGTGCTGGTAAAATGCCACAAATAAATTGCAGACATATTTCAAGTAAACTGTTGACTATATCAGTTCCCTTATCAACAGAACTTGTCGTAAAAGGCGTTGAAGGGAAAGTGTTACCCACGTCAGTAACAACTACATAGATAGGTAATGGATTGACAACCTGTTGCCTTTATAATCGCTTCCACGTTGAGGCGTTTTATTAGCTTTTTAGTGTTGTTTATCTATAATTTACGTATCTATAGTACCCTTGGTAACAAAACTGATACAGGTACGTTAATCGTTTTTACTTTTAAGTACTTCTACACTTACGATAACTTTGAATGTATATTAGGTACCATTTTCTTCTCCTCTGATACCTTGTTGTACGAGAATAGCTCGTTTTTGCGAATAAAACAATCAGTAAGATTACTAGAGAGACTGATAACTCATGTTGCTTTAAAAGTAACTTTCTTCTTGGTATCGTGAACAGTGGAGTCACTCACAATAAACAAATTTTCATTTTGAGATATAACTACGTTACTAATCTTACTGACAGACTTTTTGATATGCCATAAGCTTTCGTATCCAAGCCCTTTGTTCTTGGCCAAGTTCGAATTCACCTTAGTTAATGGTGCAACATACTTTGAGGTCACAGAACCGGTTCTTTGGACCTTTGGTTCCCATGGCGCTTTAATTATGTTGTGATTATTGCGTATCTCGGCTAATAAATATTGATGATTTGGTGCAAGGGACGGGCAGTTTCAAGTTTTGAGTAAAAGAGTTTTTACCACGGCTTTTATGGAAACTGGAAGAGTAATGAGATAGTTGTGATACGAGACGAATATAATCGTTTTAATATCGAAGTGCTTGTAGAGAAGGAACAGCTTTTAGTTACTCTATACGTATATAATATTGATTATAGCGTTGCTTTTAATTAGTTAGTTATATTTCAGACGATGAAAGAACTTAGGAATATGAACAAGGTTTGCTATATAATGCCAACTCTCAATTCATAAAAAAGAATCAGCAGTTCCCTAATTTTTTCGATTTAACAGCTGATATTTTTCACATTTCAATGTTGACTAATATCAAAAAAAAAAAAACATTTGTACTTCTGAAAGATTCTCACTTCATTGAAAATCACCTGAATAGCTTAACCTCTTTCCTCTTATAACTTGCATCACCTATAATGAACTAACGCACGATTGCTGTACAAAATGACGGATGCTACTAATTTTCAAAATAACGGGCTTGTACAAAACTTTACTATGTTAAACATTGATTGGTGAAAACTAATTTTAAATGAGTTCTTTCAACATGATCTCAACAATTTCTCTCTGCTTATAAATGAAGAAAAATTAAGTATTAGTGATGATAGAAGAGATTGTGTTACATTGATTGACTTTAATGGATTTCTCAAGCAATTTGAAAACTAGGTTAATATATTATTAAAGTTATATTAAATTAGTAATTTAGTAATAGATATGAATTCTGTCAACGCTTTTAAATTAGTTAAAAGCAATGAATCCATAAACTTCACTGTGTGAATATGCATAAAAGTGAAATGCGATACAGAATTACATAAATCAAGAAAAGTATGAATGAGGACAGCCATAAGAAAATTGGCAATCTAAAGAAATGATGGATGGATCGTGTAAAAGATGATATAACTGGCAAGGACAGAATATATATATAGATATAACATCTAATAGATGATGGAATAAAAATAACTACACCAATTAAATAAATGGGATATTGGAATGAGGACGATAGAAAGAAAGAAAAGGAAGCACAGGTCAACAAGCAATGTTGACAATGTAAGCCATTTTAAAGATACATAAGTACTTAAGTTAAGACTGTTAAGAGTTAGCTGACTGTTAAGTTAAGACCACTGTGAAAGGGAAACATCATAAATACAGTTTAAGTTTTTTTCCAAAATTAAGTACATGATTGTCAGTACTAATAACCTTGATGCTGAATGGTACAAAAACGCGTATCGACATAATTAAATTTAAATTACCGCGTCCCAGATGCAATGGTGAAAAATTTTAATCGCTCTGTAAAATGGAGGATGGTACGCGAATTAAGGACACACATTCTTGAGCTTATTTTTGGGTTTCCGTACTGTATTATTGCTTGTAATTATTTCATACACACATAAACTTATATAGTAGGGGAAGATCCTTTGAATATTGATGATTAATCTTTTGGTACATCGATCACACTAACTTGAATAAGCTTAAGAGTTTTAAAAGAAATACTGAGTTAATGTATTTTCTACCAGTTTCTTTATGATATAAGAAACAAAAGAATAGAAGTATTCTTATGTTATGTAAGTATTTACCGAAAAATATACGTGTACAGAAATTTGTCATCCTATCCAAATCGCCGATACCATATACGAAAGCATATAAGACTCACAAAGACTATAAAACTAAAAAGGCAATAAAATCGGCCATTTCACTTAACAAAGGAACTTTCCCTAAATCGAACAATCTAGAAATCTAGACTGAACTATCACGAGTACACGATCAGACGGAAACAAAGCTTTTAGAAAGGGAATTAGCATAACACTAAACTAAAGAAACAATAGACTGCTACTTAAATGTTGTTATAAAGAATCTTAAGTGATTTAAATAGTTTAGCTTAATTGTTTAAAAAATGCAACCGAAAAGAGTTTCCCGTGGAAGTAAAGACAAAAAATTCCTAATTTGTAAGATCTGAAGGAAAGAAGATTTGAATTGACTAAGTAGCTTTCAAAATCATCACAAGTCCCTATCATAAGCCCAAAGACAAAAACAAAAATCACTCCATTGAAAACAACTTCTCTCCTTTCATCGGCGAAAAGTAACAACGACATTTTGGACAGGTCCATCATTGAAATATCTCGCAATTTAGTATGCAGAAAGTCTTGTTAGACTTCACTTGGTCAATATTGAAAAAAAAACCTAGTGAGGCAGACAAGCTTTTGACAGACTTTAAGATCGTTTCATTTCGGTGTCTTATTTAGATAAAATGAAAATATCATTTCAAACTAAGCAACGCAGTTATCTTATGGATACTAGATGTTACCCAAATGCAAGATAGACCCTCAAGCCCTCAAGAGATCACATTGCTGCCAATACAACATACGTCCCGACTATTCCACCATGACAAACAACAATTAATCCATTATTAAAGTAACGACTTCATCTGAAGCCCGCAGACGCCATGGTCCGACCTTCAGCCACAATGGTTCACGTCCCATTGAACTCTGTGACCTTAACCCTGATGATGATGGCTATGACAATTGTCTTATTATATGGGGAAATAGACTGGAAATATGTTCTTATCTAGGGATTTAGTGGGATTTGGTTTATCTTGTAGAATCGAATGCTACATTTTGACATTTATATTATATTTTGTATAGATAATATATCAAACCATTACATTTATTCTCCTGATAAAAGTTATCTAACTATTGAAAAACTTTATTCTCAGCTAAAAGATCCATAGAGACTAAACACAACGTCAATTATACAGCAAACAAAAAGTTGAGAACCCTTGTTGTGGAAAAAATATGGTACAAATCCTAGCAGTAGGTACTTACAGGATTTTGCAGTAGAATATAACAAAATGAAGAAGAAAATAAACTTTTATACGCTAGAAAATAGAAATAAAATCATACAATGTTATTAATTAATGGGTGTATGAAAGAAAAGCAACTTTAATAAACTGCGATTAAATGAGTATGATAATGAATATTACTAATGCTGGTATAAATACTGATTGTGGTCCAAACAACCAGTATTTTTCACTACGTGGTAGAATTGCAGTTTGTTTTATTTTATTTCAAAATCTGAATAAAAGAGAAGTAAACATAGGAACCGAAAGCTCAGGATTCAAAGTTAATTGGATATAGGTATCTTGATTCTTATTAAGAATCTAAAAGGTCCACCAGCTGATGATAACCCTTCATAAAAAAACTCATTAACGAAACTAGAAAGTCACGCTCCAAAGTCACGTATTTCTCACTAATCCGCTATCTCTTTCACTCTAAAAGTGAACGTGACATTGGCTTTATTTGTCTGTCCGTCTGTTTATCTATTTGCTTTGACAGTTCAACCGTGGTTCAGTATTCTAGTGACCCAAATCTGCTGCTAAGAATCTTCGATAGATTTAGATTTGTGTGGCTTCTTGTGACGCTATCTTTGAGTATTGTCGAAATGTCAAAATGTAAGGGACTAGGTGACATTTCGATAGCGTTTGGCATTCCCATATTTATTTATTTATATATACTTTATTGTACACCAAGATAAAACAATACAAAAATAAACATTAAAATTAAAACAAATATACAACAGGCGGCCTTATCGCGCTCTGCGATCTCTTCCAGGCAACTTTGAATGGATAGAGATAGCCTGGACACGATATGGGGTTGCACTTGGTGCCAATTTCAAATCCCACAAGTATTAGGTACTAAGTACAATTAGGTACTAAAAACAAACTACTATAATAGATACATAAATACATACATACAACTAAATAAACAAATAAGAAAACAATACAGCATAACACAAAGACAGGATCACAGAGTCAGGTAATGTTCCTTTACAAGTTTTTTAAAGACAGGCAACGACTGAGCACGTTTTATTGGGTCAGGCAATGCATTCCACAAACGAGCAGCCTGGACAGTAAATGATTTATCCAAGAATGTAGTGGAATGCATAGGCATTTTAAGTCGCAAGTTTTCTGATGACCTAAGAGATTTCGTGTGGGAATCGCAGATAAACTGAAACCGGTCCTTGAGGTAAAGAGGGGTAGAAGGAGTAAATAGCACATTGTACAAAAGAGAAAGAATATGAGCATTCCGGCGAAGGCGAATTGGCAACCACTTGAGCTTTACACGGAATTCGGAAACATGGTCATATTCCCATACATTATTCCCATACATTATTTTCTGACATTATATCAATCACACCAGCTATCGCTAAAAACCAGCGCTGTGGATCTGTCTTGCACGAGAGTCCCAGCATTATGCTGAGCGATGACCATTTTGATTGCTTTGTTTTTTTATGGTTTGCGTCGTGCCTGGCGCAAATAAACATTTTTTCTTTCTTTCTTTTCCATAGTGAAAACTTTCCATAGCGACGCTTTCGATTGCCGAACGATTCCAACTGTCGGTTGGATTTGATCTCAAATGACGTTTCGGTAGCGCATGACTGTGTCGCGAGTAATTTTGGAATTTCTGACAGTTTTATAGGGGATAAATATCACTTTATCTCTCTGGTTTGTCTGTAATGTCAAAATTAATGGAGTTGACTTTGGCCATATAGCCATAGTAATAAACGGAAGGTTACAATGATAATTTTAATTACTGTTTAACTAGAGCGATCATAAAAAATACTGTGTTGTTTGTGAGTAACATAGAGTAACCAGATAAGGCGTTTTATGCACGTACGGATACGCGTGTCTGACATGCGCAAAGATACTAGCAGTAGGCGCCAGTTTCCGTCTATCAATCTACATGCGCGCATTTTCCTAGCGTGTGCAGTGCACCCTAACTACGTAACACACCCATCTTCATTTTGAAGGCAATTTATTTTCTATTGCTTCAAAATTCTTCTCCTCGGCAAAGCAATGAATATATTTTCATTGTCAAAATAAAAGAAATTGTATTGTATATATTTTTTCACGCTCCCCTTTGTCTGTGTGGGACCCCTTAGAAACATTTAAAAATATTTATTGACAATTTGTATGGCTTTGGGTCAACGAGATGCACTATGAAAATTTGAAGACTCCCCAACCGTTTGACATTTAAACCTGTGTGACAGACAGACGGACAGACACGAGAGTGTTTTTTTGGCATGTCCTACCTACTATAACTTTTTTTTGTTAGGTCAATCCCCTCACACTATTCCCAAACACTCTTTGGCCTTTTTGACAATCGTTGTCAATGATAGAACATCTTTGTCTATAGCCCCTGAAGTGGTTAACACCCAGCCATTTTTTAATTCGCTCCTTCACCTAAAATGTTCTTTATCCTAATGTCAGCTGCAGGATAAAGACCTCTTTCAGAGAAGAAAACCCCTGACAATACTGGCTTTTATCTGTTGCCCCTTCAGCTTGCATCTCCTGTAGCCTATATATTTACAGTCAACATTTAAAAGATGTCCTAAGGTGTTCCCCTACACTACAGACCTCATGAAACAGGGCGTTATTAAACAAAATTCTTCGTAAAGGTAACGTTATCCGCTCAGCTACAAAAAGTAAACATTGCTGACGCAAATCGTGATAACTTATCGATTGCATGCTAGATATTTACAATGTTTTTGTATGTAAATGTACTAGGTGTGTAATATGTAATTCCTGGAATGTTTGGGCCACCCTGATTCTTAGCGTGGGTGGTAAAAAGAGTCCTATGGTATATCCTATTTCATAAAAACTGAGTGGCTTAGACAAAATGAAGATAACACGTCCAAAATCTATGGGATTGAGGTGCGCTAACGAAATATGTGGATATGTGTTGTGTGTGTATGTGTGGTGTGAGTGTGTCAATCCCAAACATATTGGAATTTTGACAATGAATGTCACTTTGTCCTGATCTTTGGTTAAATTTGACAGCTGGTTTACAGACCATAGACTAAATAATGTTTTGCCTTAAATAATGTATCAGCCATAGTTTACTCGCCTAAATAACGCCTAGGAACCCAATGTTAATTTGTCGCATATTTATTAAGTAATTACAGTGATAAGACAATCGTAAATTATCTGTCCATAATTAGGTAATCGATCCTAGGTCAGTAAGGAAACGTTTACTTTAACAATTTGTGAAGAGATAAACTGAGCTAATGAAGATCGAAGATCAATACATGGCTTGCTATTGGTTTTTTTGGATCTTTTTGGAAGATTTTAGTCCTGACTATACTTCTCCCGTTGAAAACTATTTTCAGGTATTAGGTAGTTGCCTGGGGCAGCCGTGAGACATACAATTTTAGAACGTGATTTATTTGTGCCTTTTCAGTTTGTATCAAATAAATGAATTTCCTTTCTTTCTCTGGCTCTCATTCTAAATGCGCCTTTTTGCTTAGAGCATTTACCTTTTTGTCATCAATGTTTAGAACTCTGATGACGTTTAAATTTTGACAGCTGTCAAATGATTCTCAGTATATTAACACCCAGTATTTGCTAAAACTCAAAATTCGAACGTAGTCTCTGTGTCAATCTGCAATGATTTACTTTAAAAAAAATGTCGCTTCCAATTTATGTGTGAGGTTCGAAGCATACTTTACAGAATAGCACTAGTTGAATTCTAAATGTATGAAACAGTGAATCATGGTTCTAAAATGAAACTTATTAGCGTTGGATTTTCGATACTATCTGCTAATTTACCGCCTACAATTGGCATAGTTACTGTTTTAGGCCCGTTTGGCACTTTCTGCCTAACTGTCTATTCAGTTAGTAACCCACACTAAAGAGCTGCTATTTATTAGCTGCTCTCTTTTTAGACTCATCTTGATAAAGTTGTTTAATTAAAAACATCCACATAAGGGCCATTTTTAGAGTTCCGTATCAACAAGGAACCCTTATGGTTTCGCCATGTCCATCTGTCAGCAGCTTAGCTCAGAGACTTCTGGTACTAGAAAGCTATAATTTGGCATGGTTAAACATACTAATCACGACGCGAAGTGGTGAATATCTTTTTTTTTTGGTACCTCTTATACTCGTTCAGTGGGGATGTATTTTTTTCTCATCTATCCCATGTGTGAGGTATCTTTGGATAGGTTATTCAAAAATATTACGGGTCTGAAATCCATTTTTCGATTCATGGATCCGTTTGCTTAAAATCAACCTTAAATGGCTATTTTTTGTGTATGTGAAAAAAATCACGGCAGTAGTATAAATATCAAAATTAAAAGAAAAACTATAACATCTAAATAGGCTTCAAGTTTACAAATAAAAATCGACCAACTTATAAAATGTACTTGACAAAGTAAAAATTTTGTATATTGATGTATGGGGACAACAATTTTAGAACGGCAAAGTTAATTTTGTCTCTTCGTTAAGCAATGGTCGGTGCTTTTATTGTTTCGGAACGTTAATAATGTTACCTATTTATTTTGGAGAATGTAGCTGTTTATATGGAACCCTCTGTGCGCGAGTCAGACTTGCACTTGGCTGGTTTTAATTGAACAACTTTAATTCTATTGTCATCAATACGAAGTATGTTCTTACAAAAGAACAAACTTGTGTTTTCTCCATCTGAAGTTTTATGGCAGCAAAGAGTCCGTATTTATGACCAATTTATAGCAATAGATTCGACCCCTATACAGAACTGGCGAAATAAGGGGATACAAAAATATAAAAAATGTACTACTACTACTTTTGGTCCACCAATGTGCCACCTCTGCCAAACCCATAGGGGAATACTGCTGTGATGTTATGTACATATAATATGTGTACATTGATTACATTTAATTATGAAATTAGAGCACAATGCATCAAGCAAACCGACTCACAAAATGCATATCGATGTTTCAATAAAAAAATACTTTTACTCAACCTTATCATTGACAGACTGCAATAAAGAAAAAGTTACAAAACACTGTTTGTTCGAATTAATTTCCTAACGTTAATAATATCATTATTATGAAATACGTTGAAGTCACAGGTCAGTAGAACGACTTTCTTGATAAAGAGACTCTTCAATGCAACGATATATTGCAACTTTATCTATTTTAGAAGGCAATGGTTGAATTTAATTGTATACGCTGTTATTTTAGATGTTTTATTGAGCCTGGTTTGGTTCCAAAATTGGCACAGAATTGATTATCTGTCAGGAATGGCAATAATCTAAAAATACTATTTAAAACTAGGAACTTAAAGATTTTACTTTAAATTGTTTTAATTTTAAATGTTCTACGTTTTTAAATATTTCAACAGAAATATCGATATTTTTTGCCGTAACTGCGGAGCATCTCTATCCTTTTCAATAACCAAATCGTCTACAATTTAAAAATGGAACAAACATCTGTACCGCAGCATGTTTCATTCACTCTCATGCATAAAAACAAACACAATTTTTATTTTGAATTTCGAACATCGAACCCGAAATTCCAACTCATTCACCAGCCAGTATTGAATATTGAGTGAACGGAATGATTAGCATAACTGGTTTCGTTCTTGACTCTTGAAACATGAGATCGAGCTGGTTCGGGTTGAGTTCTCGTACTCCATATAATGGTGTTTTTAAAGTCACAGGATAAAATAGGTATGGTGAATTGACGGAGCTGTAATTGGACTCTGCTGAAACACAAGGAATCGATTGGCAAACATATACTTTTTTTTTGTGAAATTAAAAATCTTTTTTCCGAAGTTCAAAGTGAAAATTGCATTGCCAAACATCAGATAAACTAAAGAAAGCAAATCTAAAGCTAAAGATTTTCTTCAGGAAGCATTAAATTCTTAATTTTTTTGTAAGTCTGTAAATTGTCCACAATTTCCGAATTCTTCCATTTAAAATATTTTGCACCTTCTGGAACACCGTAATTTTAATTAAAGTATGACGATACTCGTTTTTGTCTGCTTAAAGGAAATTGAGGCTATCGATGTTAATTTTATTGTTGGTAATTATCATTTTTATGTAAGGAATAAATTTGTCGTGCAATCTTTTAAGTTCCTGGTTTTTTCTGACATCCGTTCTTAAAAGTACCTACCGTTATATTTGACTTTACTTTTGGTAAATTGCTCATTCATTCATTCAGTTCATTCAATGTGTCCTATTTTTTGCAATCATTCGTTAAAGTGGACGCTGCTGTTAAACCAGAAAAAAAGCAATAAAACCCACCTATTTACATTTAAGATTTCGCTCTCATCATCAATCAATCCGAACTATAGTAAGTACATTCAAGATAAAAACGTAGACATTTCATATCTATGACTGTGGATAAATATACTGGCCGTATGTTTTATGTCAATATTACATTACGCAGATAGTATTACCGTTTATTTATATTGGTCTGTTTACGTGCTAAACACAACAAGCGTTTATTAAAATACGGTAATGATAATTGTTTTGGTGATTTTTGAAATAAGAGTCCATACATTTGCTTGAAGAGACAATGATATCCATAAAGATGCAAAATATCATGTCTTCCCGTAGATTTATGAGGTCATAGAAAGGGCTGAAGGACTTCTTTGATAACCAACAGAACTTTGTTATTAATGTATGCACGAAATACCAGCTTGTATTTTCTGAAGGATACATTATGAACACTGGCTCTTTAAAAACTCAAAAGCATAGCAGCATGTTGCATATAAAAAGATGCATCAATGTAAAAGGAACAAAAACGAGATGTTTAAATCTTTATAAAGGTCAGAAGAGTCAGACAATATGTATGTATATTATGTATGTATATTTTACAGCGTATTGGAGATATTTTAATGTATGTGCTATATAAAGCCATGTGGAGAAAATAACTTTGCGAAATGCAGCTTCGGTGCCAGCTGCATCTTATAAATATGCCAATTTCTACTAGTAAAATTCCTAGTATTCACTACATAACCTATTTTCTCTGTATTTTCCTATTTACGGGACAAAATTCTGCTGGTACGATTTTTAATAGTCTCGGAACGGTCGTTAATCGGTAATAATAAAATAGAAGACTGATCACACCATATAACCTAGTCATGATCAAACTCGTTCCAATTTTAAAACAGACCCGTGGGATTTTGACAGTTGCCAACCTTGAAAAAATCATTTAGCAAACATAAAGGGGAGATGACAATACCGGTAACTTGAGAAGCGAAAAAAAGTCAAAAGGTGTGAAGAGTACTTTCAAAAGGGGTGACAGAGACCTTGAAAATACCGGTTATTCTCTATGAATTTAAATTTCAATGGCATGAATCGTTTAAATGGGATTAATAAATAATTAATAACATTTACGTCACGTAATTTGGCGTATAATGGTGAATTATGCGGGTTGTTTTTTGTTGCCGTCACTTTGTATGGTTTTTACCGCGGTTAATGGTAATGTCGCTGTCATCGGAGAAATGTCGTGAATAAAATTTTTAAAACGTTTTTTTCTGTGGCAAGATTTTTTAATAAAATATGAATGACAGACTGGACTATAACAAAAAATATGTTGCCTTTTAAATATGTACTTTAAATAACCCTCCTGAAGTTCTGATGCAGTCAGTCGGGTTAAAATAAGAATGTTGTGATGTAGGTGCCTCCCTCACAACACACCTACTGAACAGCGTATTTTATAAAAGAATATTGTATCACCTCAAAGACAATATCTATGACCTACCGCTAGTGTTTAAAATATAGACAAGGACACCTAATGAGTCTAGACAAAAAATGAGAAAAACAGTTCGAACAAAATATCCATCGTAAACGTAACTTATATAACACCTCATTGTGTATCACCATGCTAATAATTTTGCATAATTTTAGCAAACGTTGCAGTGTTTACATTTATTATCTGTACCCTTGACTTTTACATGTCGCCATTTTGCATTTTTAACGCTAACAGTTTAGTGATGCGAATGATGGGCTTTTTCATCGATACTTTTTTATAACATATTTTTTGATAATAAATTTAAAAAATATTTGAAAAATTATGAACCGTAAAGAATGCTTTTATTTTATGTGCGCATACATACCTTTAGTTTTTATTCTATCACTCGTAACATATTACCTTAACAATATTGTTTACTGTCGACGGCATCACGTGTTCGTTTCGTTAATTATTTAATGTATGTGCATTTATTACTAAAGACGAATAAAGTTATTTAGACCTGTTTGTTCAGATGTTAGGTTTTTTGTTCTTATTGTTTTGTTTCATCAGAATTTTACTAGTTAGAATAACGATGACGAATTTTTTTGTATCTCATAGCTTGTATGCGTCAAAATTAACAGTTTTACCTTCCTCGAATTATAGCCTACAGATAGGTACCTATTCTAAAAAAAAACTACATTTTTTCATGTTGGTAAAAGCCCAAAATTATAATACGTGGTTTTAAAAATGAGTAATTTTGACTCTACCTACTACCAACTTTTTATTTATAGAAACTGAATACTGAGTAGGTCTAGGGAAGCATGTTCCGTCATCAACATGATGATGAAGTACGCTTCCAGAAAAATCATAAATGACAGCCTGCCAATATTCTTTTTAAATCTATAATTTAACTAAAGTAACAGTTAAGTTCGAATGACATTTAACGTGTTTACAAAATAATACAAAGGTACATAAACTCTGCTTGCGACCTCAAAATATTATCAGTTACGATTGTGAGTTATCTCTTTGATAACGGCCATAGATAATAATCGATATGCAAGTAATACTACTAACCTATACATAGAAACTGGTCGTGGTGGTATTTTTAGATTTTATTAAATTCGCTAGATAAATATTATTTAATAATGTCAGGTCGAAACTTGAATGTGACCTTCTAATAGGTAATTTGTATTTAATCTGTAGTATAAGTAGCTTATATTTTAGGAAACCAAATGTAAAATTTTTCTTACAAATTTTGAAAAAATATTAAAGGATATTCTTTTCACACTCGCGATTCTTCAAAAATTTAAAGAAGATACTCGTAGCATGATAATAATAGCTAAAATAATTCCAGACTATAATTTATAATGTTCAACTTTATCATTCCATTTTGCTTGAAAATCAAGTTCTCAGTTCTATACAAGATTGGACCCAGATAGGTATTCAATACGAAAATTAGGTCAGTCCTTTCCAAATACTTTTCTGGCCATTCGAAATACAAAACAGTCCTTTCAAAGCATTCCTATTCAATCTAAAGCCTTCAAAAACTAACAAGCGATTTGTGTCAAACTATCGAATAATTTAAATTCCTTCCTTTGAATTTGGCCTTCAATGTAATACTATACCTAGCTACTGTAATTGTATCCGAGTCTAGCAATACCTAACATTAGTCACGAATAATAGGCATTACGAGAAAAACTAGCAATTTCCTCTTACAACAAGTATTATCTCCCATCTCTGGTTTGTATTCGTTATTAAGGAAAAATATCCTTCATAATTTTGATTGGTCACTTGCAATTTTAGAGAGGCCAGATTTACTTTTAAAACTTTTACTAACAATAAGTCATATTAAGGTTTATGACATAAATATTTCTCGAAGAATCTTGCCTTCTTCATCATCATCATCCTAAATCCGACCTCGCCCACTGCTAAGCCTCTCCCTTCTTGTGGCAATCCTCACATTCAATCTTGCCATAAGGCTACATTAATATCCAAATACGTCCTTACTAACTGACAGTAGTGACAGGAGACTTTACTACCCTCTACTTCTAATAAATCATAAACGACCATTATGTTTAGATTACCGGAAATAACTGGCAGCAATAAAATCTTAAACATCATGCTCTTGGCACTGAATGCGGCAATGTACTAACTGCGGAAAATCATACTAATTAGTGTAATTTTCTAAGAATTCAATCGTTCTATGAATAAAAGAATAAAATCTTAAGGATCACAGAAAATATGCTATATATGAAAGAATAAACCTGAGATTTATGTCACATTTTATAGCGACAAGAATACAGAATATTCTATAAATATTTGTTTCAAGAAAATAACAAAAACATAAACGCTATAGTAAAAGTCTCAAGTAGGCCGTAGTGACAGCCAGATAGGTCAACGACATCAGCGGACGCGAAACGTGGAAATGTTACCACATTGGAATATGTGTAATTAATAGTTGTCTTTGACGATTTTAGGGAAACAGATGTCCTCTTTATTTTTATAGTAAAAATATGTTTTTGAAAATATAATTCAGATGATGAGTGCGTAGTTCTAAAATACCGAGATCCAGGCATCAACCAACTAAAATACATACTGCCCTTTTTAATGTAAAGAAAACAACAGCATTTTTTTCGCCTACGTACGTTTTTAATACGGTAAATAAACTAAACAATTTCATGCCTCGTCTTCAACAGTCCGTTTTCGTTACAAAAATACATTGTGAGTGCAAGAATAATATATTTTCAAGTAAAAACCTACTCTAAGTTAAACATTGCGCAAACCTTCAAGTAGGTTGTTAAACAGAAGCGGCGGTAGCTCGTTGACCAATCTAGCCTTTATCTGATAAAGAATTCATGCCTATCGAAATAGTAAAATAGTAGCTTGTATAACTTGTTGCGTAAAAAAGTAATAAAATTCATAGAGCAACATTCAATTATTAAACGACATTCGGATATAAAATTATAAATTCGGATACTGGCTGTATTTTGGAATTCCATAATCCATAGACACTGTTTAAATCTATCGATATCGATAAAATTTGTTTAAATATCGCTGCTGGAAAAAGCAGAAACTTTCAGCAATCAGACAATGAATTTTAGAAGCACGAGACACTGAAAATCATAGCGTAATTCTACATTTTAAAATTCTAACAAAAACATAATGCAAAAGATTACACACTTAAGTTAAATTTATCGACCAAAAGACCTTCAAGTTATTACTTCTAACACAGTTACTTAATGTTGGTAGGTACGTATTTGTACTGAACAGTCATTTTTAATAAGCACCTAGAGTTTTCGTAATACTATCTACTCGAAAAGTACAGAATCTGAGGTGGAACTCTTTTTGCATATCAACTGTTTTAGTTCTTGAACTTGACTTTATGCTACATAAAATTATCTAAAACAAAAAATATAAAATAAAACAACATTTTGCTTCAAGGCCCCATGCGACAATGATAATGAAAAAAATTGGAAACAAGTTATCTGCCGATTAAAAAAATAATCTACCGATTAATAATTGGCAATATCAATGATTTCTTATCGATTTTCGTAAATTAATTTGAATATCTAGTGTTTTTATCGTTTTCCTTTGACAATTCTCGAAAAGTTTGGTATTTTCATAACATAAAAACACAGTGTAGGTTTTTCAATGTCATCATTAATTAATGAAACAATTTTATCACTTAATGAAAATACCTAGATTCAGAATAAAATATTAGGTCCGCCGCCAACAGCTAAGCCTAAAATAATCCCTTACCGCTCCACAGTTATTTTCGCTTTCTATAATAAACAACTCAGACACAAAACGCTTAAACATACGTATAATTAGAAATAAACCGCGACGAAACAAAATGCACCGCAAAAAGAATCCACTGTTTTCTTTTTTTTTCACTGTCACGTCACTTCGAAATTTGAATTTAGGTATGCAGATTTAGCACTTTTTACCACAGATTATGAATGAAAAAAAAATCTGATCACAAATAAATAGAACGGGAAGGTATTCGATAATTTTTTTTGGTTTTATTTTACTAATGTTGGGATAGTTTTGAAGTAAATTCGTTAGGTGCCGACATACCGTGTGTTATCGTTCAACGCGACTTCACTGTCGCGCTCTCGGACTGAACTGAGGCGGCTTTCAAACTTAAATTTTTCCAACGCGTTGCTTTTCGAACGAGCGCTACGCGTGTTGAATCTTCTGCGAGGTGTTTCTGTGTGTGCGTGAATAGTTATGAGTTGATATCGATGTTATTTTGTCGATATTGTGTTGAACCGTATGTGTACTTTTTATGAAATTAACAAGAGATGTTCCACACTATATTTTAGGTTTTTTACAATAAGATCTATTATATATTAAAAATAATTTTTAATATATAAATAATATTGAAATATTGAGTTTCCTTGAATAAATTAATGAAAACAGTTAATTCATTTAACAGGTTCCCGGTCTCATGACGCAAATATGGAATTTATGATTGTTTTAACTATTGTTTTTGCTATGTGTATAGTGAACCTGTCATGCAGGTACTATAGCCAAGAGGTATCGTGTTACCTAGTTACTGGGTTGTGGAGGAGTCAGTCGCTCCATGTAAAAACACTAGTACTCAGCTGAATCCAGTTAGACTGGAAGCCGACCTCAACATAGTTGGGAAAAGGCTAGGCGGATTGATTATATATTTGGTCAGGTAGCTTTTTCATGAACATTTTTCGATATTTTTTATGAAGGATTGGTCAATAATTAATTATTAAATTAAACTGATTAATAATTGCGTAAGAAATACCAGTACTGAATTAGAAGATAAGAAATAATCACCATTTATTCGAAGCATTTGATTTACGATCTTATTTCTCATGCAATCATAGTCGAATTGAGAACCTTCTCCTTTTTGAAGTAGGTTAAAAAATAAGATTGGAGTTCTTATTTTATTACTTAGGAACTCTTTTGAATAAAAGTATAAAGTATTTCAGAGCAGGTTTTTCAAACATTCGACACATTTTATTTTTGAAATAAAATTGATGCATGACAGTTTTTGTAGGTAATCACAATTTTGTATTGTAAACAAAATTCAAAATTATCCCTTGGAAAAACATCCATAGTATAAAATAATTATGAAATAATAAATTTTATAAAAATCTTTTTATCGACAAATCGAACGCCCATCACTGCGCAGTAACAGTATCCCATATTCACGTACACACTCACACTAATGCAAATACTATAATTTTACGCACACATTCAAGCAGCGAGCTTTGAGCTTTAAGCCCAAAATGCCATTTGAAACCGAACCTTATCTGATTTTCATAAGATTGATTTTTGCTTGGTGTTGTCAAAGTCAGTGATGCACAACAGATTCGAAATACCGAAATAAATGAAAACGTTCTCTTGTTTCCTTTTATCTTTTATTTTCATATCTCGTTTAGCAATTATGAAAAGATTTGTCCGTCTGTCCGTAACTTTATGTTGGAGAGTTATGACTTGAATAATAAACTTTTGAACTTTAAGAGAAGTTTGCGTTTCTAATACTGTCTTTGGAAACAAAGTAATTATAATATGACTTACCCATCGGATTCTATTTTTAACCGATTTCCCAAAAACCTCCTCCGGTTCGATGTTTTTACGTAATGTTTTTTTTTTTTTCTTTTTATGTTCTCCGATATTCCCATCATTGTGGACTGATTTTGAAAATTCTTTTTTGTTTGAAAGAATATGTTGCGAAATTGGTCCCATTTTAATTTGGTGAAGATATATTATTAAAACAACTAAAAGGTGAAAAATAGTACAAAATTTTTTTTCCAAAAAAATACTACCTACTTCCCAATAAGGAAACTACAAAGTGAAAAATAGCTTTCAACATTCTTTTTGGAAGTCGTTATCCATAACGCAAAAAATTGTTACCTTCCAAAGACACCGACTTTGTAGTTTCCTTATTTGAAAGTCGGTAGTGTTATTGGTTAAAAAAAAGTTTTTTTTACTATACTCTTTGCGCTGTAGCATGGTGCGGGTGACAGTTTCAACAACATTTTTTACGCATATACGTATACGCATTTTTTGTAGTTTAATGACATACAGGCAACTATGGTATATGGTATGACGTTTAACTACAAAAAAATTGTATACGTATATGCGTAGTTTTTTTATTGAAACTGTCACCCGCACCATGCTACAGCGCAAAGAGTGTAGTTAATATTTTTCCAGAAAAATTACCAGTTAACTTTTGATGCATTATTTTATTTAATACCTAGATTTTCCTTCTTTTTTCTATACGTTTGCTCATTGATCGTATCTTGAACAGTAAGAGCTGTCTTCTAGAATATCCACGGAGTTTCTTTCACGTTCTTCTCCATCTACGCTCTCGCACAAGTAACTAACTTCATGTTTCTGACAGACCGACTCTTAGACTATTCAAAAGTGCCTTTAAATGGTTTTATTAAATAACCCGCTCAGATAAATTATATATGCATACCTTCCTCGTTTTTAGGGTTCCGTACCCAAAGGGTGAAAACGGAACCCTATTACTGAGACTCCGCGGTCCGTCTGTCTGTCTGTCTGTCTGTCTGTCTGTCTGTCTGTCTGTCACCAGGCTGTATCTCATGAACCATGATACCTAGACAGTTGAAATTTTCACAGATGATGTATATCTGTTGCCGCTACAACAACAAATACTAAAAACAAAATAAAATAAATATTTAAGGGGGGCTCCCATACAACAAACGTTATTTTTGTGCAGTTTTTTACGAAAATGGTACGGAACCCTTAGTGCGCGAGTCCGACTCGCACTTGGTTCCTATTATATAGTAAAAACCGTATCAAAATACGTTGCGTGGTTTAGAAGAAGTATCGAAAAAGGCAGACAGACAACTACTTTGTTATCCGACTGCCGAAGGAGGGTAAAGTGTTTATCAATTTACTATGTATTGGTGCTTTGAAAGAAATCTATATATATATATATATAGGTGGAGACTTACATACATAATAATAAACAAAATTAAATGAAGTGCCAGCTTTTTAGGTCAAAATAACAGCTAATTTAATTCATAATATGAAAGTATATAGTACGGTAGGGAATAAAACAAAAAACAAAACAATTTTTGTTTGTGTGTCTGTCTGCTTGTGCCGGGTAATCTCCAAAATCTTCAATTCTTCTTTAATCTTTTTTGGATATCGCTGCACATGCTGAGATAGAGCCTTTTTGGTCTCGCACAGGGTTTTTATTTTATTATTGTTTAAGTGTATGCTTATTTTCTCGTGTCTCCTGTGCGGGTCACAAATAAATATTTTCCTTTCCTTCTTCTTTCTTTCAAAATGGCTGGACCGATTTGGAACACTGGTAGATTGCTGATGTTATAAGGAGTAACTTAGGCTACTTTTATTTTCGAAAAAAAAACTTAATTAAAAAAATCAAAAAACCCGACTGCTTCAAAAGCGAACTAAAAGTCGGAGGATACATATTCGCCGGCAGGCTGACCAAAATCTGGTGTATACTCCGCCTGCACAGCATGATTTTTTCCTTGTTTACGACTTTTTAGTTCGCTTTTGAAGCAGTCGGGTTTTTTGATTATTTTAATTAAGTTTTTTTATTTATAACTTTTTAGTTAGTTTTTTCGGATTAGATACATTTAAACATATAAGTGTTATATATTTTTGAAATCACCTCTTAAAACCCTTTATTTTGATACTCCACACGATGGGTTTGGAAGAAAAAAAAAATTTGGGCCCCCACAATATGGCACCCAAAATCCGCCATTTCTCTATTATCCAATTTTAATGTAGCCTATGACACTCGCAGAGTTAAGACGCATCGATTGACGTACGAATCATCAAAATCGGCCAACGCGTTTAGTCTCTGGAACGCCACATAGGAACAAACATACATACATACATACTTACATACATACATACAAACATACATACATACTTACATACATACATACATACATAGACTGATAAACACATTACCCTCCTTCGGCAGTCGGGTAAAAAGAAGTAGGATTCCGGTTTTTTATTGTTTTACGAGTTTGACGCGGACGTAGTCGTGGGCAATAGCAGCAAGTCTTCCATAAAATCAGCAAATTAGCAAAAAAATATATATTACTACTATTTATCGATTCTACTCTAACACAACAATAATTCCTTTAGTATTGTTCTAAGAAACCGAGACCGAGGCGACTTCAAACAACAATCGTAGTCTAGATAAGAAATGGCTAAGGCTAGAGATAAAACACAGTGTTTATACAAACAAATGTAGTAGAAACTTAGGAACACAGATTATTTGAAAATCATGTTTGTGTTATGTGTATGGGATTCCACAACAATAGCAGAGATAACTAGAAAATTCAGGAATCAGAAAGAGATAATTAAAGTCAAGTAAAACTACAACAAAATTAAAGTCATTGATTTGACTTGTACCAAAAAGTATAATTACGTAACTAACAATAAACAACATGTTTTTTTTTTGTTTATTGAGATGTTTTAATAAAGGTATAGGCTTAGAATCATTTTATGCGTTTAAATCATGTTAATCGGTTCAAGCGTTTATGAGATATTAACGCATTACTGAATGCCAAGTGAAAGGGTCAAGGACGCCCCTTACCGCGATACGTTTGTTTTGGTCGTGTTAGCGACAAACCTTTACTTCTTTTTACCCGACTGCCGAAGGAGGGTAATGTGTTTATCAGTCTATGTATGTATGTAAGTATATATGTATGTATGTTTGTTCCTATATGGCGTTCCAGAGACCAAACGCGTAGGCCGATTTTGATGATTCATACGTCAATCGATTCGTCTTAACCCTGCGAGTGTCATAGGCTACATATATATATTAAAATTGGACAATAGAAAAATTCGGATTTTGGGCGCCATATTGTGGGGACCCAATTTTTTTTTTGTTCTAAAGCCTTCATGTGGGGTATCAAAACAAAGGGTTTTAAGAGGCGATGTCAAAAATATATAACACTTATATGTTTAAATGTATCTAATTCGAAAAAAAATTAACTAAAAAGTCATAAATAAAAAAAGTGATATCAAAAATCAAAAAACCCGACTGCTTCAAAAGCGAACTAAAAAGTCGTAAACAAGGAAAAAATCATGATGTGCAGTCGGAAGATACATACTCGCGAGAGATTTTATGATTTAACTTTTTTTCGTATCGTTTTGAAATTAGAATACATTGGTAGACAGGTGTTAATTACTTTTTTTTTTTTGTTATCTGGCGGTAACTTTAGTCGGATATAATCATAGATTGTCCAGTCTAGTTTCTCCAATTAACGAACTTAGACGAACTAACAAATCCACTTGAACTAAGTACATAGATAACTATTAGATTCTTTTTCTCAACTTTTTTGCGATTATGCCAATGAACAGCACTTGAGTAATAAACAGCAATTTTTATTTAACTTTTGTTTTCTATTGGTTCGCGCTTGACCATTATCCCACCTGATGGTTAGCAATGATGAGGTCGACGGTGAAACACGCTTGCCTAGAAGTTACCTATTCACACTTGACTTGAAGACCCCTAGATTGTAACTATCGGGAAACAGACTGCGGCAGGGAATTCCACTCCTTAGCTGTACGCATAATACGAGTAAAAGTGTTCCCGAAACGTTTTGTGCGTATGGATGGGATGTCCACCATGTATCGATGGCGAATCGAACACAAATTAACTATACCTACTTGGGTTTCTAGGACATTTTAAGTAACCGGGAGGTCAGTGCAGTGTCGTCCACATAATTTTATTACAAGGGTATACTGGTATGCTCCACTGGAAGCCGACTCCCACATAGTTGGAAAGAAAAAAATCAAATTAATAGGTAGAGGAGCTCTTTCAATTTGTTAAGTGGTTGATCAACTCTATGATCAACCACTTAACAAGCTTATTCTCAAGCAGTTTTCAGATAAAAAAAAATAAAAAAAAACATCCAAAATTACGCACCCCCGGTGCGACACTGTCACTTATGCAAAAATGTAGTTTTTCAGGAGAAGCATTTAAAACTTTGAACCCTCACAAAACAATGACATAAGAATATATAGATGAGATGAACAGCTTATACTACAACGTCAACTTTACTTTTGGATAAATATTAATCACTTTATATTGTAAAAAATATACTATATCATTATTTAAGCCTTCCAACCCCCTCAGAAGTGACGTTGTGGCTCTAACGAAAAATTATAACTGTAGTTATGTCACAATGAGTTAAAAAGAAAACAAGAACAAATTGTTTACTAAGTTTTATTTTAAATCATAAATACCCACTGTTATTAACGAAAGAAATAAAATAAGTCAAAACTTCAAAATAAACATAAGAAACTTTGTACTTCTTAACATTTCTACATAAGTGTAGTACAAAAAGAATAAAAAATTGAAAAGTAAATAGTGTAAGAAAGTCTTTCAATCAACAATCAGCAATCTTATTAGGAATAAAGAGAATTTTACGTAAGTACGTATACCCTTTCGAGTCGGTTACAACTTAATTTAATATTTACTTACAATTAAAATTAAAAATAACTTTGGGTTCAGAACCAATGTTCCTAGATCTAGTTACTATCTGAATTCTTAGTTTAATCAGATTTATAATAATTATGACATCACAGCGAGTTAATCACCTTTACCTTTAATAATTCTTATCAGTGTAGTATTAGAAATCACTTACTAAATTCTTCAAAACAATAACATCAATCATACATAAATTTGTAACATAACAAAATATTGAATTCGTTTTCAACACGTATAATATTTAATAGTTTCATAAAATTAAATGAGATCTCTAAAGAACTTTTCATAGTATCTTGGTACTATGTTTGTCTCTACCAAACTCAAACAGTCTTATTACAAAAAGCGGTTTAACTAAAAACCCAGGTTTAAATCTCTATAAACCACGGTTTAAATAAAAATGATATTACAAATAATGGTTTAGCGATAAACCATGGACCATATCATGGTCTAACGCTAAACCTCGGCGGCCCCTAGTTTAACGGTGGTCTAAGTCGTATCTGTCAAAGTTTTCTTTTAGGTTATAGAATCTTTTTCATTGTGTTGTGTTGTTTTTACCCGAAAATGGATATTAACATGGTGGATTTAATTGATATTGAGGATATTACTTTTTCCTCGGTACTCCAATTCTCAGATGTTTTTTTTTTTGTTGGTTTATCACAACACTTAATATATTAACACATTATTAACAAAGAGGCAATTGTTATAATAGAGACTTGGAGAACTTAAAAATCCAAAGCCTAATGAACTTTGTTCAACGAGCGATGGTTTTGTTTATTGTTATGGTTTCATGTAACGCGCGAGAATGTTACGTTTCGTTACACGTACGTAGATGTATTATTAGTAATTAATACGAATTTAAGTAATGTGCTTAAACCTAAACAAAACTGCAATCGATAAAATAATTAATGGTTATATACATGCAAAATAACAAAGTGTCAATATTTTAACACTCCTAAACATCATTTAATCCTTATCGTGTTATCAAAAAGTTTTCTTTTCTGGGCATACGGAACGTTGCAATTGAACGATATTATGGTGAACGAATGATATTTGTTTGATTCTGTGGTTGATATATTGACAATGGTTCAAATGACGGTACTAAGAAGACCAGGGTTTTTTTAAGTTTTGTAATACGGACAAATTTAGACCATGGTTTTGCAGATAAGCCTGGACTTGATAGGCCAGGTTTAAACCAAGGTTTATTGAGTTTTTTGTAATAAGACTGAAAAGGTCGCGCTTCTTGCGTTCTGTAATAGGAATCTTCGAGGTATACGCTGGTTGCAAAACGACCTCGTTAATGCTTGTAACATTGCCTCGACTTCGACGTAAGTTATTTCTATTTGGTTCTATTATAGCTTTGGCCTCCTCCCAGTTTTCAGTCTTATAGGTTGTTCGATATTGATAATTGGCGCGCAATTTTTAGTAAACTTAATACTCATAATCTCGCCAATTTTAATTGCATCCCCGTTAATATTTTTGCTTATATTAAAGTTTATGTTATCTGTCAAAGCCTTAAGATCGAAGAAATCACTGTAGTTCATTTCTCTCACCAAAAATGGTTTCCCTGTCTTCTTCGCTCCTCGTATTATGGATATGTATTGTTCAGGAATATAGATGGGCCCAGATTTTTTGGCTCTAGTGATGGCTTTTTCGATCACTGAATGCGCATTGTCGCCTTCGTTTTGTGTGTGCCCACGTATCAAAAAGTTATGTTGTATAGAATTTATGTTTAATTTTGTAACTGCGAAATGGTACATTGCGAATACGAATCGGTTTTTTTGCTGCCCGCAGCAATTATCGGAATAAAAAATTACGTCACAGCCAGGATACTTATTAGCAACTTCTAACAAATATGAGTACACACAAGATCCTATTTCTATAGATCCCCTGTTGCCTAAGCCTTCATGCCAAAAATAGCATGTAGTTTCTTTATATTTTGCATTGGAAATAGTAAAATTGTAGCAATTTAGCCTAGATTTATAAAAAAAAGCTGATGAATTTCCTAAAGGACATGGCAAGACAGCTTGTAAGTCGTAAGTACATACGATCTTTGTGCTTTGAGGATCTTGACATTCTTTCATGTCTCTATCTTTTTCAATCCTACTCAAGCTCTTTTCTTCTTGGTGAACCTTGTAGCTGTCGTATAATTTAACTTTTTCTTGTTCTGGTGCATTTTCGTATGCAACGCATTGGTCACAAAGGTCTTTCTTCGGCCTAAAAAAGCCAATATTATAATCATGATTAAAAATGCGCTGATAGGCATCGTAATTAACAGCTGGCTTATTATTTTGTATCTGTACTTCCTTATAGTTTCTGTGCAATTCTGCAATGGTCAAGCCACCGTCAATAAAAAGCCTACTTGTGTTTGCCCTCAGATAGTGGCTTTCTACTTTCGGAATAGATTCAATGTGGTCTTTGACGGCTTTTATCATTTCATTGTCCAATTTGCAATGCTTCCCGTGTTTGCCTCGTTGGTCTTCGGGAATGATACCGTCACTTAATTTTTTAGCATCAATGACAGTTCTTATAGTTCTTGGTGAAATACCTAAGGTGTTGATTAAAAATGATTTGCAAACCCGGACTGACCGACCATCATTGAGTAAATAAAATGCAGAGTTACCTTGTCTCGGGTACCGACGATTCGTGTTAATACGCCGGCTTGCAATTTCGAGTGGTCTGATGCAGGAATTCAAAAAATCACGGTGTCTTTCTATGCTGCCTAGCTCCCAATAAGAATTGAAAATTTGAATTCGTTTTTCTTGGGTAAAATTAGATGAGCAAGCCAACCGACACTTATTTGAACAAGAGGGACCAATTTTTCTAGCCTGAACTGTTTTGCCAGTTTTAATTGATCGATATTCATTACCGGAATTCCTTAATTTTTTTGCTATATTTTTTTTCCAGCTATTAGGATTACGAGTACGTTTTCTACCCCTTTTCTTTGGTGATGATGTTGGTTCTTGGTCATCAACAGCCTCATTCTCAGAGCTACTATCACTAGATGAACTACTTGAACTGGAGGAACTATTTGAGGATGAAGACGAACTAGAAATCGGCTTGAAATCGTCACCTGAATCGGTACCAGAGTAGTCACCAGTTGGACATCCAGATTCTTGTTCTTCTACTGAATTCGTTTTCAATTCGTAGTCAATAACAGCATTACTAGGTGGGGAGTTTACAGTTGGTAAAACAGAGTTACTGCCATCTTGATTGATTTCAGAAGGTGGGACTGAAGATTCGACGGGTTCATTTCTTTCAATGGATGATGTTAGATGTGTCAGTAATACCAGTTTTTTTCCCCGAGACAGCATCTTATTTAATTCAAGAAACAACTGAAAATAAGTAAAAAAGATCAAAATAAATAAATTGTTCATACAATCACCACAGTTAGTTAACCCAAAACTAATTCGAGCTTTAATAAATAAATATACGAAACTAAGTATAAAGAAAAACCTTAGTTTGAGACCAGGTGATTTTTATGAATTATGTGGCACATTTATTTAAAAACGCAAGGATTGGAGAAACAAAGTCATTTATCAACAAAGGTCATTGTAGTACAAAACTAAAACATTTAAAGATATTTAAATATTGGGGAAATAATGTCACAACTGTATCTTAGGTCACTATTGCTCCAGAATCAAAAAAATATTATGTCACAATTACCTTAGTAACAGTGTAGCTCCAAGACGCATTTGCACTGGCGGGGGGACCGCGCACAACTGACCAATAAAACGATGTTGCTCCCAGCGACGCGTGATTCGCGCCAAAACGGCAATGACACTCACGCCCTCATACGGAAACTATGCGTACTACAAAAGTAACGTTATCGCACCAAGTAAAGGGGTGCTTTAGGATCATTTTTAGATATTTAACTCATTTTTGCATTTTTTGCAAAAGTGACAGTGTCGCACCGGGGGTGCGTATGATGTGACAAAAACCAAAACGAGTAGCTAGAATTCTTGACGTAACATTAAAATAATACCCGCAAAACACGGCACACCATGTTTTACGAGTATCTCGCTGTAAACGACAACGGCTTTCACATGGTAATTTTAGAAATGGACACTTCCCACGCTAAATTCCTTAATTGCCTGTTTTTATAACTGCACGTTTCTTGGGTTCTTACCGGGTCTATGAATGGCGGCCATACAGACCTTCTGTCGGCCTTTTTCAATGTTATAAAATGTAATTTAAAATCAATGCTTAATGTTACGGGCCCGACTAATATTCCCGGACCGTAATTAAAATTTGTATGGAAGAATGGCCATATGGCGCGAAACGGCGTGAGAAAATAAGACGAACTCCGTCCCTTGTAATGTAGCTACCTGATGGGGCCGGACACAATGTACCGTAAGCATTGTCTCTTAGCTTTCTTGTAACTTAGAAATTAACACGTGAATATTTAAAGTAGGATTGACGTAGGTGCCATGTGAGTAAAGCTATCTACACATGTAATGTGTATAAGAACTAGAGAAAAGGTAGATAGTTGGGATTGTCTCGCAGTTTTCTTCTTTGTTACAAAAATAAATGAACACGTTATGTCCACGTGTTTGACCACGTGTGTAAAATGACACATGTATGTGCCATGTGAATTTTAGAGTAGTAGTAGTAGTATAATAAAACTTGAAATATACATAAGATTTAGAGAAAAGGTAGCTAATTAGATAAGATTATGTATATTGTCATAGTTTAATACTTGGAGTAAGGAGGAATCTAGATTAAGACTTTTGTGTTGACCTTTGTACACCTTTTATATTTTTTTCCTATGTAGAATTAAGTATGTAGATTAAGGAAATGTATAACTTGTGTATATTTAAGTAAGATAAGTTTTATAAAATCAGCATTTCTGTGGTGCCATGCTTGAATACAGTTGCAAAGTAGGGGCGCCATTGTTCTCGCCGAGCGGTTTTTGTATAAAAGCCGGCCCGCTTGTAGGCAGAGACACAGTCGGTCTTCCACTCTACAAGGAGTAACAAGTAAGGAATAAATTGAAGATACGAATCACGATAGTATTTTCATTTCCTCAACGAGTCTCCAACCGAACCAACAATACAGTCCACTTCAGTCTGGTCCTTCGAAAGCCGGATACAAGATCCAAGAACCTGCGGCAACCAGTCCACTTCAGTCTGGTTCTACGAGCAACGGATACAAGATCCAAGAACCTGCGGCAACCAGTCCACTTCAGCCTGGTCCAGCGAGCTACGGTTTCAAGAACGAAGAACCCGTGGCAACCAGGCCCAATACAGTCTGGTCCATCAAGCAGCGGATACAAGAACGAAGAACCCGCTGCAACCAGATCCACCGAGCTGCAGACCAAGTACGAAGATCTGCGGCAAGAGCGGAGAAAGGAACCCGGCTGTCACCGAGCTGCAGACGAAGTAAGAAGATCTGCGGTAAGAACAAAGCTGTACGGAACAGGACTGGTTTCGAACCTAACCGGTCTTGAACCTGAGCAGCTTAATCCCAACCGAACCCGACCGGCTCACCGAACCGAGCCGACCGGTTTCACCCATAGTACCGACCCGAAGAGGTACCAACCCGTCGTGCTAATCCGAACGTGCTGAACGACTCAAGATGGTGTTCACAAGGAGCCAGGGAGACGCAACCGAGATGGAAGAACAGCTACGCATCCAAGAACAGGAAGCGCGACGCGTCCAAGAACAGGAGGCGCGCCGCCAGGAAGCGGAGCTGATCGAACGGGAGCGAAGAAGAAGACTCTCACCAGACCCACCAGCATCACCAGTCTCGAGAACAGCACACAACAGCGCAGCGGGGCCTTCCAGTGCACAGACGACAAACACCGCGATCCGACAGCGAATGACGTCACCGACCAGGACAATGAGGTCGCAACGGTCCACGACAAGCGTCACAACAAGGCTACGGATGGCGGAACTGGAGGCTGCAGAGAAGCTAGCAGCTATCCGGACCCAGCAACTGGCACTGGAAGAAGAGCTAGTCAAGAAGAGACTAGCAGTGGAGGTGTCAGCGATCAACGATGAAGAAAGCGTACAAGAGGAACAAGAGCCCTCTCGTCCACGCGAAGAGCCTCATCGAATGGTGGATGAATGGCTAAGGACGAATCCCCTCAACTCACGGGGGGAGGAGGGACCAAGAGAATCCAAACAGCTACGCTTCGCATCTAGAACGAGATCGCCGACCCCCACAAGAGCGAAGGACAGCATCGAGCACTTGGCAGCAACGCTAGAGAAGATGGCGCGACCTAGGCCTAGGCATACGGAGCTACCTACATTCTCCGGAGCAGCCAACGAGTGGCTGCCATTCAAGGCGGCTGTACGAGATTCGACAGACATGTACCATGTTACAGCAGCCGAGAACGTACAAAGGCTAAGAAGCTGCCTCAAAGGAGAAGCAAGAGACGCCGTGGCCGCCCTCCTACATACGGCCACTGATCCAGGCGTCATTATGAAGACCCTTGAGCAGTGCTTCGGACGACCGGAAGTCATCATCGACCGGGCACTGGATGACCTCAAGAAGCTTCCGAAACCTGGTACATCGGCCACAGAACTCAACAGTTTCGCTGTCAAGCTACAAAACATCATTTGCGTGCTGCAAACAATCGATCGAAGAGGTTACTTGTTCAACCCTTTTATGACCCGAGAAGTACTGGACAAGCTCAGCCCGCATCTCCGATCCCGCTGGTGTGACTACGCCTACGATCAAGAAGGGACAGCGGATCCGGAAATCGTCGTGATGTCACGGTTTCTAATGCGAGAGGCGGACCGAGCGTTACGATATACGTACGCTCCGTCTACAAGCGCCGCCGCACCGAGAAAGGAAACTCGACCCATCGTGTCACTCAAGAAGAAGGCGAGCGTGTTCACTACAACCGGAGGAAGGGAAGAAGAAAAGGACAAGTGCCCCAAGTGCGAGCAAGACCACGTATTGACGCGGTGTCCGCGGTACAAGGCGCTTACGGTAGAGCAGCGATGGAGCTTCCTGAAATCCAATAGGATTTGCTTCAAATGTGCCCGGAAGCAACACAGGCGCATAAGCTGCAAGGCGCAGCTGTGCGGCGTGGATCAATGTCGCCGCCCGCATCATGCGACACTCCATCAAGCGGTACGCGAAGCGCAGACCGAAGACACGGTGAAGGCTGAACCACCAAAGGAGGAAGCGGTCCTGTCCGTGGCTACCCGACCTGCTACTGGGCCACGGGCAGTCTTGCTCAAGATGTGCCCTGTCATCGTGTCCGGACCACGGGGGGAGGTCAAGACCTACGCGCTCCTAGACGAAGGGGCCACGATCACGCTAGTGGACGAAGAACTGGCGGCGAGCATCGGGGCAAAAGGGCCATCACGGCCGCTCCACCTGAGCGGGGTCAACATGTCGCTGCGAGATATGGGCAGCCAAACCGTAAACATCAACGTGAAGGGACTGAAGAGTGACGAGAGCTACAAGGTCAGAGCGAGGACCATGAAGGATCTCCGGCTGCACCAGCAGTCAATTCCCGACACGTTGCTGGACTACGAGCACCTGAGGGACCTGACACCAGAAGAGGTGTGCTACGAACTGGCGCGCCCCGGGCTTCTAGTGGGTACAGACCACTGGGAGTGCATAGTGTCCCGCGAGCTCCGAATCGGCGGCCCTAACCAACCGGCGGCATCAAGAACGCAACTAGGATGGGTGGTGCACGGAACCGCACCACGCAAGACCATCGTTAAAGAAGGGAACGTGCTGCATGTATACGAGCCCGACCGAACAAAGGGTGCATGCAGCCAGGAACTCCACGACCTAGTCGAAGGCCACTTCAGGATCGACGCGCTCGGCATACAAGGCAAGCCGAGAGTCAAGGCGAGCGATCAACGGGCTATCGACATAGTCGGGAGGACAATCAGGAAGATTGACACCGGGTACGAGGTTGGGCTGCCATGGCGACGAGACGAGGTCACTATGCCGCCTAGCTACAATCAAGCGTTCCGCCGGCTGAAGAAGATCGAGCAGAAGATGGACGCCGACCCACAGTTCGCGGCCGAGTACTCCAAGCAGGTTAACAACCTATTGGACAAGGGGTACGCGACGCCATGCGACGGGTCGGAGCGAGCGAGTGCCATCTGTTGGTATCTGCCACATTTCGCCGTGCAGAACCCGAACAAGCCCGGCAAACATAGGCTAGTGTTCGACGCAGCAGCGAAGAGCAACGGTGTCTGCCTAAACGACGAACTGTTGGAGGGACCCGACCTACTGCTGTCGCTACCAGGAATCCTGTTTAGGTTCCGAGAAAAGGCGGTAGCGATTACAGCAGACGTGCAGGAGATGTTCCTGAGGATCAGGATAAGGCCGGAGGACCAACCAGCGCAACAGTTCCTATGGAGAGGTGACGACCGACAAGAACCTCCGAGGAAATACAAGATGACCAGTATGATATTCGGCGCCGCGAGCTCCCCGTACATGGCCCATTACGTACGCAACTACAACGCAGACGTACATGGGCTGGAGTACCCGCGGGCGCTGGAGGCCATCAAAGGAAGTCACTATATGGACGATTTGGTGGCCAGCTATGAAGACGCCGAAGAAGCACGGAGAGCAGTCGAGGAAACGAGGGCAGTGCACGCGCACGCAGGGTTCACGCTGCGAGGTTGGAGCTCCAGCGACGAGACGGTACTATGCGACGTGCCCACCGAGCTACACGCCACCTCTCCTACACAATTGGGAGGTGAGCAGCCTGAGAGCAAGATCCTGGGGCTGCATTGGGACGCGGAGCGCGATGAGCTGGGGTTCAACACATCCATGAACCGAGTCCCGGCTGAAGTAAGAACGAGAACGCGCGCCCCGACTAAGCGTGAAGCCCTCAGCGCCGTGATGTCCATATACGACCCGCTTGGATTGCTGAGCCACTACACAATACGATCGAAGATCATACTGCAGAGCTTGTGGCGCCTTCAGACGACGTGGGACGAGCAAATCCCCGAGGAAGAGAACGAGCTCTTCGCCTCCTGGCTCGCTCGCCTGACAGAACTCGCTCAGCTGCGACTACCGCGCTGTTACGTGACGCAAAAGTATGAGCGCGTCGACTTACACGTACTTTGCGACGCCAGCGAGCAAGCCTACGCAGCCGTGGCCTATTGGCGAATAAGAAACGTCGATGGGAGCCTGAACGTCGTGTTGGTGGCCGCCAAAGCTAAGGTGGCGCCTCGTCGGGCGCAAACTATACCGCGCCTGGAGCTACAAGCCGCAGTGATCGGGGCAAGACTCGCCGAGACGATAAGGAGGGAGCACCGCGTCGATATCGGCCAGACGACCTACTGGACCGATTCATCTACCGTGGTGCACTGGATCCATAACGACGTACGACGCTACACGCCATTCGTCGCGCATCGGCTGGGAGAGATCGCAGAGTTGACCCAGAAAGAAGAGTGGCGTTGGCTGCCTACTGCGTGCAACGTAGCGGATGACGCCACTCGACTCGTCGACACGCCCATCTGCGCCACGGATAGATGGTTTCGGGGGCCGGACTTCTTGCTCCTGCCAGAAGAGCAGTGGCCCACGACGTCGACGGATGAACCAGAGAACGAGGAAGTCCTTCACACGAGTGAAGAAACTGAGCGAGACAGCTGGCTACCGAACCCGGCCCGCTTCTCAAAGTATGAGGTATTGGTGAGAGCCACCGCTCAAGCGATCGCTTTCACTGATATCTGCCGACGAAGAGCAACAAGGATGGAGTATCGTCATATCCAGCGCGCCGAGGCTGAACTGATCAAACAGGCACAAGAGGACAGCTTCGGGGAAGATATGAAGAAGATCCGGTCCGCTCGCCCGCTCACGAGGGCGAGTCGATTGTACAGGCTGGATCCAGTGCTGGATGTCTTAAGGGTGAGGGTGTCTTAAGGGTGAGGGGCCGGATCGAGGCCTCTCCCGCACCGACCGAGATGAAGCGGCCTATTATACTCGACGGCCGCCATCAGCTGACTAAGCTCCTCGTGTTGCGGGAGCACTGCGCTGCGGGCCACGCCAATAGGGAGCGTGTGACGAACGACCTACGACAGCGGTACTGGGTCATTCACTTGCGACCCACGGTACGCGCTGTCGAGAGGAGCTGCGCCTTCTGCAAGACGAGGCGGGCGATGCCGCAAACACCAGCTACAGGAGACCTGCCACAAGCCCGCCTTGACCCTTTTCACCGCCCGTTCACCAACTGTGGGGTGGACTATTTCGGGCCAATAATGGTCAAGGTAGGACGCCGCCGAGAGAAGAGGTGGGGCGCACTCTTTACGTGCCTCACTTCCCGCGCCGTGCACATCGAGCTTGTCGCTTCACTCTCCACCGACTCAGCAATCATGGCGCTGAGACGAATGGCCGCGCGCAGGGGCTGGCCGAGGGTGATGTACTCCGACAACGCGACTAATTTCCGCGGAGCCGACCAGGAGCTACGCCACGCCTACGCCGAGTGGATGCCTGCCCTGCGAGATGAGGGGCTACTGCATCGCTTGGAGTGGCGCTTCATCCCTCCCGGCGCGCCCAACCAAGGCGGTGCGTGGGAACGTATGGTGCGCTCCGTGAAGACGGCGCTCAGCGTGACCCTGCGAGAGAAGGCGCCGGCGGAAGAAGTACTGAGGACTCTGCTCACTGAGGCTGAGTTCTCAATCAATGCGCGACCGCTGACACACGTCAGTGTGGATCCCAGCGACCCCGAGGCCCTAACCCCTAGCCACTTCTTGTTGGGGTCGTCCAAGGGGCTGCCGACGATAGGGCCCTGCGAAGAGGATGACCGGAGGACTTGGCGAGCTAGTCAGGCGCTCGCTGACCACTTCTGGCGACGATGGCTACGCGAGTACCTGCCCACGTTGGTTCCTCGCGGCGAGCCACGGAACGACGTGCGACCCATGCAAGCCGGCGACGTGGTCCTCGTGGTCGACAACACGCTGCCACGGAACACATGGCCGATGGGAATCGTCGAGCGCACGCATCGTGGACCGGATGGCGGCATCAGAGTCGTCGAGGTGCGCACCAGGACCGGCACCTTTCGACGCCCCGTGAGCAAGCTCGTCGTCTTGTCAACGAAGGAGGCTACGCGAGCTGCGCCGGGGGGAGCAATCATGGGAGAACTGTAAACGACAACGGCTTTCACATGGTAATTTTAGAAATGGACACTTCCCACGCTAAATTCCTTAATTGCCTGTTTTTATATCTGCACGTTTCTTGGGTTCTTACCGGGTCTATGAATGGCGGCCATACAGACCTTCTGTCGGCCTTTTTCAATGTTATAAAATGTAATTTAAAATCAATGCTTAATGTTACGGGCCCGACTAATATTCCCGGACCGTAATTAAAATTTGTATGGAAGAATGGCCATATGGCGCGAAACGGCGTGAGAAAATAAGACGAACTCCGTCCCTTGTAATGTAGCTACCTGATGGGGCCGGACACAATGTACCGTAAGCATTGTCTCTTAGCTTTCTTGTAACTTAGAAATTAACACGTGAATATTTAAAGTAGGATTGACGTAGGTGCCATGTGAGTAAAGCTATCTACACATGTAATGTGTATAAGAACTAGAGAAAAGGTAGATAGTTGGGATTGTCTCGCAGTTTTCTTCTTTGTTACAAAAATAAATGAACACGTTATGTCCACGTGTTTGACCACGTGTGTAAAATGACACATGTATGTGCCATGTGAATTTTAGAGTAGTAGTAGTAGTATAATAAAACTTGAAATATACATAAGATTTAGAGAAAAGGTAGCTAATTAGATAAGATTATGTATATTGTCATAGTTTAATACTTGGAGTAAGGAGGAATCTAGATTAAGACTTTTGTGTTGACCTTTGTACACCTTTTATATTTTTTTCCTATGTAGAATTAAGTATGTAGATTAAGGAAATGTATAACTTGTGTATATTTAAGTAAGATAAGTTTTATAAAATCAGCATTTCTGTGGTGCCATGCTTGAATACAGTTGCAAAGTAGGGGCGCCATTGTTCTCGCCGAGCGGTTTTTGTATAAAAGCCGGCCCGCTTGTAGGCAGAGACACAGTCGGGCTTCCACTCTACAAGGAGTAACAAGTAAGGAATAAATTGAAGATACGAATCACGATAGTATTTTCATTTCCTCAACGAGTCTCCAACCGAACCAACAATACAGTCCACTTCACTCGCTCCCACACCTCTTTATGGTACTGAGCTTAAAACTGTCATCATATGCAAAACTCTTTATGGTAGGTACTGAGCTTTGATGTTACAGAACCCAATTCTGGGTTTATGTACTTAAGCTGTCCTATTTTTTTTTTGTATGCAATGAAGAATAGGTAGAGCATGGTATAATAACATACTCCGTATACTTCGCCTGGTATTCTCTTCCCAGGATGGCCTAAGACTACGTCACGATAAGTGTTACCATTGATTGTCCTTTTTAGAAAATTTAGGTACTTTCTCATGTAGTTAATGAAAATAAAATAAATTACTAACTAAAATAACTATTTAGTAACTCATGTGATTCATCTATTTATTGTTAAATTTATTTGTATATTAAATTATTAGTTCGTAATAGCTTTGTTAAGATAAACATGCATTTTGCTCGGGTAATTCAATCACACACAGTGGCAACATATCGAATTGACAAGTGTCATACTGACAACTAGCCATTTCATTTATATTGTCGTGTCGCTCACACCTATAGCGTTGTTTCGCTCTGTGAGTAAAATACTGTGGCTCCCAAACGTTTTTGGTGAACCCGTAAACTTTGATAGATACTCAAGAAAAATGGTTAATTGTTCCGTAAACTATAAAAACAGAAGTATATAAGGCGGTGTAATAAGGTTTTTTTATTTTCGCAATGAAGAGACGCTATCATATGCGTGGCTTCAAATTTGTAACTAAATTCAACTAAAATAACTGGTATGTATGTGCCTTTCTACATAATATTTAATTTTCTACGCGTTGTAAATTCCATAATTTAAGTCATAGTTGTGTCAATACGCCTTTACCCCCGAACTTATTAACCTAACATAATTAGTTTTTGACTTATTTTAGTCAAGTCAAGTTTAGTGGGTTTTCGTCCCGAACTAAATAAAAATACTAATATGCAAACAATTAAAAAAAAGCAAAGTAATTAAATACAAAAAGTATCAAATATGACGATTTATTGAAAATTAAAAATATGTTGTACCTATTGTAATTTTTTTATCTTTTTCCCCACTAAAAAAGTTTGAGAACCGCAACGCAATCGATGACGTAGTCTTAGGCCAATCACGTGACCCAGCTGTCACGGAAGGAGACTACCTTATCTTATTATACCATGAGGTAGAGGAGCTCTTTCAGTTTGTTAAGTGGTTGATCAAATCAATGATCAACCACTTAACAAGCTTATTCTCAAGCAGTTTTCATTATCCCCCTCTCAAGCAAGTATCGATAGTTCGATACGAACAATACTGTCCTCATTTGCAAATCTCTTTATGGTACTAACCTTAAAACTGGCATCATTTGCAATGCTTCTCAAGCAAGTATCGACACGCACAAGACTGTCCTCATTTGCAAGTCTCTTTGAAAGAAGAAAGAAAAAGTGTTTAGTTGTCACAAAACGACATACATACAATATAAGAACATACTTATGCTAAACCCTTAAAAATAGTATTAGTAGTAGGTACTTAAATTATGTTAGTAAAGACGAGAAATAAATCAAACAATAATTACATATACTACCTACATTTTGTTATAATATAAAATAAATAGGGTGAGGAATATGTCAGGCAGATGCATGTCGTGACTGTGGCAAAGAGGCTTCCACTCAGCATAATGCTGTGCCGTGCGGACCCACAGCACGGCGCTGATTTTCAGTGTTCGCCTAGGACGTGACGTACGGAAACCAAATCTGTTGTTTAAAATAGATACAAAGAACATAAAATAAATACAGTAAGATATTTTTTTTTATCTTACTGTACTTACCCAAAATTATGATGTGACAAAAACCAAAAAGAAGTATCTAAAATTCTTGACGTAACATAAAAGTAATACCCCCGAAACACGGCACACCATGTTTTATCTCGGTCCCACACCTCTTTATGGTATTGAGCTTAAAACTGTCATCATTTGCAAATCTCTTTATGTTAGGTACTGAGCTTTGATGTTACATAACCCAATTCTGGGTTTATGTACTTAAGCTGTCCTATTTTTTTTTGTATGCCATGAAGAATAAGAATGTTAACCAACCAATAAACATAATGAAAACCAGGCTGACTTCTCAAATAGATAGACTGCCTACACCGGACGCTCACCGAAGCTCACTACCTTGCGACTCTATTTTAAAACACGCAGCTCACTTAGTATGGAAAAGCGCCCACATGAGGCCTTTTCTCCTAAGATAATAGATGACATAAGCCAATGAGCAGGTGGTGAGTGTTTTTTCCTGGTAACAATTGCAGCTAGGATAGTGACAAGCGTGACAGGTGTCGCTCCAGCTATTTCCTTGAGCTACCTGCTTTGCATTTTATATTAAACTAGCTGACCCAGCAAACTTTGTTTTGCCATAAAAAGACCAAACATTTATCTACCCTACCTACCCGACCCTACACTACCCTACCCTACCCGACCCTACACTACCCTACCCTACCCTACACTACCCTACCCTACCCTACCCTACCCTACCCTACACTACCCTACCCGACCCTACACTACCCTACCCTACCCTACCCTACCCTACCCTACACTACCCTACCCTACTCTACCCTACCCTACACTACCCTACCCTACCCTACCCTAACCTACCCGACCCTACACTACCCTACGCTACCCTACACTACCCTACCCTACACTACCCTACCCTACACTACCCTACCCTACCCGACCCTACACTACCCTACACTACCCTACACTACCCTACACTACCCTACACTACCCTACCCTACACTACCCTACCCTACACTACACTACCCTACACTACCCTACACTACCCTACCCTACCCTACCCTACCCTACCCTACCCTATGTCCTTCTCCTGGTTCTAAGCTACCTCCCTGCCAATTTTCAGCTAAATCGATTCAGCCGTTCTTGAGTTATAAGTGAAGTAACTAACACGACTTTCTTTTATATATATAGATGAACGGTAGATACAGTCGGCAATAGCAAAGACAGTAAGTTAATAATTGCTTGGTTGTAGGTTCAATATAGTACTTAATATAAGTGACAAACTATTTGGAGAGATTACAAAAAGGTTTTTGATTTTTCGAGAGAGAGTGGTGATGGCCCGATGATTACGGCCCCGACTTACGAGTCATAGTATAGGTCGTGGGTTCGAACCCAAAGACTTTGTGTAAGTAGATTCATCACAACTATTCCCAAAACGGTGAGGAAAATGTTGTGAGGAAACCGGCAGGCTTATTACGTATCTTTTGCAAGAGCAAAACGATAGCGATTTTTGCGCAATAAGTGCTCTTCCATACAGAAGTTTAAGAGTTGTTGGCTGTTTTTTTTTTGTAATAAGTGTTTTTGACTAACAGCGAGCGATTAGCAAACGATTGTGTAGAACCTACCATACCTACACTGCAGGTAATTCCGACTTTTATGACATAAAGCGTTTGATCGTTATAAGCCTGCCGCATGTCTTACAACAAAAAAATCTAGGTCATGCAACATCTACCAACCAACCCGCACCATGCTCTATTATGGGCCACTTCCTCTCTCACAAGAAAGGAAAGTGTTTCAACCGTGTACAAATGAACTACACATGTGCTGTTTTAACTTTCGGGATGCAAATCAATTATCCTGCCTGAGCCCTATGTCAGATTTAGAGCTACAGTTCTGGGAAAATGGAAATTGGTTCGATATTGTGCTTGAAAACTGAACAAAAATGCACATAAACCTCGTCTGTCTTGTCGTGATTTTATTATTAACATAACAAACACTCTGTTTGAATTTCTCTATCGTCCTAAAAGACAAACAAGGTATAGGTCTACCAGAATCTCATGGCATTTTTTATTTTTTTTTAATTGTGATTTTCATATGGCAATGTCAATTGTCACCTGTCAAATCAAAGTACTTGATGTGTCAACCTCTGCTGAAATTTTTTGAAATTATCTTGAAAATTTGTTATTTTTGTGAAAATGTCGAAAAACCCACTTCTATCTCAAGCGAGACATATTGTTTTCAATGTGTATCGTAAAATAAGGGAAGAAGAAGGCGTAAATCAAACTCAATCTTTGATTTTAAAGTGCGTTGTAGAGTGGACCGGTAAGTTGGACTGACTTGTTTTGATACTTTTAGTTTATTTTATATTTTTCTTACTTAATTTTTATTTCTTTCCATTACTCTTATATGTCAGGGCACATCGAATGATGGCCGGAAGAAAATGGCAACAATAATGTAACTGTTACTAATTCTTCGACAAGACATTGATTTTAACGGAGATTGAGAATCTTTGACGTAAGAAAAATATTAAGTAATAATCTGCGCCCTGCAGTGGGAGTGGGACGTGTATATAGACGGGAGTTTTTGGCGGGATTTTGTCGAGTGAAGTTCAGTGGCTGTTAATAATTATTATTTGTAAATTGATTCCTAGTGGATATTGTGATATATTATTGGTGTAGTTTTGTGTCTCAACTGTCTACGCAACTGGACAATTTGTAAAATCATTGACAGAAGCGATCTCGGGATAGTGGAGCGGAGTATTTTATTGTAGTATTGACTGCTTCTGCAAAGATTACTGGGAAGACTGACTCGATACAATTTGCTGCCAAATACTCCAACAAACATTAGAATCTGTTACATCCGCATTCTAATGCATACTAAAGAATAAATATAAGATCCAAAACTCTTCCCAAAGACGTGGCTAAAAGGTCCTAGCAACCAGGCCATAAAACTTGCATCATAAAAAAAAAGTATATATAGACTGATGATGATGAATGACTATAAGTAACATGTTACATTTTATTATTTTTTACAGACTTTATACATAAAGAGATTGGTTTTGATTATGTTAAATGCCAATGAAAAAGAACCATTTTGATGGAGAGAGATGACATAAAACTACAAAGATACAAGTTTTTGAAATGCCAGTGGAGTTCATGGAATCGTATTCTAGTTTTCTAGTTCTGAATGAGGTTTTAAGTTATTAGTATGATTTAAATGATATATAATAAATTAGTACATAAATTAATATTCAATTGATTTATTTTTCCTATGTTAAGAACCCGATGTATAACAACATTATTCATACACATACCTATAATACTCACAGTGGATCTTTGTGTCTCTGAATTGGTTGCAAGACCCCGCGCAGTTGCTATTTTTGTGTCAATGTTGAAGGTGAAGATAGCATTGTATAACTGTCTCTTTCACTCGCTTATGTATGCCACACTTGGCAGGACCAAGTTCAAAGACACAAAGATCCGCTGTGACTACTATAATATAGGTACCTCATGTTCATTAATACTAAAGACATATATAAAAATTAAACAGTATCAAGATCGTTTAATCCAATTTCCCCAGTATTGCACACAACAAATTTTTATTTCCACATTTGCCATGAGATTCCGGTAGACCTATAGCTCTACTTACAAATATGAGTATCGAGCTTGTTACTCGTATATTACAAATTGCATTGCCACTAAATTTCAACTCAATCGGAACAAACAATCATCGGAAAGTGGATAAAATTTTACTTGCAAGCTTTGATTACACACAGGCAGGCACCGGGCCAGTTGAAACTATATAAAAGGTTGTAAAAACACAGTTTGATCACCAAAGTAATCAATTCTGAAAGTTCTCAATATTCTTGGAATACTGCTAATGGTGACACCAGCAAAATTATATTAGGCACGCTCCTAATTTAGGTTATGAAATTTCTAATTCATATTTTGAAGTCGTCGGTACTAAACCAAGTTTTCCTCCTATTATATTAAAGACGGTGACACATTTGCGAGACCATTCTTATAATAAAAGTATTGCAAAGGGATGACATAATACAGTATAATTGTTTATTTTCTTAGCTCATCGCAAATACTAAGCGGACGCCTGTAGTTGCTTGTGTTTTGGTTTTACTAACACTAACAGTCTTGCTATAAACGTAATATTTCAGGATGTTTATTGTTTAGATGTTAATTTATTAATCACGCCTCAACGGCAGAATGTGTTTTTTTAAGGCGGTACTCCGAGCAAAACGCCGCGCAAGCCGTTTTTTGTGCTGTTTTTAGGAGCTATCTACTCGTTATTTAAAAAGAAATATCAATTAATAAAAATACATAAAATTTCTACATAATATTGATTCTAAAATGGTAGATTTAGTTTTTTTTTTAAATATTGTATATATTTTAGTAATCTCCTTCCAAAAAAACATAAAAATGAGAAATAATTATTGATATTATGCATCTCCTCGTAAAGTGTTCATTAATTATTTTTTGTTCTAACACTAATGGATAGACAATTTAATAACGAACATTTTTGTAGATTTTTTTTTTTCAAAAGACCAGTATTCGATTTTATAAAGATTTTATTCTGAAATCTGGGCGTATTCACAGTGCCGCTAGACCAATAGGAATGCTCATATCTCATGCCGATTTTTTGGTCAGGGTACCGTCTTAATTGATTGTCTCGCGTTTTACCACTATCCTCGCTCTCTCCTGATGGTAAGCGATAAAGTGGTCGACGGTGAAGCACGCTTGCCTAGAAATAACCTAACCTCTCTTGTTGTTGTTTGTTGTAGCTCTCAGGAAACACAGACTCCGGTCATGGCTTCCACTCCTTAGCTGTATGCACAATGAAAGTATTCCCATTTAGAACGCGCACAGGTAGATGAGCCTGTGTTAGGATACTTCTCGTCCTTTTATTTAGCATATATTTCGGAAACTTTGTAGTCCAAAAAATATTACACAAAATACATCATCATCAACAACACTACCTTTCACTGTGATCATATTCTTGTTGGAGCTGTATTGTTTTCTTGCCTGTATATTTATAAATGTATTTACGTATCTATTTTAGTATTTTATATTTAGTGCTAATGTTTGTAATTATTATTTAATTTTAAAATTGTACCAAGTGCAACCCCATGTCGTGTCCAGGCTATCTCTCTCCATTCAGGGTTGCCTGGAAGAGATCGCAGATCGCGATAAGGCCGCCTGTTGTATGTTGTTGTTATTTTAAGGTTTCCGTATGTATTCTTTTTTTCTTGGTGTACAATAAAGTATATAATAAATAAATAAATAAACATCGAACGGCGTTTATTAACACTTTTCGTGACCTTTACAATATGCAAGCTTTTTGCTCTGTACCAAAAGCTCAGGTAAGTACTCCTTTGACACTGGCACACTATAGGTACTGAAGATAAGTTTAGCTTTTTTAATTTAAGAATGTATAGATGGATTATTTAAATTAAAAGTTCTGATATATAGAATAGGGTTCCTCCCGACATGAGACACAGATGGAAACAGGGCTTGGAGCAAGCGGCCATCACTAGTTACACATTTACATAAATCTGAATAGCTTAGTTCCTTTCTTAGCGCTATTTTCTGGTCATGGTGTGACAGACAGACAAACAGCTACCCACTACATTAGAAAACCACCAAACATGCATCTTAGAAAAGCTTACTCATAGGCTGCATCCGTTATCCTAGTCACGTGCCAACCGCAGGGCTATGGCGGCCATCTTGAGAAACAATAACATGTAATGGGTGACATACTGCGGGTGACAAAACTAGAGCCTTTGTTACAAATTGAGAGGTGCAAGGTTACTCATAGGTATCGGCAGTACTGACCTATATTTGGCACTAGCTTTTACCAGCGGTTTCGTCCGCGTTTGTCGTCAAAAAAATATTCTAAAGTAACGTACCAACGGGATGAATAGTAGGTATCTTTCCTTTTCCCAATCCAAGCCTGCCTGCGTTCCTCATTCAAATCGAATCAGCCGTTGAGGCGAGATTGATTTAAAAAAATTCCAAAAGTAGACTTCCACATTTATTCCGTCTAGCCCGTTTCATTATCAGACTACAAGACGTACGGCGATGTGCCATCGGTGCATGATGGATATCCCACCCATTCTCACTAAACGTTTTGGAAATAGTTTCATTATGCGCACAGCTAAGGAGTGGAATTCCCTGCCGGAGTCTGTGTTCCCCGATAGCTACAACCTCGGGGTCTTTAAGTCAAGAGTGAATAGGTTACTTCTAGGCAAGCGTGATACACCGTCGACCAGATCATCGCTTACCATCAGGTGAGGTAGTGGTCGAGCCTATCTATAATAATAAAAATGTAGTTGTTGTAGAATCTTTTCGGTTCTGCCATTTGAGCCTGAAGATGTTTGCTCGAGAAAAATCGTAGCAAAGCACTCTGCAAAATTCGAAATAACAAAACAGGGGCCAAACTGCAAAAAGCCCGCCGACTGCTTAAGAAGCGAACTAAAAAGACGTAAACAAGAAGAAAATCATGCTTTGCAGTCGGAGGATACATATTCGCGAGCTGACTGCGACCTAAGTTTTTTAACTTTTTAGTTAACATTTTTTTTTCAAATTATGCACATTTAAACATAAAAGTGTTGTATATTTTTGAAATCACCTCTTGAAACCCTTTATTTTGATACCCCGCACATTGGTTTTGGAAGAAAAAGAAAAACTGGGACCCCACAATATGGTGCCCAAAAGCCGCCATTTTTCTATTTACCCATTTTTAACCGACTTCAAAAAAAGAAGGAGGTTCTCAATTCGTCAGAATCTTTTTTTTTTAATGTACGCAGTGACACTCGCAAGGTTAAGACGAATCGATTGACGTAAGAATAATCAAAATCGGCCAACGCGTTTGGTCTCTGGAACGCCACATAGGAACAAACATACATACATACATACATAGACTGATAAACACATTACCCCCCATCGGCAGTCGGGTAAAAAGGGATAGTGCTATTCTTTCATCTGCTCCGCCCGAGATTCTGATCATTTGACCCTGAGAAGTTGGAAATAGTGACTACTTGACTAGTAGGTAGATAGCTTCAAGCTCTATCCGGAATAAAACTTTATTAATACCTTCCTCTTTTCCATACCATATCAGTAATGAAAAGCTGGTGGAACGCATCTATGCTGTTTGTCAAAATCGAATCGTCATCTGCCTACTAGAGGATGAACTAATTAACGTCAGTTTAAACTTGGAACGTGGACTAACGTCCATAAATATAGCTAATAAACGCTGTTTTAACGCGCACGGAAGCAAAGTTTGAATTAAAATAATTTCTAATGCCGTAGAAGTGCGAATAAATATAAAATCAGTTTTACGCAGCCACTTTTTTCGATAAAAAGGCGAATGAAATATAAAAGTCGATTAAAGCAGTGGTTGGTAAAGCCCGTACCTATCTGAATCTGCCATATTGGGAAAATATTCAAAACAATATAAAAACCGGCCAAGTGCGAGTCGGACTCGCGCACGAAGGTTTCCGTACCATTATCGCAAAAAACGGCAAAAATATCATGTTAGTTGTATGGGAGCCCCACTTCAATATTCATTTTATTTTGTATTTGTTGTTATAGCGGCAACAGAAATACATCATCTGTGAAAATTTCAAACTGTCTAGCTATCACGGTTCATGAGATACAGCCTGGTGACATACGGACAGGCAGACAGACGGATCGTGAAGTCTTAGTAATAAGGTCCTGTTTTTACCCTTTGGGTACGGAACCCTAAAAATGTTAATAAACTCGCGCTAAAGTAAAAAAAACTATGAAATTTGACATATCGGAGACTTCACGCCACGCAGCGCCTCTAGCGGCGATTTCATACGCGGCGGTAGCCCCAATTAATTTGGGGTAGCCTTCCAGTCAAACAGGATACCTATCTGACCTCCATACGGCTAATATGATACCCCTTGGTAAGTCTGACTTACTGTCTCTTACATTAGTACTAAGGTACAATAAATTAGCTCAATTTTATAGAGTAATATTCATTTCACCCAACTATATAGCTTAGCACACTACGCTCTGAGAAGGATCTTAGTGCGTGCTGAGGTTAGACTGAGGTAGCACATACATAGAAACGTGTTACCTTTATCTCTACCTCTATAATAAAGTATGAGGCACCCATTAAAACGTAAAAAGAATACAACTCATATTTTTAACCGCAAAACTGCAGCTGCGTTTGATCCTTTGTGGCAATTATAAAGGATGACAAAACACAGGTTGCATCATTTTCATACTGTAGGGATCACATCATCTCTTTTCTCAACTAGGTTGGGGTCTGCTTCTAACATAACCAACCAGCGCTGCAACGGTAGAATGTAGTATCACGGGACGTTTGTAAAAGCTTTTCATCTTATTTGAACTATGTAAATCCAGTATACCAGGGAAACATAATTATCATAAAAGTACTATAAATACATACCTTTTTTTTTTGTGAAATCATACAATTACTTCTCCCGCTCTGGGTGAGGCACTGAGGTGGGAGGGCGTGTCAGACTTTTACTGACTAAAACCCTCCTGTATTCCTTCAGTTGCTTATACCAGGGCCGCGGTAACGTCGGTGACTCTCTTTAAATTTATCCGCGACCCAGACAGGTATCAGCCCTGGCGGACCCGTCAATTTTTGCTGACATCTCTTGCGCGCGTGAAACACTACGCACCGTCGAATTGGGCCTAGTCCTTATCGGACGGCGACCTACCCATTACTCGCCGTCCGTAAGCCCGCACCTACGGTGGCCGGGAATCGGCTTGAGACTCCCAATGCCCATGTCATCTTCTGCGGTGGCTATAGGGGCGAGAGGGTGTCTCCGATGCATCTCTCTCACGCGTTCCTGCTAAGATGGTTACTGCTTCGCAGAAGGTGGTGACAGCTTCCCATGCCCTTTCGCTCAGCCTATACATACCTAGATTTACAGCATTGACTGAAACAAAACTGTCAACTAACGGTGTAAAAATGTTGCTAACGTAAGAATGACATTGATTGAACAAAATTCTGGATCTGTCTACCTCTTGAATTTACGAATTGGGGCTTAACACAAGCTAAGCGTTTCGTTAGCAGTCTGCACCTGATCCTGAAGTAATGTTTATTCGTAAAATAACCGCGGGAAAAATTGACAGTTACACTTTTTTTTTCGAAATCTAGACCAAAGTAATTCATCATTCGGCCGCTCGACATTCAAAAGATAGGCCGATATGAAGACAATTATGTCACTCATTATCTCAGTACAATATAAACAAACAATGAATAATAATGATTCCTAGAATCATCTTAGTCTTATCTACTGTTAAACACTACTCATGTTATTGTGAATTGCAAATTATTACTGCATTTGTAAGATGCAGTCATTCATAATTTTATATTTGTTAGATGAATGAAATCATCGTGGTCCTGAGAGTCAGTGAATAATAAATGTCATGCTAAATATTGTTACAGAACTTCACAAAATTACTAGGTACTTAGGTTTTCACATAACAGGCAAAGTACTCTTGGATTATCTCCAAGGGTAGGCTACTACATCATACATGCAAATCTTCAACACCGTATACATGAGTTTAGTTGATATATTGCACTGGGACCCGTGAAGTTTCATTGGCTCAGCGCTTTTCTGGTGATCGCTATTGTTGTTTCTGGCTTTCACGAGTTGCTGTGGTTCGGCATTGTATGGCTAGATTGGTTTTAAGAAAATTGTAAGGCAAAGTTCATATACGGTGTGAGTTTTTAAGTGAGCGTGGAAGACCAAATCCGAAACTATAAGTAATACCAACGATCACTCAAAGGATTCACATTCATAGATGTTTGAAAAATCTATATTCCTAGCCAGGAATCGAAACCGCTGATTTTGAAAAAAAAAAACGCATGCTGTATTATATAAGGCATTTTTCGTACCACTTGCTCAAAAAAGTGACATTCTATGCCACAAAAAGCGAACATAACAATAGTCATTTTTAATCTGTTAAAAACAGGGAAAGAAAATTGTACTGAATTTCATTCATCCTCTAGGGGGAGAATGTGATTTAAATTTGGAATACTTACCGAAATTAATTCTGAACTACATCTGTGTTTACACCATTGAGTTTGTATACATTTTTTTGAAAAAGGAATACGCATTTATTATGCAGTTATGATTATTAAATAAAATTAGAAAAACCGACGAGGCCGTATGAGCTTGATGCCTTTGCTTTTCCGACAAAAAAATATTAGTCTAGGAATTTGCCGCGTTTTTGTTTTCTTCAAATACATAAACTTTAAGTTTATTTTACTTCTAATTGTCATTATTTTTAATAAATGCTTATCTCATATTATTATTGTGTTATTTTTTTCGCAAATGGTACGAAAAGTAGAGTATTTTCCTCGGTGATAAAGCTGTCTTAGTCTTGGGTGAACTTTAATCCCTCGCAACACTCAGGACTCGTCTTAAATCCCTCGCTTCGCTCGTGATTTAAGTTTTTAACACCCTCGCTACGCTCGGGAGTAAACCTAGAGTCCTTCGTTACGCTCGCGATTTAAATCGTCACCCGCGACAGAAGACACTGCTTTATCCCCTTGGTTAATAATCTACTATTTTATCCCGGTATAATGTTCCCTTGGGATGATAAAACCCTTTTCACGCGGGCGAAGCCACTGCCAAAAGCTAGTAATATATAGGTACCAACGTACAAAACCTACCAGTGTACCTAATTCAATCAGTAGCACTTTTAACTACCTATTAACACTTCCTTAGGGGCCTGTGAGGTTCCCAGAGGCGGCTTAATTAGCTCTGACACCAGACCACATCCTCACATGAAAAGAAGAAGGAACAGCCGTCCTTAAACTATCTCTGAAGTTAATGATAAGTACCCTAGCACACTATATATAAACTACATATGCCACGATTCACGTATATTTCATCCTACATTGCGAAACTACCTACGTACATAAAATTAACGAAGCGTTGAAAACCAAACCCGCTATCCCTTTTAATTGTAGGTAATGTTATCTGTACGCAATTTTGCTGGCAACATTGAAGAACAAAAGTTTTAAATGTGATGTGGCGACATTTTAAACTCTTCTGTAGCGGATCGGGATCCTTGTAATACTGTAAATTGTGTATATTTGCTGTAAATAGTTTGTTCTCGTCCTGAATATGGACGGGAATAAGGGGAACGGGGCTGATCCCCCGAATCCTAAGATTCAAAAGCGGACTTTTCGCGCTGATGCTGAGGACCATGTCGGCGGCGGTGACGAAAGTGACTCTATTAATTACGCGCCCTACTTTAATAGTTATTTGTGCAACAAGAGAGCAAAGTTGGTTTTTGCCGCGAGTGTTGATTTTGAATCCCGAGTAAGCGAAGGATTCTATATTTGAATCACGAGCGTAGCGAGTGATTCTAGGTTAGAAACCTGAGTGCAGCGAGGGATTCAAAGACACGAGATGCAAATAACGTTGGTCTCGTGTAGCACATACAACTTTTCACTTCAGCAGCGAGAACAAATAATCTAAAGGTAAAAAATACAACTTGGTAATATTTAAACCACATGTATATTTGTAAAAATTAAAAGTTAAAAGTAAAATTATTGCAGTTTTGCAAATTAAAAGTACCTACCAGTTTTCTTTGGAACCAATGGAACCGATATTGTTGTTTTAGCGACTTCAGTTTGAGTATTCACTGAATCGCTTTTTACCCGACTGCCGAAGGAGGGTAATGTGTTTATCAGTCTATGTATGTATGTATGTATGTTTGTTCCTATATGGCGTTCCAGAGACCAAACGCGTTGGCCGATTTTGATGATTCATACGTCAATCGATGCGTCTTAACCCTGCGAGTGTCATAGGCTACATTAAAATTGGATAATGGAAATATGGCGGATTTTGGGTGCCATATTGTGGGGGCCCAAATTTTTTTTTAATTCTAAACCCATCGTGTGGGGTAGCAAAATAAAGGGTTTTAAGAGGTGATTTCAAAAATATGTAACACTTATATGTTTAAATGTATCTAATTCGAAAAAAACTAACTAAAAAGTAATAAATTAAAAAAACTTAATTCAAAAAATCAAAAAACCCGACTGCTTCAAAAGCGAACTAAAAAGTCGTACCTAAACAAGGAAAAAATCATGCTGTGCAGGCGGAGGATACACCAGATTTTGGTCAGCCAGCCCGCGAATATGTATCCTCCGACTGCACAGCATGATTTTTTCCTTGTTTACGACTTTTTAATTCGCTTTTGAAGCAGTCGGGTTTTTTGATTTTTTGAATTAAGTTTTTTACATACTGCTTCAATTCTTCCGGTGTTAAATTGCAGACATCATCACTGGATTCACTCATATTTATTTATTATTATTTTAATAATATCCAACGTGTATCGCACTTTGTAGCTAGCGAACAGAAGAAGAAAACAATAAAAATTTAAAGCACGCTATTTTTTAAAGATGCGTTCGGAAATTGCACTATTACTAAATTATTTTGTCACAATAAAGATTGTTAAAACTTTAAATAATTATGTAGATACATGATAAACTTCGTATTTTTTACTTCAACATCTCTTTATTTGATTATAAAAAAATATAATTCGATTATTAAGAGAAAAGTATAATAATTACATTTAAACCTTGATTTGAAATTTTATAGATGACGTGTTTCCGAACGTTTTATTGTTGGTTTCTTTTTTGAGCCTATTATATATGGAATTTGAAAATCGAACTTCGAATCGACTTGTTTCTATCTCTCGCTCTTTTCGTATCGAAGTGAAAGTGACAGAACAAAGTGAAGTTCAAATCTTTCGAATGTTGTGAGTAGACCCAGCACTGACTCGGCATTTAAAAAAAATAATTAAAAAGTTACTTTGTCTCACGCTCGCAGCAAAATCGAAATTTGCTCACTGTCTTTAAGCAGCAAAACCTGCTTGTTTGAGGTGCTGAGGTGAAAACATAATTATAAAAGACTGTATCCAGAGCATTTGGGTAGCACGGAGCTTAAAGTGTTTGTAGAAAGCCAGGATAAAGAACGATTGGAAAATAAAAGCCCCAATACTTGAATCAGATTTTCGCAGCGGACGTTAAAGTTGTGGTGGCGTTACGCCGTGTCAATGCGAATAAAATAGTAATCATGTTCAAGCAATACAACACGACCAACAATTTCATCAACAATGTGGGCTTCCTAGAAAAACATAAGATGAGGGCATATATCCCCGCAGCCCAGATAGAACGAGTTGGCATCATCAGGTTTGTGCCAACAAATATTTCCAACAAAGAATTGTACACAAAGCTTTCTTCTGCCTACGAAATTGTGGCAATCAGAAGATTTACAAAGAAAGTGGGACAGAACAGGGTACCACTTCAGACAGTCAGCATAACATCCTTGTCAAATTAATTACCAGACTCAATTCAATATGACATTTTTTCATATAGAGTTTTCGATTACATTTAACCACTGTTGCAGTGCTATCACTGCTTCAAATTCAACCACTCTGCCAATATATATAATGTTAAACAGCGCTGCAGCTGCTGTACTGAAAGATAATACAAAGAGTGTGACAAGCCCAATGAGCTCTGCTGCATTAACTGCAGTGGACCTCATTTGGCTATATCAAGGACCTGTCCCGTTAAGATAAGGAAAATGTTAGAAAAAGTAACTTATGGCAATATAGCTAATGCAAACAATACAAAGAAGGAAACTGACTTCCCTCCTTTGCCGGACCGCCCCAAGAGTGCTCTAAATAAAAAGGTAAATGAAAATAATTTTAATAAAGAACTTGTTCTAAATAAGAACAAATTGAAATTGTACAATGTGGATAGTGTACTTATCACACCTATAAATAAAGAAACCATGCCTGAGAAGAAAACTAAATCCAAACCAAATATCCAAGCCCAAATCATTGCCAATAATAGTCCATACTTTAGTACCTACAACTAAGCAACAAATCGGACGATGTGCCCATAACCACGTCGTCTATCAAAACATGCTCATCAAAAATCTGTCAACTTAATCGATTTGAGTTCCAATTTTATATCTTCCTTATGTATTGCACAGTATAATGTTCAGTTTAAATAATAAAAAGCCTTTATTAATTAATTTTCAATTTACGTCTATAGGAGATACAAGAAAAAAAATTGTTTCGTGATTATATTTTACCAGTGTCGGAATTATGTATATCAATTCCAAATTATAGCTTTCTAGTACTAAAAGTCTCTGAGCTAAGATGCAGACGGACATAGTGAAACTAAGGGTTCCTTGTTGAAATCGGAACCCTAAAAAGAGAAATAAAAACTTTTTCACAAAAAATAACCGACTTCCGAAACGAAAGTAATTTTGCAATTTTTTGTGTTTTGCTTTTTAAGTCGGTTTGTTTTTTGTGAAAAAGTTTTTTTTGGCGATGGATGTTTGATATACCGACCTCGGGCAGCGCTGCTTAACTTTGAAGTTCGACCCGTGCAGCTTTTATTATTTCGCCATTAGGCATCGGCAAGAGATAGCACCTCCCTATGAATATTAAAATATGAGAAGCGATATTGACCTCTGTCCCTGCCCTATCAGTATAGACAGAACGTCTAGAGCTACACTTTCACATTACAAGGTGCTAGAAATATCCTTTTTATCACCATTCCGTATTGTTATCGTGCGTATGATGCACAACGATGCCTGTGACGCAACAGCGCTCAAATTAACATTGACACTACGACCTTTGATATACCCAGATATGTACTAGAGTACAATGTAATTAGGTAGTGTTTTCTTTGAGGCTACCTTTGTCACAATGCCGCTATAATTTAAACCAAAAAGAGTCTTGGAAGGGAGTTGAGTAAGAGAAGTGAGTTGTGGAAGTCTCCAGTGTGTCGAACAAGGTAGCGTATCTCCTAATGAAGCTAACCGAAAGGGAAAAGCCTCCAGGTTGTGCAAGTCTACGCACCGACCTCGGCACACTCGTCCACCACTGAGACCCACTACAGCGTTTTCATGGGGTATTTTAACGCTAAAGTGCGAGTACTGAATTGCAGCGAATCGGTAGTAGGATCCTAGGGGTTTGGTAGCAGAAATCATACCAAATGCTTGTCAACTTTCTAGAGAAGGACGGGCTTTTCATAATGAATTCCTTTTTTAAGAAACAGCCCAAAGAAAGACCACACTATGACCAAAATTGAGATAGACTTCATCATAACATATAAAAAGCATGTATATTATGCCTCAGTGATCACACACACACAGGTTTAATACCAGCAGCGATCACAAAGTTTTTCGAAGATCTATGAATATCAACTTCGAGAAGTTAAGGCTCCGTCCAAACATCATCCAAAGTATATTAGGATCGGAAGCATTCCAGTCAGACCTGGACAACCGGTTTGCTGTCGTCGAATCCACAGACGACGTTGACCAGAAGCTCGACCAAATGGTGCAAATCCTCAGGGTAGAAGGTACGAGATCTTGTAAGATGCGGCGTACGGGCTGGAAGTCTAAACTTTCGGCAGAAACTATAAAGCTTATGACGGAGCGACGTGAAAATCCCCCAGCCACTTCGCTGAACAGTGGGCACTCAACAAGAACATTAGGACACTGATACGACGCGACCTCCGATGATCCAATACGCTCTCTATAGAGAAAGCGATTGAGCAAAACCGGATGTCAAAAGTTTTCATCCAGCCACTTGGGAGAAGCCACCTGTCGAAGCTGGCTAAATCTGCGCTAAAGCTAAAAGCTGGTTACAGGTACAGAGCTACGACGAAACAGAATATCTCATAAATTTGTCATTCCTATAATACACAACCTATACACGAATTCTCCCATTTACACAAACTCGCAGAATCACAACTCCACATTCAACACACTTACACACATGAAAAGGCTAATTAAGGTTTATTTTGTCTTGTCACTTCTTTAACTTCTGACCATCTGATGTTTGATATACAACACAAGTGTGAGGATCCTGGTACCCATAACACAAGTTAAATCTTTCTTTGGGTGCCAGAATTCATTTACAAATACTACTGACATACATTGTTACTCGTTGATGTGAATTTGTTGTTTATGCGTCATGTTGCTCATAAGTGTTTGATTGTACAAATTTAGTTCCAATAAACAATTTATTATTATTATTATAAATCGAATGGGGATAATGTCATTTCGAGGCCGGATATTATTTCGGCAGTTGAAAACTTCTACCAACTAGCGAACTGTACGCATCGCATGCATTTAGGCCAGATCCCAAAAATGAGGCACCTAGAACCACCTTATCACGCCATTTTACAGAAGACCTGCCTAAAGTAAGTCAAAACGAAATCGAGGCGGCTCTTAAACAGCTTTAAAATGGAAAAGCTTCGGGCGAGGATAGGATTATAAACGAGGTCCTGAAAGCGAGAGGACGCCCGGTATTGAAAGAGCTTGGGGAACTCTTCAACTCTGTCCTGTTCTCTGGGAGAACTCCAGTGGCGTGGCTGATGAGCGTGGTCGTTATTTTCTTCAAAAAAGGTGCGAAACCCTTTGAAGAATTACAGACCCATTTCGTTTCTTAGACACGTTGATAAGTTGAGTTCGAGAGTCGTCACGAATCGTCCAGCGCGAAGACTCGACGATTTTCAACCACCGGAGCAGGCCGGGTTTCGAGAAGGATACAGCACCAAAGACCACATACACACAGTGCGGGCAATTATACAAAAGTCCGAAGAGTATAATCGCCCCCTGCGTTTTGCTTTTGTGGACTATGAGAAGGCTTTTGCCACAGATGATGTATACCAGTTGCCGCAATAACAACAAATACTAAAAACAAAATAAAATAAATATTTAAGTGGGGCTCCCATACAAGAAACGTGACTTTTATGTCGTTTTTTGCGATAATGGTACTTCGTGCGCGAGTCCGACTCGCACTTGGCCGGTTTTTTAATCTTGGAGAATTTCTCATGTATACTGCGCTACCACGGGGAGATAGCGCCGCGCAGTTATTTGGGACAACTGCGCGGTGTCCTCCCGTGCCGCTTATGGCGGGATCACGGGCACGCGTCAGCACTCACCGGCCGCCGCGAACCCACCGCGACTGTCCGTCACCGGACCCTCCTCTGGGGGTAGCCCCCATCAGCTGCGCACAGAACACATTGCACGCCGTAACCACCCCAGGGACCAAACCAGCACATGGGTGCCAGACGACCCCGTGTATGGCACCCATATGCCCGCCACCTACCGCTTTTCGGCCGCAGGGGATAGCCGCCCTGTGGCGTGCGGCCCCACCGCATCCGCCATCAGTCAGACGGTGGCCACCCTGTAAAGGCCGCGGAAGTTAGGGAGAGTCCACCGCAATACCGGCACTCCTCTCCCGCCGCGGCCTCCAACCCTCTGCCGATAATGCTAATACATGTTTACAATTCTACTAGGTGTTTGGCCACACACAAATCCAACTTCTATTTTTAGTGCACAAACTATGACTAATACGAGGCTTTCTACATAACAAATTCGGTACCGGTAAGGCGTGCGTGATACATACTAAATAAGTAAAGTGTTTAGTGACACTTATAAATCAATCGTATTCAAATATACTAAGCCTACATACGTTATCTGAGCAATGCATTTTTTTTTTAAACTGTCCGTCTGTTTGCGTTTTGGCATCGAAAAAGAAAAGGTTTGTGTAAAGACTAGTTTATGATTTAATTATTTGACTAATGTCCTACATCCCTTGATGGAGCAGAGGGCGTTCACAGAAGCAGAGATGTGAAATTAATCTAAGGCAATCATTCATCATAACAAAAAATTCATTAAAGGCAAAACCCCCCCTATGAATAGCACAAATAAAAAATGGCCCCTAGTGTCCGGTAGCCTGCCTACCCTCGACTACGGTAGCGGTCGATGTTACGGCATGGCAAGGGGTGCTAAGAATCTCTGGACGAGATCCGGCTACCCCAACAATCACCGACGACTGGACCTGGCAACGTACAACACGCGCACACTTCGGACCGACGAGAAGATCACCGAGCTCGAAGAGGAATTGAGCAGGTTGCGATGGAATATTAAAGGGTTATCTATCTCTTAGGAGAGAGGGGGAGGACTCGATAATCCTCAAATCCGGTAACCTGCTCTATTTCCGAGAGGGTGACCGGCAGTCCCAGGGTGGTGTCAGGTTTATCGTCCACAAATCCCTTGTAAACAACGTGGTGAAGATCGAGAGTGTGTCGACTATGGTGGCGTACCTTATAATCAGAATATCCTCTAGATATTCGCTGAAGGTCATACAGGTCTACGCCCCAACCTCGGCACTCCCCGACGACGAGGTAGAGACCATGTATGAGGATATATCCAGAGCCATGCATGGTTTCAAAACTCACTTCACCGTTGCCATGGGGGAATTCAACGCAAAACTTTTTTTTTTTTTTTTTTTTTTTTTTTTTTAAAAACGTTGCCCCACACTAGGAATTTCTTCCTGTATCGTGGGTGCGTTTACAAACATACAAACTCACATACACAAACACCCAGAGCCGGAACAACTATCTGTAGGTCATACAAATATTTGTTCCGTGCGGGAATCGAACCCGCGACACGCAGCGCAGCAGTCAATCGCTCAACCACTGCGCCAACCGTGCGCCCAAAAACTGGGCAAACGAGACGAGGATGAGCTGCAAGTGGGGCAATTTGGAGTTGGACGACGGAACCACCGGGGTCACCTACTGGCCAGTTTTATGGAGAAGGAGGGCCTCTATATGATGAACTCCTTCTTCAAAAAGCGTGAACACAGGAAGTGGACCTGGCAGAGCCCCGATGGTGCAACAAAAAATGAGATCGACTTCATCATGTCAACCAAGAAGCAAATGTTCAATGATGTCTCTGTGATCAATTCGGTAAAAACCGGCAGCGATCCCCGTATGGTAAGACGCACATTGAACATTAATATTAAGCTTGAAAGGTCTCGACTGATGAAGTCCACGCTCCGTCCAGCACAGATCCAGGTCCAAAACCCCGAGAGCTTTCAGCTCGAACTCCAGAATCGTTTCAAGTGCCTAGGGAGCTCCGTGGACGAATACAGCGACGGGTTCGTAGAAGCTGTCCATACGGTCGGGTCTATGTTTGTCAAGACCCGTCGTACAGATAGAAACAAAAAGCTCTCTGATCATACCCTCAAGCTTATGAAGGAGAGGCGTGAGATGATCCTGCAGTCTTCAGATGAGGCGTGCAAATACCGGCAGATCAATAGACAAATCTCTAAACCGTTGAAAAGAGACCTCCGCCGCTTTAATACCGAACGTATTAAAGACGCGATTGAGCGAAATAAAGGCTCCAAAGTTTTTTCAAGGGATCTGGCTATTGGGCAGAGCCAGCTCACGAAACTGAAGACCGACAATGGCAGGATCGTATCCGCCAAGCCGGAGCTTCTGAGGGAGATCGAGACATTCTATGGACAGTTGTACACATCAATCAGCAAACCCGTTGCAAATCTAGCATATGACCCAAGAGCTAGATTGACCCGACACTATACCGAAGATATCCCGGACGTCAGCCTGTACGAGATTAGGATGGCTCTGAAACAGCTTAAAAACAACAAGGCGCCGGGTGATGACGGAATCACGGCTGATCTCCTGAAGGCGGGTGAAAAACCGGTCCTCAAGGCCCTTCAGAAGCTGTTTGATTCCGTCATACTCGAGGGCAAAACGCCACAGGCATGGTGCAGCGGTGTGGTGGTACTCTTCTTCAAGAAGGGCGACAATGCCCGGCTGAAGAACTATAGGCCCATCTCGCTTCTTAGCCATGTTTACAAGTTGTTTTCAAGAGTCATCACGAATCGTCTCGCGCGCAGTTTTGACGATTTCCAGCCTCCCGAACAAGCCGGATTCCGAAAAGGCTTTAGCACCGTAGACCACATACATACGCTGCGGCAGGTTATACAGAAGACCGAAGAGTATAACCTGCCTCTCTGCTTAGCGTTTGTGGACTACGAGAAAGCCTTCGATTCGATCGAGACTTGGGCTGTACTGCAGTCTCTCCAACGTTGCCAGATCGACTACCGGTACATTGAGGTGTTGAAGTGTCTGTACAAAAACGCCACCATGTCAGTTCGTCTTCAGGATCAGACCTCGAAACCAATCCTTCTCCAGCGCGGTGTAAGACAGGGAGACGTCATTTCTCCGAAACTGTTCACTGCTGCGCTGGAGGACGTCTTCAAGGTTCTGGACTGGAAGGGGCTTGGCATCAACGTTAATGGCGAGTACATCACTCACCTTCGGTTTGCCGACGACATAGTGGTCATGGCTGAGACCATGGAGAGCCTCAGTAAAATGCTCGATGACCTCAATAGAGCTTCCGAAAGAGTGGGTCTTAAAATGAAAATGGACAATACCAAGGTCATAGTGAATGCCCATGTAACACCCACTCTTATCAAGATCGAAGACTCTACACTCGAAGTTGTAGGCGATTATGTTTACTTGGGACAAACGGTCCAGTTGGGTAGGTCCAACTTCGAGAAAGAGGTCAACCGTCGAATCCGACTCGGCTGGGCGGCGTTCGGGAAGTTGCGTGGTATCTTCTCATCCAATTTTTCGCAGTGTCTCAAGACAAAAGTCTATGACCAGTGTGTGTTGCCAGTGATTACATATGGGACCGAGACGTGGTCGCTCACAATGGGCCTTATCAGAAAGCTTAAAGTCACCCAAAGGGCAATGGAGAGGGCTATGCTCGGAATTTCCTTGCGTGATCGCGTCAGAAATGATGATATCCGCAGAAGAACCAAATTTACCGACATAGCCCGAAGAATTGCTAAACTTAAGTGGCAGTGGGCAGGGCACATTGCTCGCAGAACGGATGGCCGATGGGGCCGATAAGTTCTGGAATGGCGACCGCGAACCGGAAGACGATACGTAGGAAGGCCTCCCACTAGGTGGACCGATGACCTGGTTAAGGTTGCGGGAAGGCGCTGGATGCGAGACGCACGGGATCGGTCAATGTGGCGACGCCTGGGGGAGGCCTATGTCCAGCAGTGGACGTCTTTCGGCTAAAATGATGATGATGATGAAATTCATCTTGTATCTTGTATTTAGATCTCATCTCATCGAATAAAAATGAGTGATAAAATGTTTGAAAAACTAGTTTTACTTAAGTCTCAATTAAAAGAACCTTTAAAATATAATATTTAGTCACATTTGCGCGATCAATGCGATCTATTCATCATTAATTCCATACAATAAAAAAAAACTTAAACTCAATAAAATTTTGGTTTCTTTCAAAAATATTTTATCTTTAAAATGTATTTATAAAATACGGATTTTGTATCTAGTATTTCAGATACCATTCCAAAAAGAATTTTATATCTAGTATCTGAAATACTTATTTTAAAAGTATCTTGTATTTTGTATTCCAGATACTTTGCATAGGGTAGGTATCTTGAAAATCTGTGTTTTTATTCTTCCATCGTGCTAGCTTATATGTGACAAAAACACTCAATCTGAACTACAGCAGCATTAGATAGTAACCCGTACTCATCACAGCCTATAAGCTATTAAGAATCCTCGATATACGCCTCTCCGCGACATTTACTTACACTGAATTTGGTCCTGTCGTCGAGCTGGTAACAGTCAATCCAAATCACGCTTCCTGCGAATATTACCCCTCCCACCCAGGACGTCGGGAGAGGTGCAAGGGGTTGCGCTAGCACAGGAGTGCTACCAGGTTTTTAGTAAAATATACAAAACATTAAAACATATAAAAAGCCTCATTTAGCATTATGCAGGGTGTCCTGTGGCAGAGTTAGGAATTAATAGTTAAATACAATAAGAACAGTTATGATATAAGTTTATTTCAATCACTATTACAAAGAAATCAAGTGCGGGCGCCCGTAATGTTGACCGTCAATTCGGACACACTCTTGGAACCTGGTCTCCGTATTCCTTGCCGCTGCAGAAAAGTGATGTCGGGATGCCATTAACCTCGGCAACGGTATTTGCTTTTATTGCGTTAACCCCTATGAACTTTTTTCTGTGAGAGTACTTTAAAAGTAAAGTCTTTGAAACTAACTCAGTCAACATATCAGGATTAGTAAATATCGTAGATAGAACTTAGCATATTCTAGGCTAGGTGCTTAAATTTTCGATCTCGCTTCGCTCGCTCTTGCATTCTTCTTCTTCAGTTCCCAAGCTTTTCTGCACAAAGTTAAGCAGATGCAACCTCTTAAAAATACTGGTGCTCATGCTGCCACCCTTTGCAGTTATCCGATCTCAACTCAAAATTTTATATCCCTACAATCGGGAAGACATGCGAAATTGGTAACTTATCGAGAAAACCCAGGATACGCAGAATAGTCGAACTAAACGCCTACGTGACCACTTAGCATATAAAATGTATTTTTATTACACTACACCACATACATACGCACATTTTTTATATCTAGTAGTTACATGATCAGCAGTCATAATACTTACCTACAACTATTTTTTCAGCGGAAGTTCCCATTGGTACTTGTTAAATAAAATTAATGTAGTTAGATAGATATCTATTACAAGCACAATATCGTATTTCTTAGACCAGTTTGAATTTTGTTGAAAATTTCCTTAAAAGTTCTCGCCAAACTTCTTGGCCGCCCTGAACTTGGCTACAATGGCTGCGCAGTAGTAAATCTCATACAAAAACATCACCGATCCATGCCTTGCGTATCGGAAAACCATCTTCAGGGCGATCAAGAAGTTTGGCGACAACTATACTTGTGGTTAACCGCAAAATGGTCCCAAAATGATGGTCTAAATTGCGAAAAACTTGATCATACTGATCAAATCAAGCTTTCTCTACAGTTAGAATGTAGATAATTGATTTTTATGATTATATATAGTGACAAAGCCATATACCTAAGTACCTGATATCTTTTCGTTCTGTCTCGTTGGTCTCGCGCTCGGAAGTTCGACAGCTGATCGTGAGGCGGAAGCATTCCTAGCTTGAGCAAAAAATTGATATTAGGTTTTTCAAGTTGGTGGTGTGACCCCTGTGCCTCGGAAAGCACATTGTTATCTCTTCGGTCGTGCCAGATTACCGTCCCATCGGGCTATGAGAGTAAGGGGCCAGACTGTGCTTCTGTGCTTGCGAAATTCGGTCTAGAGAACAATTTATTACTTCTCCATCACATTCACCTATTATACAGGGAGGCGATATTTGGGTTTATTTGCAGTAGGTCTCAAAGAACCTATTTTTTTTCCTGCATCCCCAACTGTCACCTTGTTTCGTTTGATCCATGATTTTTTTGCCAACCTGTATATGTATGCGTACAGCCTAAAATTTGGAATTATCTACAAGGATCTTAGAGGTTAAATGCTCTAAGACAAGGATATAAGTTCGCAACCACCATTAAACCGGCAGCCTTCAAAAGATGAATGCAGCAATACATTTGTTAGTCAATTATTTTAGATTTTTTTATGTATTTTATTAGTTAGGCACTTAATTTATTAATATCCAACTTTAATTATTGGTTATACTATTTATTTTGTACCACTGTTTAACCCAAAGAATAAGGTAAGAAGGTAGAGAATGCCTTGCTGCATTAAGTTCGCCTATGTGTCACCATTGTACATAAAGTTTAAATAAATATAGGCATTTTGTGCATTTGCTAAAAATGGCCAGCTCCCAAGAATCGTCTCAACAATTGGTCTTGCACTATCAGCGTTCTGCGAATTCCTACAGAACGCTCGATATAGTTCCGGTTCCAGTCCGCCAGTCCGCCAAAATACCTGGTATTCCATTTTCATTGGGTCCATACAGTACTATCCGTCAACCACATAATCGCTTACCATCAGGTAAGATAGTGGTCAAGCGCGAGCCTATATATTATTAAAAAAAAAGAATATGATCATTAGACCAGCCTCTATTCTGGAAATTGACACCCGAGCCCAAAGATCTGTCAAGTTTGAGGTTCACTATCAATTACCAACTTTATCAAGCTCTAGGTAATATTTAACTCATAACACTCCCTTTCGATATGTATTAACTTTTGTATTATCTGTATGACGCATTAATTGTATCCAGCTTATGTATTATACAGCTATTGTATATTCCCGGCTTCCACTCACTCAAAGATTGGTCTGCCATCGCTCTTTCAACAGACATGGATGGCCCACTGTCTCTTTATTTTTCTTATTGGTATAAAGCTTTGACGGCATGTCTTAAGCGCCTGATAAAGTCTAATAGCTACTATTTGCATTCTTGCGACATACATAAAAAGTGTCAAACCTATTAAACTTAATTTATTCATTGCATTTTATTAGGAAAGCCGACTTAGGTGTCCTAAATAGCATCTAGACTTTGTAAGAAAGTCGGTTCGCGGCACGGTTGATGTCATGTTTGGGTGTTGTTGATTGATTGAATCGGCAATTTTGTAGGGTGACTGTGCTTTAATAGACAATTGGGACCTGTGTAAAATATTCGAATCTCGAGTACCTATCTAGTTTCATCGCAAGTCTAAGAAAGAATTCTTATTAGGGTTTTGTAGTCGGCCAAAATAAAATAGATACTAATCTGAATAGCGTAGCAGAGAACAGCGAATAGCAGATTATCGTATTTCTGCCTCTGAAAGAAAGAAAGTAAATATTCATTTGTGACCCGCACAGAAGACACTAGAAATAAGTATACAATTAAACAATAAAGTTAAGATAAAGATAAAGATGATTTATTTGCTAAAACATGTGTTTACATACAATAGGCATGCAAGATGTTCAATTCTTTTTTAGCGCTTACAGACATGTTTTGCCTTATGAGGCGTACAAATATGTGTATTACAAATTTATTAATTTACTAAAATATAGCAATGTCAGATATTATTATACAAATAAAAAAATAAAAACCAAAAAAGGTAATAACATTGCGCTGATATTCTGATAGGGCCCACTGTTGATGCCACGGACACACTTACGGAAACGGGACTTATTTAATAAAATAAAATAAAAGAATATATAATTACCAAACAAAATAGAATAAAACACTGAAGGTGGGTCAAAGTATGTGTAAGTGTAATACAAATAGTTACCTCTGGTTTCTGAATTTTCATTTTTGCCTGTCCATTGCCAGCTTCCTAGGTGCTTTGAAAAGGTCCTTGTCCCAAAATCATTGCCACCGCCCAAAATTCTAAATTCAAAGTGCGCGGTATCGCCCAAATCTAACCGATTTTTGGCTACACGAAGCCATGACTCATTCCATTAGATATTTGACTCACACGTCCCTTTTCGGTTCGCTGTCCCGCATGGATGCGTGAACGAATTACTAATTACTGTTAAATTGTATGGGATCGATCTACGGCATCGTTAGAGGCCCTTAGGGATTTTATTAGCAGGAATTCCGTTGAAGTTAGGCCACCATGTTGCGTAACTGTCAAATTTATTTAAATTTCGCACTTACCGGCAGGATGTGCGGGCCCATATTTTTTTAAAATATCGTTATGATTCAAAAATAATATAAAATTAATGGTAGACAGAATCAAAACTTTTTGAAACCTCAAAAAAAATATTCAAATTAGGGCAAGATTCTCGTAATGAGAGTTATTCAGCTATAAGGTTGTATAACCTTTATTTTGACACCCTTATTGTCTTAAAACCTACTTATCTTAGGGTGTCTGCGACTACAGATATTCCAAGGTCAAAGGTCAAAAAAACGATTTTTTACAAATATCTCGTTATCTATGGGTTAAGGTAAGTATAAAGGTTTATACAAGTTTATAGCCGACTATCTCTCATTCCGAGGTGAAACTCCTAATTTTTCCTGGACTACAATACCATGAGATGCTACACGAAGATAACCTTCGAATTCTGTCTGACTGTAGATATCATCTACAGACCGTTCATTAGAACTTGTTACTTGCCGCCATGTTGGCACCATAGCTTGCCAAGCTTAGGTAGAGTACAGCAGATGCTGTTGTCGACAGTAGCATTGCTGCTCGTCTGTTTGATGCCTTTAGTTTCAATATTAAAACTACTAATATTTATAGTAACAGTGCTACCAATCGCGTCACTGGACAAGATATAAAGGACCACTGTAGTTGTTAGCAAAACAAAAATTCGAAACAACATTTTATCAACACTCTTGCAGTCTTGCGCCGTCAGTTCTTCGTAGCACGGTCGGTGATGCAGAGCTGGCTGCTGCAGATAAAAAAAAACACTAAAATGATGAGGTCCGAGTGCTCATCGAGTTTTTCGTGAGATCACCAAGCAGAGTTAGTCGACTCTTTACGTGAGCAGAGATCTGACCTTTAAGCTGAAATATCAGCAAGCCAGCCATTCAATGCTGCTGGGATTTGCCACTTTTCCCATCGACAGCTATGCGGACGAATTTTTTCTTCTGTCCCTTTTTATCCTGTTTGTACATTTTTTTTTTTGCTCCACACTAGGAATTTCTTCCTGTATCGTGGGTGCGTTTACAAACATATAAACTCACATACACAACACCCAGAGCTGGAACAACTATATGTAGGTCATACAAATTTTTGTTCCGTGCGGGAATCAAACCCGCGACACGCAGCGCAGCAGTCAATCACTCAAACACTGCGCCAACCGTGCGCCCAAAATTATTTTTGTTAGCTTGAATATACTAGGTGTATCAACTGTAGGAGTATCAACTACCTACCCTCCTTACCCTACCTACCTCCCCTACCTACCTAGCCACCTACCTTACCAACCTACTCGACTGCCCTACCTATCAACATACCTACCCTACCCTTTCCTACATACCTACCTAACCTACCCTACCCTATCGTACCTAACCTATCCTACATACCCTAGTTACCCTACCCAACCTACCTACCCACCTACCGTACCTATCTACCCTACCTACCTACCCACCTTCCTTACCTACCTACCAACCTACTCGACTGTCCTACCTGTCAACCTACACCTAACAACACACATCTGTAAATAAAAATCCTGATTTATTCGAAACGTAAGTCTTCAAATCATAAATGCATCTAAAAAGCATCCAAATATTTAGCAAGCTGAATATGCTCCTTTCGCCGAAGGGCCTTCCCCTGCTATAAAAACCCAGACTAGATGAGAGTACTTTAGATTCTTTAAGTACCTACAGTTACTAAGATAGATCTCCTTTTACATTTTCAAGAAATACAGGTGTGATGTTTCTTTTTTTTTTTTATTATTGATAGGCTCGCGTTTGACCACTATCTCACCTGATGGTAAGCGATGATGTGGTTGACGGTGTAACACGCTTGCCTAGAAGAAACCTATTCACTCTTGGCTTAAAAACCCCGAGGTTGTAGCTATCAGGAAACACAGACTCCGGCAGGGAATTCCACTCCTTAGCTGTACGCATAATGAAAGTATTTTCAAAACGTTTAGTGCGTATGGGTGGGATGTCCACCATGTACCGATGGCGCATTGCCGTACGTCTTGTAGCCTGATGATGAAACAGGCGATCATGCAATTCCATCTCACACTCCCCGAAATGCAACCGATAAAAAAGCGACAAGCTGGCAACTCGGCGACGATGTTCAAGGCTCTGGAGCTTTGACTCAACCAGTGCCACATTGCCAATGAGTCTCTTGGCCCGTTTTTCGATCGACTCTAGTGCATCAAGCTGGTACCTGGCAGATCCGTCCCAGAGATGAGAACAGTATTCCATGCAAGATCGAACTTGCGCTTGATACAACTTAAGCAGCTGCTCTGGCGTGAAGTACCGTCTCACCTTCGCACGGATCCGCAACTTTTTGGCAGCCAGTTGAGCTTTAGCCTCAATGTATGGGCCGTAATTGAGTGTTGATGTCAACGTTACGCCAAGAAGCTCAAGATGGTCCGCTATCGGCACGGTCACACCTAGGAAAGAAGGAGCTGGGTGGAATTGGCTCCTTTTAGCGGAAAAAAGACACGCCCCCAGGCGTGTCTTTTTTAGCAGCATTGAACTTGACCAGATTGACATCGCCCCATTCGGAGACTGCCTTCAAGGACAGATTCAAGCGCCCACACATGGCCTCCCGGAGAGACCGGATCTGAAGTCCAGTAGCACGCGCGTCGGACACGTATCTCTCAGCAACAGTGCTGTCGTTCGCATACCCAAAGGTTGGTTGGTTTTAGCAGATCGTTTATGTGCAGCAAAAACAATGTTGCTGAGAGTACCGACTGGGTATTACTCTAATACTGGGTATTAATGCTGGGGTCCCTGAGGGACCCCAGCATTAATACCCAATTGGTCAGACGAGCGGCCATCAATAACCACTCGAATGGATCGGTCCCTCAGGAAGTCTGCAATCCAAACGCACAGACCACTGGGCAGACCGAATGTAGAAAGCTTACCAATAAGGCTTTCATGCCAGACCCTGTCAAAAGCCTTCGAGATGTCGAGGGAGACGGCAAGCGCTTCCCCGTGCTTCTCGATGGCCTCACTCCAGATGTGAATGACATACGCTAGAAGATCCCCAGTTGACCGATTTTGGCGGAAGCCATATTGGCGGTCCCTGATGATATCGTTAGCTTCTAGGTATGCCAGGAGCTTGGAGTTGAGCACTCTTTCCATACTCTTGCAGAGGATGGACGTTATTGATATGGGTCTATAGTTGGCCGGGTCTGCCCGACTGCCCTTCTTGGGCACAGGCTGAACGTTGGCTTGCTTCCAGGCATTCGGAACTTTTCCCGTCTCATACGAAAGGCGAAACAGGCGTGTCAGGATCGGAGACAGTTCAGGCGCACAGGTTCTGAGAACAAGTGCCGGAATCCCGTCGGGGCCACTAGCTTTGTTCACGTCAAGATTGCGCAGCACCCTACGAACGTCCTTTTGGTGGATGCGAATGTCGGACATACTCGTCTCGCATCCAACATGAAAAGGAGGGAGCCGCGCGTCACCTGAATCCAGACGCGAAAATTCCGCAAAAAGAGTGGCAAATAAGTTTGCTTTCTCCTCAGCGGAGTGGGCCAGTGACCCGTCGGGCTTCAGTAGTGGTGGTTATGCCAAAAGCCTAATTTCCAAATAAAATACCTTCGTTTTTGTCATCCCATCGACCACACAGCCACTGTAAATCATCCCCGTACTGAAGGAAAGATTTGACCACATGATGCCCGAGTAGCGCATCTCTCATAGGTATCACATTGACCACATGATTCCTGGGAAGCGCATCCCTCATAGATATATGATAAAAAAATAAGAAATCATTAGCATTGTTATTTTTTTCCCTTTGGCTTTGCACGGTTTGTGCATTCAGCCAATGCTCACGTCAGTCTGATTTATTAAACTTTCTATATATCTAAGGGAAAACAAAATATAAAAAATAAATCAGAAAAGAAATCGTCCTAGTTGCGTTTAATTTATTCACTTCTCGCTGTAGCACAGATTACTTAATAGTTATGGCTGTAGTTGTAGTGGATTCAACCGAACCGAACGCCTATTTTCCTTGTGTACATAATATTGAATAAGGTAATTGATACACAGTAATCTAACACGGAATAAATTGCCATGATTAAAATTGCAGGAAAAAAAACTACAGATTAAACTTAAACATCGCATCACTAGTTACGAAATCACGGTTACCTAACGGAAAAACAAAATGTAAAATAGAAATGTCAACTTGACAGTTCATTGTTTTGTTTTCGATATTTCATTTTCATTCAACTTTGGACTTTGGCTTGGCCGATACTCCGATAGCATTTATTTGTTTTCTTTATGCATGCAGCTATTTGCAAATTCTGACGTGATTTTTACTGAAACAAAATAATCAATAAAAGAACAATGTCTTCGTTAATCAAAACAATTGCTTTTAGCCAACCGAGGAAATTTATTTCAAGTAAGTAGCCAATGTTTTTATTTGATCAATTCACTGATTAAAACCATATAATTACTGTGTGTTTTACTTGATTTATGTGTAATTGGTGGTTTCTAAAGGTTCTAAATTATTGAACCATCGTATAGGATACTAATATTTTCTAGTGAAAGCAAGGTTTATGTTAGATTTTGTATTTCATTTATTTAAGCAGCAAAACCTGTTCCATCTCTCTACTACAACGTAAGGAGGCATAACATGGACTTTGTACTATGATAAAGTTGGAGATTAACTTATCATAGTCTAAAGTCCATTCAAGTGCAAACAAATAAAATCTCATACATTGTAAATGTGAAAGTTTCCATATAGTTTTTGCTCAACCACTCATAAATGGCCGAACAGATTGTAATGGAGTTTAGATATAGATCTTGCCCAGATTATCATAATTTTATCTTAATAAATGAAGGAGTTACTGTAGGATGCAAATGAATAAAAGAAAATGCTGAAAACAGCTAGTTAAATATTTATCAAAGAATGTGTATTAGCGATGATACAATTTTTATGATATTAATTCATCAAGACATTTTTATGGTAAAAAAGTCCTTCACTAAGATAGGCCTTTATGAAGAGATAGTAATTTAGGGGCAAGTTTTTGTGAATTTTGTATATGAGCCCGTCATGCCAAACTCGATCGAATGCCTGTGAAATATCCAGAAAGGCGGCAGAGCAGTACAATTTATGTTCGAAGGCGTAGTTGATTTTTTTCAGTAGTCTATACACACACATTTATAATATTAGTAAGATTTTAGTAGATAAATGAATCTGCCTAGCCTAATAACTGGATTCAGCTGAGTACCAGTATTTTACATTGAGAAACTACTTATCTGACCTCCACAACCCAGTACAGTAATCACAGTGTATCTTTGTGTCTCTGAAGTTGGCTGCAAGACCCTGCGAAGTTGTTATTTTTGTGTCAATGTTGAAGTAGAAGATAGCATTGTATAACTGCCTCTTTCACTAGCTTACGTTTGTCGCATCATCCTATCTCGCTTAATGTATGCAGTATTAGTGATGATAAACTGTTTCTTGTGCAATGGTTCACAGAGCCTTACTTCAGATACACAAGGATACACTGATACTACTGTAACTGGGTACACAATATTCCTTGGAAATATGTTTTTAAATACTTTTTTCTCATTTTCCAGATATCCTGATCCGCACATTTACAAAAGCAGAATTACCCCAGTTTGAAACGCTAGCTGTGTCCGAACCAAGGAAACATGTGTACCACGTTGAGTTGAACAGGCCGAAGAAATCGAACACGTTAACTAGAACTATGTGGCAGTAAGAATTGCATCAATTTCATTTTTATAATTACAACATGTGTACACCACTATTTTACCAAGCAGGGAATGGCATTAGGTACGCTTTTGTACCTTTGTTGTGCACAAAGTTCAAATAAAAATAATCACTGAACGTTTTGACAGAGCACCCGATAGTGAAATTAAATTACCCGGAATTAAAACATAATTCAAAATTGGAGCGAAAAAAAAAACATAATTTGATAAGTTCACTGGTAGCAACGATTACACGAATCAGGATCATCATCATCATCAGCCTTTTAACGTTCCACCTGCTGGGACACAGGCCTCCTCTCTGTGAGAGAGGGAATGGGCCATAATCTACCACGCCAGTCCAGTGCGGTATGGTGGATGTCACATGTTTTCGATTTTTTTGTTCTAGAACAGTTTCTTCACGATGTTTTCCTTTACCGTTTTTAGAGCAGTGGTGATGAAATCAGGATGTCACTGAGAACTCCTTAATTATTTTTTTTATCGTTTACAACACAAGTATAGTTCTACTCAAACTTCTTGGCCGCCCTGAAATTAGCAACAATGGCTGAGCAGTAATAATTCTAATATAAAATCAGCACCGATCCGTGCCTTGCGCATCGGAAAACCAACCTTAGGGCTGGCGTTTGGCCAGAAGTTTGGCGAGAATTATACTTGTAGTAAGTAGCTGACTGAGACAGCCTCAAGTATTTTTGTAATTGTATTTCTGATTTTATTTTGTATTAATCAATCTGCCTAGCCTTTTTCCCAATTATATTGGGGTCGGCTTCCAGTCTTACCGGATTCAGCTGAGTACCAGCGTTTTACATGGATTGACTGCCTATCTGATCTCCACAACCCAGTAACTGGGTAACACGGTACCCCTTGGCAAGACTGGTATCAGATCTCAGGCTTCAGACTACGAGTAACGAGTGTCTGTTTATTTTGTATTAATATTCCATGTATATTTTTACAGAGAAATAAAAACATGCTTCTCAACACTCAGCAATATTCCTGAATGCAGAGTTATTGTGCTGTCGGGACAAGGGAAGCATTTCTGTGGAGGTAAGTCTTTCTTCTTTGTCCAACCCTCTTCTCGGTTCAGCTGGGGTTGGCTCTCCTTGTACTACGTCTGCAACAGAGAGCTCTATTCTGGGTTGTCTGAGTGGTGTAAATTAATTAAATTGGGGGAGGATTATGTTCAGCAGACATCCAGTCTTTGGGCTGATATGATGATGATGATGAAATAATAGTAAAGACTACTGTTGCAGGTTCTCGATTACAGCTCTGAAAAGTTCTGTTTTTAATTTTTTCATGTCCTAAAAAGCTTAGAGCTACAGAGATGTATAAAAATCGAAAGTGATTCACAGAGAAGTCTATTTTTTTCAAGCTTTTATTAATTTGCAATGTTTCTATGTATGTATGTTCGGGTCCAATCTTGCAACTGAATTTTAAAACCGATTAGATTTTGCATACACTTTTGGTTTGGATGACAATGTATGGTAAGATATAAAGCTAGTTATTTTTAATTCGAAAAATTATTACCTTTCTTAATATTTATTTTGTTTTTTATCTGTTTCAGGCATTGATTTACAAACCCTAGTGCAAATGGCAGCTGAGGCCGACGAACTAGAAGACGTGGCAAGAAAGGCTCGCTTCCATTATAATTTCATCAAATTTGCACAGGTAATAGAAACCATTGTCCTTTTGAACTCATTTGTAGGGTACTGGGTCGGTTCGAATCCAGGTCGTGCATAAGTGTTATTGGAGTTATCCATAACAAATTACTTAGTATTAACCTGAATTTATAATAGGTCATCCTATTACATGGAACTCAAACATAATTCACGAAATGTTGGAGTACTCTGTTCCCTTAGGACAGTGTTTCTTAACCTGTGGTCTGCGGACCCCTGAGGGTCCGTGATTATATGTATGGGGTTCCGCAGTCTCATCTATGGACCCTTTAACAATAATAAATATCAAAAGCAGAAACAAATATAGACAAGTGGAATCCGATTTGAGATTACAACTTAGTAGTAACATCAACCCAAATATCCCAAATTTAGTTGCAAAAAACAGCATCAACCTTTACATTAACGTATTTTCTATGAGGATGGGTCCATGAAATTGTGCTAGATTTCCTAGGGGTCCGTGGATTGAAAAAGGTTAGGTAACGCTGCCTTAGGGGATATACTTGTGAGATGTTAGTTATCTTATGTTTTAGTTGCTATTAATAAAAATAAAAAACAAGTAAAGTAAAAGTGATCCTTTATGTATGTATTAGCTAGCTTCTGCTAGCGGCTTCGCCCGCGTGAATTTCGAAAATTATCCCGAGGGAACATATTCCCGGGTTAAAAAGTATCCTATATGCTATTCCTGACTATAATCTATCTCTGTGCCAAAGAACATCGGGCATTTTTGTATGGGACACTTACCTACGGCGAACAAAAATAAAATTAGGTACGGTGGATAGGCAATTAAATCTAGTTTACAATGGTATAGTTCCCATATCTGTGGGTCGTGGCAATAAGGAGAAAATGGACATTTAAAAAATATTTATAAATGTTTTTGGGAAATAATTGAAGAGGAAAAAGGGAATCAAAAATAATTAAAACAACATATTTTTCTGTTAACTTTTATTCTGCTGCATCTAAATCTAAAATAGTTTCGTCTAAAAACGCCGCAGGTGTGTGAAATTCGTCTTGATATACAGCCCAAGATAAAAAGTATACCACACTGGCGATGTGCGCGCAACTCCCAACAGTGCGGCGGCCGTGTATACAGGAACAGTAATAGCCCTCGAGGCTTTGTCTTCCCTGCAATGCCGGTTTTTTTTTTTTTTTTTTTTTTTTTTTTTTTTTTATTATTTTTTTTTTTTTTGACGGATTTAGTCTGATTGGGTTTACAAAAATACCACGGAGTGATATTTTAACTTACTGAGCGGTCGTTTAGTAATTAGGAAAAATAGTCAACATAAAATATGTTTTTCATTTTACTAATTATTTCCATTTTCCCATTATTGTGAATCAAAATAACTACACAATATTAAATATGATTGCAAACACTATCATTTAAAAATGTTTTGGTTTATGTTCGCGACTTTTAAAAAATCGGGTAAAAAACGCCCGATGTTCGTCCGATCCGTCCAGCCGTATGAGCGTAAAGAAGTAACAAACACACACACAAACTTTGGCCTTTATAATATTAGTGTGATTTAAGAGATTTTCGAGGGTTAAATAATAGAATAGAATATACTTTATTGTGGGTACAATGGCGGTCTTCTCGCTAACAGCGGTACCTATCAACCAGACAACCTTTGGATGGTCTGAAAGAACTAGAATAAAAAAACCGGCCAAGTGCGAGTCGGACTCGCGCACGAAGGGTTCCGTACTTTGTAAATTGCGGTTTACGATTTATGACGTATTAAAAAAAAACTACTTACTAGATCTCGTTCAAACCAATTTTCGTTGGAAGTTTACATGGTAATGTACATCATATATTTTTTTTAGTTTTATCATTCTCTTATTTTAGAAGTTACAGGGGGGGACACATTTTACCACTTTGGAAGTGTCTCTCGCGCAAACTATTCAGTTTAGAAAAATAATATATCAGAAACCTCAATAACATTTTTGAAGACCTATTCATAGATACCCCACACGTATGGGTTTGATAAAAAAAAATATAGTTTATTAAAAAAAAAAAAAAAAAAAATTGTTTTTTTTTCCATTTTTGTGTGAAAATCTTATTGCGGTTCACAGAATACATCTAAAGTTTCAACAGCATAGTTCTTATAGTTTCGGAAAAAACTGGCTGTGACATACGGACAGACAGACAGACATGACGAATCTATAAGGGTTCCGTATTTTGCCATTTGGCTACGGAACCCTAAAAACACGTTTGTTGTATGGGAGCCCCACTTAAATATTTTCTTCAACTCCTGACGGAAAAAGAGGGGTGTTATAAGTTTGACGTTGGTTGCTGTGTATCAGTGTGTCTGTCTGTGGCATCATAGCTCCTAAACGGATGAACCGATTTTGACTAATTTATTGTTAAATTTATTGTTTTAAAGGAGACTTTGTCGAGAGTGTTCTTAGCTATGTTTGAATAATATCGGTTAAGCCGTTCAAAAGTTATTCGCATTTTATTCTTTGAATCTGGGTTTTTTCACAAGATATCATGTCATTATTACGTGTTTCGATGGATTGTCGAATGAAGCGTGTCTACTACTAGTTATATTATATGTAGTTTAAAAAGCATGAAATAAAATATAATTACAAATAAAACCCCCGAAACGTTGGTTGTTCCCCGACGCGAGTACGAGGTTAACTTTTTGCTTTTTAGAGGTTTTTGTCTCGGGGATTTTTTAAATTTGTATTTTTTTTATTATTTGTTGTTATAGCGGCAACAGAAATACATCATCTGTGGAAATTTCAACTGTCTAGCTATCACGGTTCATGAGATACAGCCTGGTGACAGACAGACAGACCGTGGAGTCTTAGTAATAGTGTCCCGTTCTTACCCTTTGGGTACGGAACCCTAAAAAGGGAGTCTGCAGGGTGGCGAATAATATTACTCAGCTTGTATTTTTACTATGCGGTACGCATAATTCTTTCTATAAATTGGCAAAAATTCTGCATGTTACAGGACACCATAACATCTCTAGAAGAATGTGTGAAGCCAGTTATATCAGTGACACACAACGCTTGTATCGGCGCCGCAGTCAACCTGATAACAGCAGCTGATATGAGGTAAGATAAAATTAAAACCACGCCATTTTATTAACCCCTGACGGAAAAAGAGGGGTGTTATAAGTTTGAAGTGTGTATTTTTGTTAATTTTGTGTTTTTTTTTGTTTGAAAGATGACATTATCGGGAGTGTTAGCTATGTTTGATGAAAATCGGTTTAGCCGTTCAAAAGTTATGGGCATTTTACTGGTTGTAATTACTATATTAATAAATATATATTAATATTACTATTTGATAAGAAATAATTAAGTAGGTACCATTAATCTTTACAATTGATCAAAACAATTTAAAAAAAACATATGAAAGATGATAAAAATTAAATTAACAAATAATGAGTCACATTATCACATATAAGTTACAAATACTAATAATAATTCGCATTTAATTTCAAATAAAACAATATTAATCAAATTATTATAAAAAAATCAATTGCATTACATCTAATTTTCTATGAATACATTAATAAAAATAGAATGTCAAAGATAAAAAATAAAATAAGTGTTAAAAGATCAATAGTGTTATGTCATCTAATTTCTTGTGAATAATCTATTCTAATACTAGCTGACCCGGCAAACTTTGTTTTGCCATAAAAAGACCAAACATTTATCTACCCTACCTACCCTACCTTATACTACCTACCCTACCCTACCCTACACTACCCTACACTACCCTACACTACCCTACACTACCCTACTCTACCCAACCCTACCCTACCCGACCCTACACTACCCTACATTACCCTACCCTACCCTATCCTACCCGACCCTACACTACCCTACATTACCCTACCCTACCCTACCCTACCCTACCCGACCCTACACTATCCTACTCTACACTACCCTACCCTACACTACCCTACCCTACCCTACCCTACCCTACCCTACCCTACCCTACCCTACACTACCCTACACTACCCTACCCTACCCGACCCTACCCTACCCGACCCTACCCTACCCTACCCGACCCTACACTACCCTACACCATCCTACTCTACACTACCCTACCCTACACTACCCTACCCTACCCAACCCTACCCTACCCTACCCTACACTACCCTACCCTACCCGACCCTACACTACCCTACACCATCCTACTCTACACTACCCTACCCTACACTACCCTACCCTACCCTACCCTACCCTACCCTATGTCCTTCTCCTGGCTCTAAACTACCTCCCTGCCAATTTTCAGCTAAATCGGTTCAGCCGTTCTTGAGTTATAAGTGAAGTAACTAACACGACTTTCTTTTATATAATATATAGATTATAAAGAGGTAAAGTTTGTGACGTTGTAAGGGGTAGTCTCTGGATCTACTGAACCGATTTAGAAAATTCTTTCACCAATAGAAAGCTACATTATTCCTGAGTGTCTTTAACTACAATATATTTTCAAAAAAAATAGAGATCCTTATGAAAATTGCAATAATGTAATCCAAGGTAGCAGATTGTTGCTTATAAAATTCATTCTTTAGCGTGCCTTGAGAAAACTATTGATAATAGATAAAAATTAGTAGGTAGGCACGGTAGGCAGGGAGGTAGCCAATTGACGGCACCAAAGCTCCGGGGGTCAGCTAGTCAATAATAAAAATAGAACGTCAAATATAAATTGTTACAGGTGGATGTAGGTCTCCTAACTACATCCATCTGTAAATCCACCTCCAAATTCTATTATTTTATTTATTTTGAAAGAAAATCTGTGCCCGGCTTCACCTTCTATTCTTTTGTATAAACAACTTGTAATGTCCTTAGTTTAGTTCGTCAGACTAAGCTAGCTAGGTATATTTTAACAAAACAACATAATATTTTCAGATACTGTACAGAAGACTGTTGGTTCTCAGTTCGCGAGGTGGATGTGGGCTTGGCTCCCGATGTTGGCACACTGCAAAGACTGCCTAAGGTAAGATCAAATTAAGCTTTCATACTCTTCCCTGCTAACTTTGTGCATCAGTGATCGGAATAGGAATAGAATATATCGAATTAGCTAATGTACCTAAACTTCAAAGAACAGAGACAAAAAGTGGAGACATTCATCTGACAAAAAAAAATATCAGTAGGAAGTCTCCAAATCAATTAGTTAACTGTATTAATAACAAATTAATATTAAATGTACCTACTTAAGTGATGTAGACTCGGAACAAATATTCCGAAAAAAAAAATGTCGTAAGGAAGTCTCCAATGTTTGACTCTGTTCTTTGAACTTTAGGTACATTAGTAGCAGAAGGGCCACTCCCGCCGTTTAGAAAATTGACAGCTTAACTTGACAGATTCACTAGGGTTGCTACTATATTGATTCCGAATTTAAAAAAAGAGTAGACAGAGGGTAGACAGGGCATCAAATATCCATTTAATTTAACGAAACATTTGATATTACGTCACATACGACGAAGATTGGAGAGTCACAAGACTTAGTAATAGTGTAATAATGATCCCACTTAAAACATTAAATTGTGAAAAGCACCAAGCTCGACAAAAATATAAATGTGAAAAAACAGGTACCTAATAAAATCAAAAAACCAAAGATGATCTTAAACAAGAAGAAATTTATGCTGTGCAGTCGGAAGAAACATACTTGTAAGCTGGATGACTTGAACCTTATTATTATGACAAGTTCTCAATTTCGTCTTTGGGCTTAAAATAATTTATTATAATCCTAGTAATGAATATCTAATTTGTCATCTTGAAAGATTTAAACAAAAAAGTAAATTCGGTCTGTAACAAATAGTAAAGGTAACCCATCCAATGCAGCCAACCTCGTTACGGTCCTTAATGTATGAATGACGTGACAAACGCCCGCACAAAGCACTCATGACAGCCGCGACTGAGCTCGGTCCAATATTGCCCAATATTCCCTGTAAAACCGCAATGTCAAAGTGTGTGAGCAAAATGACACTTTGTTCTTAGTGGCCCCTCTGTCTGCGGCGCGCCGTCGCTTCCGTACTTTGTGGCTCTACCTATTCCGATCACTGGTGATAATTGTCCCGTCTGATAAGTGTAATGATTGTGACAGTAATTTGGCCATGACTTTTCTGCTAACAGTGCTAACTATAGTGATCATAGGGTGACCAATGCTCAGCAAGTCTCTCGATTGGACTCATACTTTCAGAATTCTGATATTGAAATCTGAAATAATTTAGGGGTTCTGTCAACCTTCTAAATGTCACTGTAATCTATATATGTATATATAAAACCGGCAAAGTACGAGTCGGACTCGCACACGAAGGGTTCCGTACCATAATCGCAAAAAACGGCAGAAAAAACATGTTTGTTGTTTGGGAGCCCCACTTAAATATTTATTGTATTCTGTTTTTAGTATTTGTTGTTATAGCGGCAACGGAAATACATCATCTGTGAAAATTGCAACTGTCTAGCTATCATGATTCATGACATACAGCCTGGTGACAGACAGACAGACGGACCGCGGAGTCTCAGTAATAGGGTCCCGTTTTTACCCTTTGGGTACGGAACCCTAAAAATCAATACCACTTTTCGTTGTAATTTTATAACTCAAGAACGGGCTCACCTATCCAAACCAAATGTTTAGGCTTTGTTCGGACTATTTAGTAGATGGTTTATGCTTTTTTTTTTTAGTATGTAGGGTAGGGTAGTTATGGTAGGGAAGAGTAGTTATGGTAGGTAGGTAGCCAGTTGACGGGAACGAAGCCGCGGGGGTCAGCTAGTTATATTATAACTGTTCGATATAGTATGTAGACACTTGGAGGAGGCTTATTAAAGGTGAACGCGCACTTAGACGCACCGCACTCGCCGCACGCGCCGCAGTCATCGCATTTTATAAATCTTAAATCGTATGCAGCCTCGCGCACCTATCCGCGCCGCACTACCCGCATTTCAGCAAAATGCTGTAGGTATACGGATTCCACCAGCGCGTGCGGATGACGTCATCAGACTCGGCGGGCGATGCGGGCGTCGCGGCAACATGATCCGTATCCGTATGAAAATATAGTTCAAGATGTACAGAAGTAGATACAATGCGTGCGGCGCGTTCGGCGCGGATAGCGCGGGGCCAAGAGAAAATGCGATGACTGCGGCGCGTGCGGCGAGTGCGGTGCGGCCAGGTGCGCGTTCACCTTAAATGGGGCGTGTAACGTTTGAAATAATAACAAAAGTTCTAATGATCATATGACCTTATTTAATTTAATATACTTGTTTTTTAATATAACGATCGAATGATGAAATGAATTATTGATATAATTTCATTCAACCTAATTTTATGTGGTGTAAGAAACATTTTCTATAATGCACATTTGAACTAATATTCAATTAGTATAATATTTAGTTACTATAATTATATATTATATAATTATATATTTAGTTACTATAATATAATTATATATTATATATTTAGTTACAATAATTATATCTTATATATTTAGTTACTATAAATATTATGTTCAATATAATTCAGAAATAGGTCGAATCTGTTGTTGAATTCACGTAGTCTTTTGGCTGCTACCCCTAGAGTGTATATAAAAACCGGAGGCGCGAAGGGACAGCAACCCCCTCCGGGGCGAACCTTCGAAAATAAGTAAATATTAAAAAAATAGATCAAATTAACCTTATATAAAAAGCATTAAACAAATTGAAAATTATATGAAATTAACATTATACCAAATTTTATTAGAGCAAATGAAGGTTATATGAAATATACCATTAGATTAGGTTATTTTTTCTTACAGCATATGAAAATTATATCATGTGAACGGAAATTTCAAGTGATAGTATACTATCTGTTATTATGCCATATATTATACACCCCTATTAAATGGCATGCCAATCTCGCATTTCATTCATTTAAATAAGTTTTAAATAAAAGTTTACACAGGGTGTCTTTGAGACCGACGCGAAACAGAGTAACATGGATTCAATACACCCGTATAATATTTTATCTACACTCACAACGTAATGTTCCAATTATGAATTCAAAAAATATTGTATAAACACGTACTTTATATTCGTGGATAGGTAAAATTTAAAAAAAACCCATTATAGTTCAACATTTTCCTTCGAATTTCAAACAACTGTGCATCATAAAATAACTTTTTAATTTTTATAGCACACTTTTACTTTTTAATTTACTGGCGCGTATGGGCTCAAGTGTCATTGTTTATGGAGGCGCGCGCTGCGCAGTCATGCGCAATACTACATATTTTTTTCCGTTTCCACTTTTGTTTTATTTCAAATTTAAGAATGAAGATAAAGTAGTGTATGCAACGGCATATAATTAGGTATTAAAACACTCGCGTGTTATTATTATCAAACCCACGCTCGTGTTTTAATAACCCCTATTATTAATATGACCATTGCATAAACTACTATTAAAAACACGTATGAATAAAAAAATCCTTTATTATATTTACAGGTAGTGGGCAACGTATCAGTGGCCCGAGAACTCTGCTTCACCGGCAGAAACTTCGACGCTAAGGAGGCGAAGGAAATCGGTCTAGTCAGCCAAGTGTTCCCTGATAAGGAGACGTAAGTATTTACCTTACATATAATTGTTTTTATTTATTAGACCCGGCTTCGCACGGGACAAATTATATTCAGAAACCAGCAGACTTATTACATTCTTTTGCAAGAGCAAAACGATAGCGATTTTTGCGGAATAATTGCAAGTTTTAGAGTTGTTGGCCGTTTTTTTTAATAAGTGCATTTGACAAACAGCGATTAGCAACTAGCAAACGATTGTGTAGGACCTACCATACCTACACTGCAGGTAATTCTGACTTTTATATCATAAAGCATTTGATCGCTATTGTTTTACTATTGCAAAAGATACGTAATAAACCTGCCGGCCGTCCCTCCCCTCTACTCTGTAACACCGAACTCTTTATTTTATACCGACTTCAAAAAAAGAAGGTTATTGATTCGACACGTATTTATGTAATATTGTTGGAATTGCCCAATATTCACATAATTATGTTACTCCAGTTGGGCTTCTAATGTGTGCCAAATTTCATAAGTGTATGTATGTAAGTTTGCCCAAGCATTTCTCCGAAACTACTTATCGGATCGTGGCCATTCAACTTAGGGAATAGTGTAAGTTTCATCAATCGGTTCAGCAGTTTTCAAGATGTGGAACATACAACCGAACTCCTTAGCGACAAACAGCACGAATGTGTAAATCGTGTTATTATGGGTATTTCGTCAATCCTTTAGGTACCTTAGATACTATAGAACTTTCTCACTTTTTAGTGATCGTGTGCTAAAACTAAAAAAAACCGGCCAAGTGCGAGTCGGACTCGCGCACGAAAGGTTCCGTACCATTATCGCACAAAACGGCAAAAAAATCACGTTTGTTGTATGGGAGCCCCACTTAGATATTTATTTGTTGTTATAGCGGCAACAGAAATACATCATCTGTGAAAATTCCAACCGTGTAGCTATCACGGTTCATGAGATACAGCCTGGTGACGGTGGAGTAGTAATAGGGTCCCGTTTTCAACCTTTGGGTACGGAACCCTAAAAAAAAAATGCGCTCATCTGTGGCAGTATCAGATTTTGACGGCGGTCTATTGTTTTACTATCGTTTTCCAAATAACAACAGATGAAAGGAACAAATTATATTTAAAAGAGTATAAAAAGGAGAGATTGTTGCAATGTTTGACGCCCAATGAGCCCCCTCATTGGGCGTCAAAAATTGCAACAATTGAATATTTACATTAAATATAACAACGTTTATTATTTGACCTAAATTAATCAACCACAAAATAACTCGGCCAACATGAATGAAATCTTAAAACTGCGTACAATTATAATACACAGTATAAAACGTAAGGTTTTCCTTAATGCTTTTTAACAATCAAGTCAATTAATTATTTTATTACTGCAGCTTTATTATAGCTATTTCATTGGTTTTTAATTGGACTGATATTAAATATTTACCTACATGAATTTATTAGTTTAAATCCTTTGTCTCAAGGAAAATTATTTGTGGTATTTTATGTATGTAGTTTAGTTTTATGACAGACTAGCTGACCCCCGCGGCTTCGCTCCGGTCAACTTGCTACCTACCTACCATAAATACCCTACCCTACCTACCCTACATAAAGAAAAAAAAAAAACCATCTACTAAATAATCCGAACAAAGCCTAAACATTTGGTTTGGATAGGTGAGCCCGTTCTTGAGTTATAAAATTACAACGAAAAGTGGCATTGATTTTTATATCTATACTAATATTATAAAGCTGAAGAGTTTGTTTACAAACAAACAAACTCTTCAGCTTTATAATATTATATATATTGTTTGAACGCGCTAATCTCAGGAACTACTGGTTGGAATTGAAAAAATCTTTTTGTGTTGGATAGTCCATTTATCGAGAAAGGCTATAGGCTATATACCATCACGCTGCGACCAATAGGAGCTGAGCATAAATGAAAAGTGTTGCAAAAACGGGCAAAAATATTCCTTTTTGAGAGCTTCCATTGCGTGCGCTGCGTAAATGGTTTGAGTTACGCAAATATCATGTATGATGGAATTGTTTCTCTTTAAAAGTTCTAAAAAAAAGTCCGTGACACCATATGTCTATCTTTTAAGGTTGACTCACAATAGCAACTTTTATGTTCTAAATTTTAATTAGATCAACGCTGCCGGTAGAAACAAAAGTTGTTTACCTACCCTACAATACCTACCGTATTGTAGGGTAGGTAGGGTAGTGTAGGTAGGTAGCCTGTTGACGGGAACGAAGCCGCGGGGGTCAGCTAGTAATCTATACTAATATTATAAAGCTGAAGAGTTTGTTTGTTTGTTTGAACGCGCTAATCTCAGGAACTACTGGTTGGAATTGAAAAAATCTTTGTGTTGGATAGTCCATTTATCGAGGAAGGTTATAGGCTATATAACATCACGCTACGACCAATAGGAGCGGAGCATAAATGAAAAATGTAACGTGCAAAATTATTCCTTTTTGAGAGCTTCCGTAAACAGTTACGCAACAATCATGTATCTAGGGTAGGTAGGGTAGGTACATGGGTAGGTAGGTAGCCACTTGACGGGAGCCAAGCCGCGTGGGACAGCTAGTATATAGATAAGATAAGAAATTTTATTTGCTCGAAAATATTTATTTATTTATTTTATTTTATTTTATTAAGCACACCAACAGTACAAACATCTAAAAAATAATACATTTAAAGTCACAATTACATAGCAATTATACAGAAAAAAAAACAGAAAAAGAGAAAGCAAGATCTTAAATAAGAGTGGCTCACAACATGTCTGCCATTTCTTGCGCGTGCAATTATTTTAGCTACAATTATTATTATTGTATCAATGATTTTTATATCATTCACAGTAAAAACAGATTTTTTATATTCTTTATTATTTACATTATCCAAATATTTATTTTCCTTGTCCAATATTACAGATTACAATTATTAAGCAAACCCCTTCATTTGATACCCATATCAGGGCAGTACACAAAAAATAACAAGTCTGCAATCTTGAGCCGTCCGCCATATTGGGTTTAGAATGACGTCATTTAGCTAACCATGCATTGTCATCCAAACTAAACGTGTATGCAAAATGTCATCTTAATCGGTCGCAGGATAACTGCTTTAAAATTCAGTTGCAAGATTTGACCCGCAGCCGAATCGCGTAAGTGAATACGGCAACGCAAAGAGTTTGACCAATCACACAGACGGTAATCCACATCGCGGCATTCATCTCGCATGTGATTGGTCGATTTGATTGCAGTCAAACTCTTTGCGTATTCACTTACGCAATTCGGCCGCTGAACACACTTACATCCATACATACATACACTGCAAGTTAAATAAAAGCTCCTCCTTTTTGGGAAGTCGGTAATAAAATGCACGGTGCTTTAGGATACGTCACGGGAACAACGCCACTGGACAAAACCAATTATTTATTCTTTTCTATTACAGTGCATTAGCAAAAGTGCTCGAAATAGCGGAGAACATCGCATCTAAGAGTCCCATCGCTGTGCAGACCACCAAAGTAAGCCTGGTGTACTCACAAAGCAGACCCAACCAGGAGGGATTGGAACATATTGTGAGTATATCAATAGAACATATTGCTGGTGCATTACCATTCCTGAGAACATAACCCATTTGATAGAGTTCTCGAACTGGTCAAACATCATGTCCAGCAGAGAATGTCTTCCGGCTGATATGATGTACAAAGAACAATATTCACATAATAAAAGAAGGAAGCGGCATATTCACCAGTTTTTCCAAACTTTGCCATAAAACTTATTCTAATTACTGTTTCTCTTACCCCATAGCGCCTACTAAACTCCGTGAACAACCAAGGCGAGGACCTAACGAAGGCAGCTATTGCACAGGCCACGAAGAGCCCCGTACCAGAGTTTGAGAATGTTTAACTTATAACCATGAATTGAACACATAACCATAAGAATATCAACAACTCTTCTTTGTACTGAGATGGTAGCTAATGCTCGAAAACATTATATTCGCTGGAGAAATAAATAAAAGGTAAACAAAACATAAAAAAGGTTTTTACAGTGTCTTCTTTGCTGTCACTAAAATCTAAACTGAAAGATATTATGAGAAGATGTTTATTTCATACAACAACCAAATACAAATATATCAAAAAAAATAATTATTGTTTTCTTAACTGAATTTTACAAAAACATCAATATTTTTGATATAAATAAACAACAAAAAAAATTGTATTATTAAAAAACAAAACCAATAGCCGACATAAAAGCATCTCGACAGCCGGAGTTCGGAACTATTACGATGATAAATTAAAGAGTGCTATAAAAGTAACGATATTGCGTTGAAAGGTTGAATTTTTTAAATTAGTCGGATTATAACCGTTTGACGTTTGTTTGTTTACCTTTTATTTTTGCTGCATCAAATAGAGTATAGCAGATGAATTAACACTGAAACTTTACCATTTCATTCGGCAGACATTTTGTAAATAATGTACAATCGAGATGTTTCCTGGGTAGAAAATGATAATTCTATTTAGTCCGTCAGTAAGATTATCAAATAATATTGGACACGTATTTTTTGCTTTATCAAATAGATCAAAATTTACAAAGATAAAGCGCACCTACGACTACTCAGCCCTTTCATTTAAAAGCAAGTTTTTCTATTATGGATAATAAAAAAATGCTGAATGAAGTCAGGTCCTAAAAATAATTATTTACTCCTAATCTCAGTTTACTTCATCTGGGCTCCTATTATTAAACATTGGCTGTTTACCAAATGCAAAACACCTTTGCATTTGGTATTAGCTCTATTTATAAGTGAAAAGTGCATTATTGTATTATTTAGGTAAATATTTTTGAAATGTATACAGTTGTTACCTTTTATATGATACGTATTTACTATTCAATAAATTGTTTAATTTATAAAGTGTGTTTTATTTTTTATTGCATCACGCCTGTGCTTCCCAATTGGGCTAGTTAGCCATGTTTTAGAGTATAATTCTCGCTAAGCTTCTTGGCAGCCTTGAAGTTGACTACAATGGCAGTAGTAAATCTCATACAAAAACAGCACCGAGCCGTGCCTAGCGCATCGGAAAGCCTACTTCAGGGGGGCGGCCCAGAAGTTAAATGTAAGTAAATGCCAGATAATTTTCTGTTTAATATTAAGTATATTATTTAATTTAATATTGCGTGTCGGCTTAAGCACACAGTATGGTATGACGTTGGTGCCGTGGAATGTGGGTAGGCCTCTGGTGAGCGACGCAACCTGTGTCGACACCCTTGCGCCATATAATGTTCCTGGTTCGGCGGGCTGTGCTCGCGCTGCTGCTGCGGCTGCTGAGGCCCTCAAGCGGCGCAAATACAGTAACCTTATTGGTAATTACAGTTTTGAGCTTTTTGGGGTCGAAACCCAAAGACACCGACTAATCGACACTGTGCGTGACCAGAGAGCCATCTCCTGTCCAGCTCCTTATGCAAAAACACCTGTTCCATGCGTAGCCAGCGCTAAGGCTATCGACGTGGCTGAATACTGGGGGAGTGACCTTGCTCTTAGAGCAAGGTTATTTTAAGTGTGTTTAAGTGACATAAGTAAATGACTTGTATATATGTCCCTTACGCACACTCAAAATAAGCTTATGGTCACCCCCCTGGTCGAAGAAAATTTAAATTAAGAATAAAGTATCTTCGACACGAAGTAGAAGTATATAATTCTCACAACGGATATGTGTGTCTCTGAATTGGCTGCAAGACCCTGCGCAGTAACTATTTTTGAGTCAATGTCGAAGGTGAAGATCAGTGAAGATAGATTGTATATCTGTATATTTCACTCGCCTACGTTTTTCGCATCGTCCTATCTCGCTTACTCTATGCAGTATACTCGATGACAAACTGTTTCTTGCGCAATGTTTGGCAGTGCCAACTTCAGAGACAAAGATCCGCTGTGACTATTAAACTACTTCGTGTCGAAGATTCCTTGTTGAAGAAGAATACTAAGTAACTAACACGACACTGTAACTGATTTAAACTATAATGTTATTTGCTGATTTTTTTCTAGCATAAAATCCAAAAACATTACCAGACTTGGGAACCGAACCGGACCTCACATTCACTGTATGTATACGGGTGCCTGACACCGACGGGAAAAAAAATACCAAGTATTCAGTACCAATAGGTATATGATTCTGCACTCTTGCTGTTTTCCATTTTTAACCGACTTACCAAAAAGGAGGAGGTTCTATGTTCGACTTCTTGTATGTTTTTTTATGTATGTTCACCGATATCTCCATCAATTGTGGACCGATTTTGAAAATTCTTTTTTTGTTTGAAAGAGTATGTTTCGAAATTGGTCCCATTTTAATTTGGTGAAGATCTAATGAAGAACTTCGGAACCCTTCAATAAATAACAGCAAATCATTCGGGATTGCTGCAATCGCATGTCTGTTTATTGTATATACCATTTCATAATATAACATCACGCCAGTACGCACTAAAGGGGTACGCAGATCTCTCATTTCACCGGTTATGTTCAAGTTATAATTTTATTCGGGTAATCAATTCTGGCGTTATAGGTACCTTACTAAACATTTTGCCTATTTTATTTAGGTACAACTAAAAAGGGAAAAATAAAAAACTTGTTTGCAAAAAAATACTACCGACTTCCAAATAAAAAACTACAAAGTGAAAAATAACTTTAATTTTGGAAGTCGGTGTCCATATCGCAAAAAATGGGAAAAATGAAAGACACCGACATCCAAAATTAAAGTTATTTTTCACTTTGTAGTTTTTTATTTGGAAGTCGGTAGTATTTATTTGTACAAAAGTTTTTTTTGAAATTGATGATTAAAAAAATTGCACGAGTAACCCTCAGTTTCCCAGCTTAAAATTATCGGAGAATTAATGTGACAAATTGTCAAACACGCGTTATCTGCTGTGATTGGTTGAATGAATTTTCAACAGCCAATCACAGCAGATAACGCGTGCTTGACAATTTGTCACATTAATTCTCCGATAATTTTGAGCTGGGAAACTGAGGGTTTCTGAATTAAAATTATTTTTCATGCATACTTTGTCAGCCTTATAGCTCCAATACCCCATGGATTTGGGGTCTGCGACTTACGTATCAGTTAGTTCGTATCGATTTCTGGGTTTTTGATAAATACATTTTGGACCATATCTTTACATCACATTATAATCTATATAAATAAAACAAAGACGGGTTTGTTACAACACTTATAATTCGAGATCTGCTGGACCAATTTTCATGGTTTTTGATTCGTTGGATTTGTCTCCGCCCCGAATAGCAGAATGTAGGATAGTTATGGTAGTTAGTTATGGTTTGGGTAGCCAGTTGACAGGAGCGAAGCCGCGGGGGTCAGCTAGTAATATTATAAAGGCGAAAGTTTGTGAGTGTGTTTGTATGTTTGTTACTCATTCACACCAAAACTACTGAACGGATCTGGATGAAATTTGGCCCAGAGATAGATTATAGTGTGGAACAGCACATAGGATACTTTTACCCCGGGAATATGCTCCCTCAGGATAATTTTCGACGTTCACGCGGGCGAAGCCGCTGGCAGAAGCTTATAGTCCTTTTCGAAAATTCTTAATTCGGTAATCGAGAATGCTTAAGAGCGGACTCTAGTCAACAGGTACAAACACAGACAAAACAAAATCGGCTGCTACCGACCTTCTTGGTGATTCCCCTCAGGCATCTGTGAACCAGGCTAATGTTTATTTTGCTAGTGTTGGAAGTTCCCTGGCCAATAGGCTGCTAAACTCTCCGGCAATAGGTCAGAATCCAATTGATGCACCCGCCTCAAACCACACAACTAATAACTCGTTTGTACTACACGACACAGATGAAAACGAAATCCTGTCACTTATAAATGCCTTAAAAAGTTCTAGCTCAGTCGGACATGATACAATATCTAGCAGCCTACTTAAAGATATAAAGGATTTCATTGTTCCACCCTTAACGCATTTATTCAATCTTTGCCTTTGCCGAGGCGTTTTTCCAGACGTACTCAAAAAAGCGATCATTATCCCTATCCACAAGGCGGGTGACAGACGCCTTGCCTGTAATTATAGGCCAATTGCTATACTACCAGCTATTTCAAAGATTCTGGAAAGAATAATCAATCGTAGACTTGTTAACTATCTCGAAAGCCATAATTTACTTTCATCTTGTCAATTTGGTTTCCGCTCTGAGAGGTCAACGGAGGATGCGGTGCATAAGCTTACTGACCATATTATTAGGAAACTTGATTTTGGGAACAAAGCACTCGCCATCTTCCTTGACCTTGCCAAAGCGTTTGACACGGTGTCTGTCCCGCGTCTTCTAGCTAAATTAGAGCGCCTGGGAATAAGGGGGTTGCAGCTGAAATTGTTTCAAGACTATCTGAGTGGTCGTAAACAGTGCCTGAGGGTGGATTCCCACATTAGCACTGACCTACCTGTCTCTTTTGGTGTCCCGCAGGGCTCAGTGCTAGGACCTACACTTTTCTTAATTTACCTCAATGACCTCTGTGAGCTGAAACTGGACCAGGGTACCATTATTTCCTATGCTGATGACACAGCATTGCTATTTTCTGCTGATAATTGGGAAAAAACCTTCACGTTGGCACAAAATGGCTTCAACAAGGTGTCAGACTGGCTGAAACAAAATGTTCTCACGTTGAACACAGATAAAACTGTGTACATGCCATTTTATACACGAATTCCTTATAAACCCCCTATAGAACTTACCCTTAAATCACACTCTGTTCATCTCCACCCAATAAATACTGCTTCTTGTTGTTGCCCTTGTCTAAGGCAGGTTAAATATTTGGGCGTCATACTGGACTCATCGCTGAATTTCAATGCACATATATCTTTACTCCAATCCAGACTGAGAAAACTCATTTATGTTTTTAAGAACTTACGACATGTAGCAGATTTTTTAATTTAAAAAAAAGTTTATAGGGCCCTTTGTCAATCGCTTCTAACTTACTGCATTTCATGTTGGGGTGGAGCTGCCAAAACCATACTGCACCCTCTTGAAATAGCACAACGGGCAATTCTAAAAGTTGGCTCCTTCCGACCCATAGATTACCCTACACATCTCTTGTATCAGTCATGGAACCTACCGACCATTCGACAACTCTACATCATAGCTACAATTCTAAGGCAACACTCCCACACCCCTCTTGACAGGAATATTATTCATAAGCGTCGTCGAAATGCTGTAGTTCCTCAGTCCCTTCAATTTAAACACTCATTTACAAATAGGTTTTTCTGCTTCACCGGTCCTTTTCTATACAATAAATTAAATACTATTCTTAACATCTATACATTAAGTAAACGAGAATGCAAATTTAAACTATTGAACTTTCTCATTACTTGTGATTACGAAACTACAGAAGATCTTCTTAAAATCTTAAGATAAAGATCAACTCATAAACACACCTAACACAAGCACACAAAACTCACTTAAACACACTCAACACAAGCATACAACACACATCAATCGCTCAACACTCACTCTGTTTGTTGTTAAACCTTATTCAGTTTTAAAGTGATATAATATTATGTTAAACGAAACTACTGTCGTTAAAAAAAAAATATTCTGTTAAGTAAACTGCGTCCTGAAATACAGGCTCGGCCTAGTTCAGGCGCAGTTGCTCATCTTTCATTCTTGTGCATGTTCTTAATAGCTTTAAAATAATTATATTGTTCAATTTGTACATTTTATATGGTGAAATAAAATAATATTTAATAATAATATTTAATATTTGAAGAAACTATTGCCGTCGCGTCACCTCCAACCTCACCCCGTAAAGTGCGAAAGGGACAACTGCAGCTCAGGCTGATTTTACCTACAAAAACTTTTATATCTATTTCTTTTTGTGATTATGTTTTGGAAAAAAGGAAATGATACAGGCACGTATTAATTAGACCAAGATTTTATGGAAAAAAATCATTGCTCTAGAGGCATTATCCACGAAGAAAACAGCAGAATGTGTTTGTATGGAGAAAGTCTCACTAGATTCCCCTCTTAAAGTGAGAAATGAGTGTATTAGAGGCAGATTGAAAGTGACAGAAAAGTTGAAAGGAAACCGTTTGTCGTATGGTAATGTGATGAGGAGGTATGAAACGCATGTTACTCAAAGAGTTATGAATATAGATGTGGATGGATGGAGAGGGAGGGGACGGCCAAAGAAAAGATTGATGGACTGTGTGAGGAGTGATATGAAAGAAAAGGGAGTCAGTGATGGGGTTGCGGTGTGGAAGAAGAAAACGTGCTGTGCCGACCGGCAGCCTAATTGTGTAAGTAAATTCGGCAAAAGAAACAATCTGTTTCTTTCCCAAAAACGACTTTGCGCTATACGAAAAGTCGTTTTTGGGAAAGAAACAGATTGAGATCCCAAGTAACATGGGACAAGGGTAGGAAGATGATGATGATGTTCATCTAGTGGTCACAAGCGCTACTGCTGAGCATGAAGTCCTGGGATCTGGGTTCGAAGCCCGGGTCGGAAAAGGTGTTATTGGGGTTTTTCCGTTTTTTCTTCTGGTATTTTTCAATAGCAGCCTGAAGTTTGCATTAGTGCCAGGTTGATGGCTATAGGCTACAGGCTCGTCCAGCAACAGTAGTGGCCCAGTGGTATCGTTCTTGAAGTTGTGGGTCGTGCTCGCGTCTAACGCCCCTAATTCTTCCAAACACTTTTTATTTTTTTGGGTGGGCAATCATCAAATGTCTCCTTCCGCTCTGGTTGAAGGGCGTGTCAGACTTTTACTGACTAAAACCAACCCGAGTTCCTTCAGTTGCTTGAGCCAGGGCCGCGGTAACTCTTTTTCAAATTTACCCTGGGCCCTCGCGGACCCCGTCAGTTTTTGCTGACATCTCTTTGAGGCGCGCGTGAAACACTACGCACCGTCGCGGTCGACTCGGCCGGCGAGCTACTCATTACTCGCCGTCCGCAAGCCCGCGCCTACGGTGGCCGGGAAACGGCTTACGACTCCCGACGCCCAGGGCGTCTCCTGCGGCAACTTCCGTATTAAGTCGATAAAGTTAGTTCTATCTCTGTACAAATGGGCAAAATATAACCATCGACAAAGGCAAATTATTCAAGGAGTGTGCTGAAGATGCGCCCACCAGGGCCCCAGAAACTAGTCCCGCTGGCACGGGGCCCGTATGTGAGGTAGGGGTATAATACTCATAACGGATCTTTGTGTCTCTGAATTGGCGGCAAGAGACTGCGCATTAGCTATTTTTGTGTCAATATTGAAAGTGAAGTTATCATTGTATATCTGTCTCTTTCACTCGCTTACGTTTGTCGCATCATCCTATCTCGCTTACTCTATGCAGTTAAACTGTTTCTTGCGCATTAATTGACAGAACCAACTTCAGAGACACAAAGATCCACTGTGAATTTTACAATGTTGTGTTCGAAAATATTCTTGTTTATACCAGAAAGTTTTCAAAATACGAGAGTCATTCACACAATGGCCCATGCTGGTCGATAGCCGATCCCCACTGCATGAAAGTTCACCTAGTAACCTTTACAGCTTTATGTAGGTAAGATGCTTATTACAATGAAGAAGAAAGATGAGAAAAGAGAAAGATGTTTTCTTTTTAATTTAACTACGAATTAATTTCATTTGAATTCAAAAATCTATTATTCCGTTGCTATTATTATTTTGTTGTGTTTGTTATAGTCGCTTTTCCATACATATGTACATAAACTCACGTCGTTTTCCCATGAGGGGTTGGCAGAAACAACAGAACACCAAATTAGTTTTTTGGTTGGATAAAAGCGGCAGCCTACTTGCGTAAGTGAATTCGGCAAGGCAAAGGGTTTTAACCCGATCAATTGACCAATCACATGCGAGATGAATGACGCGATGTGAATTTACGTCTATGTCGAATGATGGAGTGAAAAGCCGTTGCCTTGCCAAATTCACTTACCCAATTAGGCTGCGGGAGGGCGTGTCAGACTTTTACTGACTAAAACCCACCCGTGTTATTTCAGTAGCTAGAGCTAGGGCCGCGGTAACTCTCTTTCAAAATCCGCCACCCAGACTGGCATCGACACTAGCGGGCCCCGTCAGTTTTTGAGGCGCGTGTGGAACTCCACGCGCCGTCGAATCGGGCCTGCAGGTCCTTATCGGACGGCGAGCTACCCATTATTCGCCTGTGGTGGCCGGGCATCGCCGGCCTGCAACCTACGACGCATGGCGTCTCCTGCGGTGTCTTGGGGCTTGAGGGCGTTTCCGTTGCGTCTCCCAGAAGAAGAAGATGCAGAAGGGGGTCACAGCTTCCTATACCCTCTCGCCCCTTACCATGGCCTGAACCAGGGCCGGACGCGAGAGGTCGCCACCGCCGATCGCCTCCACTAGGACACGGCGGTGCCCCGCCCAAGAGGTGCAAACCTCCACCGTATGCTCCACTGTGTCCTCCGGGCAATCCACACAATGGTGAAAGAGAACGCTACCTACAGTCGATCCATACACGCCTTTTGCGTCATTTACGTTCATTCATACATCAAGTCATACACACATGATGGTGATGAGTACCTACTGCTGGCCTTTCTGTATACAGTTACTTATATAGAAAAAAGAAAGAAAAAATATTTATTTGTGACCCGCACAGGAGACACGAGAAATAAGCATAAAATTAAATAATACTACTACTTCGGTATACTTCGGTTTTCTTTTTTATTGCTCATTGAATGGCCATCATCAGATTCAGAAGGCTGAATATCACCTAAAGGGACTATTTTTTGAATTTCCTTGCGTGATTGAAAATATATATAATTATTAGAAAACCACAGATAATAATATAGTGGGTACTGGCCAGTATCACCTAAACAAAGTGACAATGAGCAGGGTATATTGAGCTCTCAGTTTTTGGAGTGACGACCGCGTCCCGGAAGACGTAGCGTTGAAAGGCTTCTCACAATATTGGGCGATGACCTCTTGGTGACGTCCGCTGGATGCGCGGGGTAGCAAACGGCCGGTCGATGTTAATGTGGCGAACTGGCGACGAAGCTTGAAGGAGCTGTGATGTGGAGGTCTGTCGGCTGAAATTATGATGATAGTTTCTTGTGTGTTGTAAATAATATTTCAGTAGGAATAGGTAAAAAAATACTAATAAGTAATTATTTTTTTTTATTTAACAATATTTTTTCGTACCCTTTCATTTGATACCCTTAACATGGCAGTGCTCAAAAAATAACTAGTCTGCCATCTTAAGCCGTCCGCCATATTGGATTTAGAATGACGTCACTTAGCTAACCATGCATTGTCATCCAAACTCGTACTTGCATGCAAAATTTCATTTTAATCGGTGGAGGATAACTGCTTTAAAATTCAGTTGCAAAATTTGACCCGAACACACTTACTTAAATACATACATTGCAAGTTAAATAAAAGCTTGTAATAAATGGATGGATGGATAAATCCCTTGAATCAAGTAGTTAAGTCTCATGTAAGCGATGGAGCCCTAAACTAACTTATATTATTATCGGCAATAACTATAGTCAATCGTGAAATAGTTATTTATGCAACTGTTGTATATTATGGGGTATTAAAACACGAATGTGTGTTGGTGATAATAGTATGACATGAGTGTTTTAATACCTAATTATAACAGTTGCATACCAGACTTTATCTAAACCCATGATATGAATCCTCTGTAAAGGTTCTGAAACCATAGGGTATTAATACTTAGCGTACTTTTCAGCATAGATTAGAAGGTCCATAGGGATGAAGATTTGATTTTTTCTGATTTTTCTTGAAAATATACTAATAGCACATCTTCAGAAAATGATGTACTACTCTTTGATATTTTCCAATTCATGAAATTTTGGAACGTGTTATCAAAATTTTTTCTCGACTTTTCTGGTAATTATTGGTAAGAAATGTCCTTTGCTGCATTAGAAATATCTGGTGGTGTGTTATATAGCTTGTATCACTCATTTTTGTAAACAACAAAATATTTTTTTTTTAATATTAATATTGAACAAAAATGGCGGGATACGACGACGTCAATTCAAAAATTCGAATAAGTTTTTTTTAAATTACGGCGCTGTGGTAGTGAAACGCGCGTGCATGACAATGTTCTGTTTTTGAAATTCATAAAGATGCCGTGAGAATGTGGCTGTTCGATGAGTAAAAACCGGCCAAGTGCGAGTCGGACTCGCGCACGAAGGGTTCCGTACTTGGTAAATTGCGGTTTACGATTTATGACGTATTAAAAAAAAAACTACTTACTAGATCTCGTTCAAACCAATTTTCGCTGGTAGTTTACATAGTAATGTACATCATATATTTTTTTTAGTTTTATCATTCTCTTATTTTAGAAGTTACAGGGGGGGGGGGGACACATTTTACCACTTTGGCAGAGTCTCTCGCGCAAACTATTCAGTTTAGAAATAAATGATATTAGAAACCTCAATATCATTTTTGAAGACCTATCCATAGATACCCCACACGTATGGGTCTGATGAAAAAAAATATTTTTAGTTTTAGTTTCAATTATGGGAACCCCCAAAATTTATTGTTTTATTTTTATTTTTGTGTAAAAATCTTAATGCGGTTCACAGATTCCATCTACTTACCAAGTTTCAACAGCATAGTTCTTATAGTTTCGGAATAAAGTGGCTGTGACATACGGACGGACAGACAGACAGACAGACAGACATGACGAATCTATAAGGGTTCCGTATTTTGCCATTTGGCTACGGAACCCTAAAAAGGAGTTGCGTTATGAAATTTAGTAAAACTTTGAGTAAAACATTATAACACCCGTTTGGATGATATTATGGTTACTATGACACTGGCTGTTTTAAATTTAAGGTTGGCAATAAGCTAACTGTTTCAAGAACTTTTATAGAGGATTTATAGCATGGGTGTAGATAAACGTCATAAATGTATGCGATTGAAGGTAGTGTTTACCTACCAACATGTCACATGATCAATGAACCCCACTACTATTATGAAAGGATGGATATTTGTTACTCTTTGACGCTAAAACTACTGAAAGGATTTTGATGAAACTTCGCAAAAATATAGCTTAATAGGTCTTTACCTATGAAATTGCCGTTTTTTGTGAAATGAGTTTTATACGGGTATTATTATTTTTCCAAATTCTGGAAAAAGTAGAAATCTGTAGGCGCAAGGTCTGGTGAGTATGACGGAGAGCTTTCAAACCCAGCTCTTGTAACTCGGAGACCGTATGCTGTGCAGTATGAGGTTGCGCGGTGTCGGTGACCCAAGCTGGTTGGAGACGTACGAGCTTCTCCATCATTGTGTTCAGTTCTTCACAATAGGTACATATCTGCAGTAATGCCCATCCCGTTTGGTAAGAAGCTGTGATGAATCATACCGTACCACCAAACAGTGCTGACCACCACTTTTCTAAGGGTAGGTAAGTTTTCGTTTAGGTGCTAAACCAGGAACCAACCAACTTGCTGAGCGACGAAGACCGAATATTGTGGAAGAAGTACTGAAGTACCTACCAATAAATACCACGCGGGCGGCAGCTATGTCTCTATCTATCAAAGTATCAATCTCTTATTTTTTTTAATTTTGACAATCGCTTCACTTTGTCCTAGAACCCAAGAAATTTCTTTGTTTCCTTTTATAAAATATGTCACAAATCTAGTCTTCTCTCATTCAGCGAGTCTGTAATAAATATAAGCTTCCATACCATAGAGAAATCTTGAATGAATGTCGCGCACTTGCGAGGTCATTTGTACCTACCTACTGCCATTCATCCATTCATTCTATCTATCTAATCTCCGAGGTTAGCAAACAAATTAAATACCTATCTACGATAGATACTTTCTACTTGTTCCTAATTTTCATGACCTAGTTTATTGCTTAAGGTTACACTAGTCGAAAATTCTTCCATACATACTTAGCCTGGCTATTGCTCCACTGCTTCACGATGTAGGTACGTTCAAAATATAAAAATGATATCAATTTGTCTTATCATTATCTAGCCCTGTATGAAGAGTTATTCAGAGCGTCGAAAGTTCTTTAATGCAACACTAATTTTAAAGCATCTTTGGGCGGAAATAAATACCATATGGAGAAGGAAAATTGCAAAACGGCCTCCATACAGGGATAGATTATTAATTCAACAATGCAAATAATTTTATTTTGAAAATATACATTTGATGATATGATAAAACGTAAAAGAAAATGTAATATACATTTTGCTCGCAGAACGGATGGCCGATGGGGCAGAAAGGTTCTGGAGTAGCGACCGCGAACCGGAAGACGTTGCGTTGGAAAGCCTCCCACCAGGGGGGTGACCACAAGCTCTTAGAGTAAGGTTATTTTGAGATCGAGTAAGGGACAGATGTATCTGACTTGTATACATCTGTCACTTACTCGATCTCAAAATAACCTTACTCTAAGAGCTTGTGGTTACCCCCCTGGCGGACCGATGACCTGGTGAAAGTTGCGGGGATCCGCTGGTTGCGAGACGCACGGGACCGGTCAATGTGGCGACGCTTGGGGGAGGCCTATGTCTAGCAGTGGACGTCTTTCGGCTGATATGATAAAGGTCTGTTCATAAAAATTCGCGCGCTCCTTTTCGTCCTAAATCATCATCCTTTTCGCTACAAATTAGCAAAAGTGCTAATTCGTCAATCAATCTCTTTCGCACGTGTTGTCGGATGAGACAGCATGCATTTTAACCCCGCGCACAAAATAGTTCGTGCCGTTGACTAGGAGCAGCTACTTTGGTGGACTTGCCCTGCAAGCTCTTCAAAACCAGAATCAACCGTAGCGACTAACAGAAAAACACCGACACAATGAAGCTCAACGAGGCTAAAAAATATTTAACTGTCTTGGACCCTGCAACGTGAATTACCAGAAAAGAACAGCGCTGGAGTAAGAGAAACATAGGTAGGTACTACCTACTTTATTCTACTACGGAGGGACGTGTATGGGTATCAAGCAGGAGATAGAACAGGACCTAGGTCGAATGCCAATGAACAAAGGAATATTTACTAGTACTAAGTAGGACATGGTCATGAAAAATGACCAAATACCCTACAGCCTCAAAGAGAAAACTCTTACATGTATTCTTCCATGCCTAAATTAGACGGAACCACACTTACAAGTCGTGGCGTGGCGTGGCGCGGGATCCACCGATCCAACGACTCTGTTCCAGCCTACGTCATAATACAACGAGTTTTGTAGTCAATCAACTGCGCCAGAAGGCGCCACGCCACGACACGAAAGTGTGGTTCCGTCGTAACTTACGGTTGTCAAACATGGGCATAGACTCACAGAATAGTTCAAAAATTACTTCTTGTCAAAGAGGCTAGAACGTAGCGGTTTAAACTTCAGGAGGGACAGAAAGAGAGCTAAAGATTTCAGAAAGATCAGCAAACTGAATGATGCTATTAAATAGTAGATTATTAACCAAGGGGATAAAGCAGTGTTTTCTGTCGCGGGTGACGATTTAAATCGCGAGCGTATAGAAGGACTTGAGGTTTACTCCCGAGCGTAGCGTGGGTGTTAAAATCCCTCGCTTTGCTCGTGATTTAAGTTCACCCAAGACTAAGACCACTTTATCACCGAGGAAAATACTCTACTTTTCGTACCATTTGCGAAAAAATTAACACAATAATAATATGCGATAAGCATTTATTAAAAATGACAATTAAAAGTAAAATAAACTTAACGTTTTGTATTTGAAGAAAACAAAAACGCGGCAAATTCCTAGACTAATATTTTTTTGTCGGAAAAGCAAAGGCATCAAGCTCATACGGCCTCGTCGGTGTTCGTAATTTTATTTAATAATCATAAATGCGTATTCCTTTTTCAAAAAGATGTATAATTTTTTATATACAAACTCAATGGTGCAAACACAGATGTAGTTCAGTATAAATTTCGGTAAGTATTCCAAATTTAAATCACATTCTCCCCCTAGAGGATGAATGAAATTCAGTACAATTTTCTTTTCCTGTTTTTAACAGATTAAAAATGACTATTGTTATGTTCGCTTTTTGTGGCATAGAATTTCACTTTTTTGAGCAAGTGGTACGAAAAAGAATGAAATAGGGCCGGGCATATGCTCCGTGATAAGTAAAGTAAGTGGTCTAAACTCTAAGGCTATAACAGAATGGCAAGAACTCAACCAATGGTTAAATAATATGCTAACCAATGGTTTCAAAATTCGGTAAAATGCGTTTTATTATCAATCGCTGGCCTCACAAATGGTCAAATAAGTTGGAGAGTTTATTATTATTTATATATACACATGATATAGTGGAAATAGTTTGTTTGTATGGTGCCTTGTGAGCCAGAGCTCCACGAGACTGTGACAAATGGAGGAGCCTGGGGGAGGCCTATGGGACAAGGGACGCGCTGATGGATGCCGCCGAAGTGCAATAATTCGTTTTATTTCGTTATAGATTTTATTGTAGCTAATTAGTTTGTTTATTAGTAAATAAAGGCTACTTATTTTATCTATTTATTTCTACGGCGCCCATGAAGTAGAATAAAACCAAAAACCCGACTGCTTAAAAAGCGAACTCAAAAGACGAAAACTAGATAAAAAATCATGCTGTGCAGTCGGCAGATAGATACATGGTTTTGGCCAGCCAGCTCGCGAATAATATGTCTTTTTAGTTCGCTTTTTAAGCAGTCGGGTTTTTTGATTTTATGAATATATTTTTTTTAGTTAAACTTTTTATTTAACAATTTTTTATTCGAATTAGGTACATTTAAATATGTTATTTAGTTTTGAAATCGCCTCTTAAAACTCTTTATTTTGATACCCTACAGGACGGGATTGGAAGAAAAATAATAATTGGGCCCCCACAATATGGCGCCCAACCCAAAAGCCACCATTTTTCTATTTTTCAATTTGAATGTACCCAGTGACACTCGCAGGGTTACGACGAATCGTTAATCGTTTGACGTACGATTCATCAAAATCGGTCAAAGCGTTTGGTCTCTGGAACGCCAAATAGGAACAAACATACATAGTTACATAGATTGATAAATAAATTACCCTCCTTCGGCAGTTGGGTGAAAACTACATAATATTTTGAATTTATTACTCTGCTGAGTACAGCTACTGCTTATCCTCCCGAAAACCTCTTAAAGACACCAGATACATGTATCAACAAAGACGGAGGCTGACTTAAGAAAGAGCGGATAATTCAAATCTTTCTCCTGCGAAATGAACCCACTAATCTTAGATAATTATTGTTCATAAGATTTTACCGCAGACACGAACTGCTTTAGTTAGTAAACTATTACGAGCTTAAAAACTGCATCCCTCCGCGTACGTCACGGAAGATACGTAACTATGACGATTTTGGGTCAAGAACTGGGTGAGAGCTGAAATTAGGGCGGCAACAAACGACAAAACGTGGAAACATTTTTTTACTTCAGATGAAAGGTAAAAGTAGATAGTTATTTATTCAGTTTTTATAATTAGCAAAGACCGGCAATGCAGATATTTATAACGATTATTTCTATGACGTATTCCTTTGTTCTCCTTGCACGATAGACTCGATTCCACCAACACCATTGATAAATTCGACAAGTTGGGTCAATCGTCGACCCGACTGGTTGGCAACAGCGAGCATACGTCATTCAAGCCTGCCCCACTGCCGGCTTATCTGGATCTAGGTCAAATAAAAAAAAAACTAAAAATTATTCAAATTTGACCTACGTCACTGTTGACACGGACTTAATCAAATAAAATGGATTACGTAAATATTGTTCAGGAAATGGCTCGAAAACTATCCAATTATGCCTAATTTAATTAGAAGCGTTTAGGTAATCTTGCATTATGAAGGTGCTTCGCTTAGTTTCTTACGGAGAGCGGTAGTAAGCACAACCCTCTGGTAAAAATAAATAATATAATTAAATTTTCTTTAATTACCTAATTTGCATTAAGATTCATGTTTGACTTAACGATCAATTATTTCCATATCTCTTTTAAATTTTAATTATAAAATATTAAAAAATCTTTGTTTGAAAATAATTCATTAAAATTTTTAACAGTAAATTGTTAGTGAAGTATTTTTATTATTCAATTTAAACTCAAATACTGCCCCCCTAAACCGATTAATCAAATCAATTTGTTCATTATAAAATCTAGAATAAAATTTGAACAGGACAATCAAAAATCACTGCTGACGTCATGACAAACGCGAACTACGTCACTGCACCGGCTATTAACAAAGAAAATCAGGTAACCTACTTTATAGAGGCTGCATTTACGTTTGCTGCGAATGACCTGCCCAAATATAGAGCAGCTATAAATAGAACCGGGGGCCCGTATGCAAGCGCCGCCTATGAATGGTGCAGGCAACCTGCATCTAGGGCACGTTGCAATGATTTGACCTATTTATTTTTCAATGGGTCGGTGCATGAACGGGGATGGGCCCATTGCGAGCCTTGCTTCATTCAGTAACAGTCGAACCCTCGAGGCCGGCGTGACCTACTTCCGCTCTCCGCTCGCGAGCCGCAAATATTGCGATTTTAACTCAGAATACAGTGAAATTAGTGATTTTATTGCGTGTTTCAGTGTTATTTTCATAAAATAATTGTGCGTTCTTAAATCTCAGACGCCTAGCCCGAGGGTATTAAAAAATTACTGCCGGCAGCCTAATATTTTAAAAAGCCCGCCATTTATTTTTATTCGCTCTGAAGGGGGTGTTACTGGTGGATAGATAGTGTCAAGCTACGTCATTGGTGGAAAAGCGATCGAGCATCCAACGGGCCAATCGCGAGGCTTGATAGCAAAGTTGTGCGCGACTGACACGCCACCTGTCGCGCGAACACGCCGCGTTCATTGAATAACCCGCCCGGACTGTTTTATTGACGCAAGCGCACTGAGGCCCAACAAAGGGCCGAAATAAGAACGGTTCGTAAGTGAATCTGATGTATTTATGTCATAAAAATGGTGAAATCTGTGAAGTGGCGAGTAGAAATTAGGATATTCGACGTGTCGAATCATGACCGAGGCATCTGAAAAGTAAGTGGTGTATCTGTAACTCAGTTTTTGTGATTTGTGCTTCGCCCTGTTCGGGCAAGGTAGGGCTTTACCCCGGCCATTTTCCATAGCTCATGGAATGTGTGATGTGATTTATGGTGTTTTCTAAAGTTCTATAGCTCATCAAGAGAGCGTATTAGGTATAGGGATGAGTTTTATGAGCTAAACTGTATGTTAAAATGCATATTAGTAAGTGTCGACCGCCGCCCTTAAGTCAACCCTGTGCCGTATAATCAATGAGTTCTCCGTTCATTCACAATTATAGTGGGTAACTCCTTTCGGGGTCATTTGAAGCTACTTCAATTCAAGCTGTAGTGTATTGCTCAATGAATTGTTTCACCTATTTGGCCGTAGATATGAATCGCTCGCGTATTTTTCGCGCAAATTAAAACTGGTTGTTTAAAAGTCGCGAGTGTCAAAAAAATATTAAACAATAAGGTTTTATACACGATTTTAATACCATCTGCTGTAATTGATAATTAGCTTATTATCTTGTTATTGGTTGAACAATGTTATTAAGTGGTACTGACAATGTTCCCTTGTAAAAGCTTGATTAGTCAGATGAGTTACTTTGTAGAATTAAATAAAGTTGTCTGTAATGAAATGGTACAAGATAAGCTTTCAAAATAATGATAGATAAGATATCATTATTTTATGTACAATAATTTTCATTGTTTCTTGTTCACATCTGTTTGACACATTTTAGTTAAAAATTAAATAATTACATACCTATACATCTTTATTATTTAAGTAAATATGTACTAAACTATATTTTTGTAAACTACATAATCTCATGTACACATTTAAGGAAAATGAAAAAAAAAAGTGACATTTGACAATTTCAAATTTATTTCACATAATTTCTACCTACTTCAATTACTTACCTAATTAAACTCTGTCATTAAAAAATAATAAAAAATATATATTTGCTTTATTGTACACCATCTATTTAACACAGCACAAACAATTTATGAATCAATTGTACAATGTGATGTCTTATCGCACAGGGCAAATTCTTACATCTTTTCCTTGGATAGACTAAATTAAATGACATAGAATTTAATCTGTCTGTATGTAAACAAATAATTTTAAAGCATTTCATCAAATTAGTTTCAATAAGCTCTAACAATATCATAATTATATTCCTGTGACTCCGTGGACATACACCGAAGAAATTAAGTCTTTAAAGACATACAGAATTTATTGACCAATGTTTTCCTACTGTTCTATATATGAACAATTAAAAAACGTTAGTAATCAAAGTACATTGTTATGAAGATGACAAAAAGACTACTTACTGCCAATTCTTTTGGTGGCATAACCCCTTTGAACACATTTACCTATACAACCACCATGAATAAGAGAGATGTCAATTTTCAATATAACACCGCATTCTGTCAAACTTATTATAAATGTCTTATCTAGGATTTCATTACAATTTGACATTCATTCAGACAAATAGTCATATAATCACACCTTTCTCACAATAGGTAAACAAAAGGTATACAAAAATGTAATTCAAAAATTTTTGGGTTCCCTAACCGAAGCGTCCAAATGGAATCCTATTGCTGTCAATCATGTGTCCGTCTGTCACAATTTTTTTCCCAATATTTTTTTAACTACCCATCAAAATTTGGTGATAATTTTTATTATTATGTATATTTTACTAAGAAATACCAATATATTCTACATTTCAGCCAAGTCCGACACGAACTTGGCTGGTTTTTTTTGTTGCATTGCCAATACTAATGTGAAGATTTTCTCAAAGAACAAAATTGAAGAATAGTCCAGTAGTTGCTTTCATAAAAATATTTTTTATTCGGAAAGCCCTATTCTATTCACGTCTCACAGAAATTTTTTTGAATTCCAAAAAATCCTTTTAATGTAAGTTTTTGAATTTAAATAAACATCTCCCAAACACCCTCAACTCTTAATATATATCTCTCTTTACTGATTTATGTTTTCAATGAACAATAACAGACAACCATCGATCAACATCATCATATTACTGCAACTGGTCATAGCTCTCCCCTCAAATCATATACCATAAAGACTGACTTTTTATTATAGTAGGTTAAAATAAAAATATTATCATAAAAACTTATGATAGTAGTACCCAATCATAGGTACCTACCAGACGTACGGCGATGCACCATCGGTACATGGTGGACATCCCACCCATATAGACTAAACGTTTTGGAAATACTTTCATCATGCGTACAGCTAAGGAGTGGAACTCCCTGCCGGAGACTGTTTCCCAATTGCTACAACCTCGGGGTCTTTTAAGTCAATAGTGAATAGATTACTTCTAGGCAAGCATGCTTCACCGTCGAACACATCATTGCTTACCATCAGGTGAGATAATGGTCAAGGGCGAGTCTATCTAAAATAAAAATAAAATGCCTATCTTATTTAAACTGGTACAAACAATTTAAATGTTTATATCATAATCATAACAAAAATACTTTTCCTGTGCTTCTCATAATCGTCATTTGTTTTTCCCTGTCATTATTTTTATTGCAATTTTCCTACCCAATGCATCCTAACAATCAGCATATTTAGCACACATAATATCACGACTTCACTTCTCCCATGAGGGTAGGCAGAAAATGTCGAACACTATATGTTATAGTATCACAAAGTTGGGCGAAGACCCTGCGAAGAATTTTGAAGTAGAAGATAGCATTGTATAACTGCCTCTTTCACTTGCGTACGTTTGCCGCATCGTCCTATCTCGCTTACTCTATGCAGTATACTCGGTGACAAACTGTTTCTTGTGCAATGGTTCACAGAGCCAACTTCAGAGACACAAAGATGCGCTGTGACTACTATACAAACTTTACGTGTCGGTAGGTACTCTTTTATTTACAACAAAGTACAGACTCCTACCAACAGACGTCCTCTTATAAAAAGCCCCCATAGATAAGATATCACAGAGGCTTAAACGTTAACTGGCGGAGATGTACTATTCACCTCTGCCTACCCCTTTGTTTGCGGGATGGAGGCGCTATGTTATGTTCGTAAGTTAAAATAAAAACAAATGAATATCATGTCCTTCTATTCGTATTCTTCATTACTGAAGGTCGTGCCCGTCCTGAAAAGCTTTGACGGATTTACTGACGACCTGATCATGATAAGCAGTCACAAAAAGAACTACCGAACGAAGTGACCGTTTTCAGTAACATCAAACAAGTGACGTCTAGTTAGGTAATGCCAAAAGTAAGCAGTTTAGCAGTAACCACCCTCATTTCACCGTTCGTTTACAGCAAGAAACTCGTTAGCTTCGAATTCTACATTGTCTGTATTTTTTTTTAAATCAAGTTCGGTGTCTATCAGAAATGTTAGAAATCTTTAGTCAGTGCCTTGTGGTTGGTGACGTTTTTTTTGCGCTAAGTTCTTACTCCTCTCAAAACGGTGAAGGATAACATCGTGAGGAAACCCGCATGACCTAGAAGTAAAAATCAAATACATGTGATGATTTGACATCTACCAACCCGCTTTGGGCTCGCGTGGTAGATTTTGCTCCGTTCCTTTTCACAGAGAGGAGGCCTGTAGTGTGTCTCAGCAGTGGGAATATTAAAGGCTGATCATACTATACTACTTATAATTATGCATTAAATGCAGCTTTTGTCTTATAGTTAAAACGGGCAATAGATAGTTTCAGAGACGTAAAAAACCGGCCCAGTGCGAGTCGGACTCGCGCACGAAGGGTTCCGTACCATTATCGCATAAAAATCACGTTTGTTATATGGGAGCCCCACTTAAATATTTTTAATTCTGTTTTTAGCGGCAACAGAAATACATCATATGAGAAAATTTCAACTGCCTAGCTATCATGGTATCATGAGATACAGCCTGGTGACAGACAGACGGGCCGCGGAGTCTTAGTAATAGGCTCTAGTTTTTAACCTTTGGGTACGGGACCCTAAAAACAAGCATCGACCACAAAGTTCTTTGAGGAGTGGCATTTCAAACAATGTTAAAAACACCTCTAATTCTTTGAAACACGTTGCAAGTTACTTGACTAAATCATGAAGTATAGTATGTAAAACTCTGTCTTCGAACGCGTTCAAATCGCGCTACATCCTGCCTACTGCCAGGGCGCACTGTATCTGCCGATAAATTGAGGTCTTAAAATGTGGATGCAACTTTTGAAGTGTTTCCTTCATTATTATTATGTATAGCTTTCAGTTCAATTTAATACAGGATGCACCAAAGATGACCTAAGGTGCACCTTAGGTCATCTTTGTGCGCATATATATATATAAGATGCTTTGGAATCATCTTAACTGTAGCCTATGAAATGTTCATAACTTTAGCTACGAAACTTGAAGTCTGACAACCACTTGCCAAAGGGGTATCGTGCTATTCAGTTTTTAACCGAATTCCCAAAAAGGAGGACGTTCTCAATTCGAATGTTCCAATTTTTTTTTAATGTTTGTTCGGGCATAACTCCGTCATATAGGTATAAACGGATTTGCAAAATTTGGTAAAGATCTGATGAAGATCTTCGGCGATATACAACAGAACTTTTCAATAAATGACGGCAAATCTCTCGGGTTTGCTGCAACCGCATGTCTGTTTATTTTTTACACCATTTCATAATCATAACATACAATCACGCCAGTTTGCTCTAAACGGGTACGCAGATGTGTACAGTTCACCCTGGTACACTCTCATTCCGTTATGTTCAAATTACATGTTATTCGGGTTATCTATTCTGGCATCACTGTGGGAATTATAGGTACCTTACTTTAGAACTTGTCCATTATGTACCACTAAAAAGTGAAAAATAAAAAAACTATATTTTAGAAAAATACAACCGTCTTCCGAAATTGAAGTAATTTAAAAAAAAGGTTTTTTTTGGTGCCAGATAGGCAGTCACTCCTTGTAAATATTGGTATTCAGTTCCATACGATTAGACTGCAAGCTGGAAAGAGGCTAGTCACATTGATATTGAATAGGAGACTTGCCACTGAGTTCATAGTGCATTTCTTCACCTACCAACTGCAGACGGTTTATTTTTGTCTTAAATCGATTGGACAGTAAGATGGCTAGATTTTCTAATCGGACTTGACTCCAGAAATGGCCTAAAATATCGTGAGTCTGAAGACGAAGTCTTGCAGTGTTGAAGAGAACTCACTCGTATAACTAAGTGACGTCTCTGCACTCGAATCATACCATGGTGGCGGTGTAGTTCTAATGCTCGGTGTGATATTGGCAGAACAGAGTGAAAAGTGCCACAATCTCCATTAAAAAGGGGTATCCTTTGACCCGTCGGGTGTTGTCTGGTGAGCATCTACCGATGGTTGTTGTCACGCTGTTGTATATGTCCAAATCAAGCTGAGAACTTTGAACAAGCTTTTATATTAAAAAAATGCATTGTCACAAAAAAAAACGTTGATAAAACCGCGTTTTCAAAATTTAAGTGCAAGAATGGGTCAAATTTAATTTACAAGCTTTGATTACATACACTGGGCTAGGTTAAACTAAAATAAAAGCTTGTAATAAATAATAGTTCAAAAAAGACAAAAAAAAATGCTTTAATAGAAAATAAAATTAAAAGTAGAAAAATAAAACACAATATTAAAATTACCTAAGAATAGTGTGATCAACAAAAAAATGAATTTTATTGTTAACCCTTAAATGCCTCAAGTTTCAAATTTGATACCGGTCATTTAAATTTCATTTCACGCTATCTACCGGTTCTTTTTTAAAATTTGGCTGTATTTGTATTACTATTGGCTATTATTTTTCAAGTTTGAATTAAAAAAATAAACGTCAGTTGTCAAAAGTAGAAATAAATATGACATTTTGTTTGCCCGCCGCGTTCATCAAGACCGTGGAATTTACGCAAAAAATAATCGTAATAAATCTATGTTTCTCTTTGGTTTTCTGTAAAATAAAAATACATTTGCGATAGGTGAGTATCTTGTTTATACTATGGTATAAGTATTTTTACCAATGGCTTATTTTGCTTGAAGAAAACAATGTGGTTTGCATGGGTTTCAATTATGATACTTCAGGCATTCCGGCCTCTTTGAAAGCATCTTACACACATATTTCTCCTAAAGATATATTTTTTAGTTTTCTTAGCTTTTTTTGGGTTTTCTGCTTGTTTTTGGTAATTGTGTGACCGCTTGGACTATTTGCTTTATAGGTACTGATTAAAAATGAAGCCAGAAAATATAGAAGATATTTTGAGACGGTTAGAAAATGGAGAAGTTTCGGAAGATGAGGCAAGCGAAAATGAAGATGACATCGATTATTATTCAAGTCGAAGAGATCTTCAGGCGGAGCTAGAAGACGAGGAAGATTTACCTGCAGACCCTGTCACTGACCCTGGAACTGACTCGGATCCACCTATGGTACTGTTTAGAGGAACAGTCTGGGCAAGTTGCCAGATAAAAAGGAAGTTCTAAAGACTAACGTACCAAGAGGAACATACCATGAAAATGTTGCCACCTTTGAAGGTATGGACTTCTCAGCCACAAGCTGGAAGGACAACAAACAGGTTTTATTACTGTTTACTAATGTTGGTGCCGAACCAGCAGAGACCATAGTCCGATACGACAAAAACAAAAAAAAAAAGTTCAAGTGCCCTGTCCTCGAGTCATCAAGGAGTATAATGCCCACATGGGGGGTGTTTATTTGAAGGACAGCTTCATTGGTCGATACCGTATTCGTATAAAGTCTAGAAAGTGGACAATGAGGCTGTTCTATCATCTATTAGATATGACTATAATTAATTCTTAGGTATTATATATGAAGGTTAGCAACAAAAAAGGAAAAGCCCAAAGAGACATTATGAAGTAGTAGACTTCAGAACGGAACTAGCTGACAACTTGTGCCGGTACCAAAGTCCATCATAAATAAAACGTGGAAGGCCAAAAGTCACCAAGATCTGACTGTTCGAGCAGAAACAAGTGAAACAACCCCTAAAAGAGCTTGGGCTGGGGTACAAGTCGTAACTCCGACTGATATTCGCTCTGATGTTGTTGGTCATGAAAAATTTTTGAAACCTCTAGAAATAGTGCAAATATGCAAACTGTAGAAAAATCACAGCGTGGATGTGTAAAAAATGTAAGGTTTCCTTACGTGACAACAAAAAAAACAATTTTTTGCCATGTTTCACACCTAATATATAGTGTCACAATTTAGTAGGTATAATACCTAAAGTACCAAAATTGATACCTATTATTTTTTCAAAATAAATATATAAAAATATTATTGTGTTTTTTTTAAATTATTTTTCTCGTTTTCTAGCTGCTAAGAAGAACATATTTACATTTTTTTAATTTTAAATCGAAAATTCAGGCATTTAAGGGTTAAAAAGCGTGGGATGCTTTTCAAGATATTTCCAAAATGTCTTTTTTTTTTTTTACTACTTCTGAATAAAATATTTTAACAATTGACATCAAGCACCACACGCTTTTTTACAATATTTTTTTTTGTTTATCGCACTATTTTTAATTAAAATTTTATGAAAAAAATATTTTCTACCTTTTAATTTGGTTTTCTATTAAACCACGTTTTTTAGTATTTTTAAGCTATTATTTATTTTTACTTTTTACTTCAATCGCTAATCCTGAAGATGCTGGTAAGGATAATTAGACAAACTAACATTTAAATTATTGCATTGTCAATGGTCCTTGATAAGTGTGCAAAGTTTCAAATTAATCCAACGTTTTGAAGGGAGGGAAAATTACGTTTAAAGATTCCTTTACATTGATACCAAGCTAATAAAAGCATGTTAAAAATAACACCCCATGACACTTTACAACAAAACCAAGCAGCTGAACCACAGCCTAGGACAAATCAACCTCACATACCTTGTGGAATTTTTTAGCTAGATCGACACCAGGAAGTGTGCTTTTAACTTGCAAGCTTTGATCACCGGGACAGGTAAAACTTATAAAAATAACACTCCATGACCCAGTAGTACCACAACCTACCCTACCTTGTGGATCCACTGAGGTGTAACTGAGCTACAGGACCCCGCTGCGGCCTGCGTGCTTCAGAGAGCACGTTAGACCCTACCGGATCAATACGTCAGCTCTATTGGTCTATTGTGGACATAAATGTTGCAATGGTGACTTTTTACCCGACTGCTGAAGGAGGGTAATGTGTTTATCAGTCTATGCATGTATGTATGTTTGTTCCTATGTGGCGTTCTAGAGACCAAACGCGTTGGACGATTTTGATGATTCTAACGTCAATCGATTCGTCTTAACCCTGCGAGTGTCACTGGCTACATTCTAAAATTTATTTTTCCAAATCCATCGTGTGGGGTATCAAAATAAAAGGTTTTAAGAGGTGGTTTCAAAAATATATAACATTTATATGTTTAAATGCACCGAATTCTAAAAAAATAAATAACTAAAAAGTTATTAATAAAAAAAAAATTTAAGCAGTCGGGTTTTATGATCATTTAATAAAAAAAATATCCTGATTTTGATGTTCTGTCTGTAATAGTTGGTGAAAGATAATCCTGTCAGACAAAAAATAAAGGTGTGCAAAAAAAAGAGCCTTTAAGAGTGGCGATAATACAATGCACGTCTGGTTATTCAGGGCAGTCAGCTCCGCTATTCAAAGCTGATATTTTTCCAAAGAATCAGCTTATGGCAGCTAAAGAAGCTTACTAGTAAGTCAATAAAGAAACGTGTATAAATAAAATGCAAGTTGTAGACTTGCTTACCAAAATAGTTGATAAAGTTTTGCTTAAACGTGGTCTACGTTATATTCTTCTCCGAATAAGAAACTTTTAACAAAAAATAAACCGACTTCTAAAACTAAAAAGTGCAAAAATAACTTTCGTTCAAGTCTGCGTCTTTGGTACGTCTTGTTTTTTGTAATTTTTTAACACCGAGTTCCGAAACGAAGTTAATTTTGCAGTTTTTAGTGTTTTGTTTTAGTAGTCGGTTTATTTTTTGTGAAAAGTTGTATGTTCCATATCTTGAAAACTGCTGATCCGATTTTGATGAAACTTACACTGTTCCCTAAGTTGAGAGATACTTTACCCAATAAAAAAAATGATTACGATCCGATAAGTAGTTTAGAAGAAATGCTTGGACAAATATACATAAATACAAACAAAAATACATAAACTTATGAAATTTGGCAAACGTGTTTAGAAACCCATAATGAGTAACATGTGAATATTGTGCAATTCCAACAATATTACATTCGTGTCGAATTGATTACCACTTTTTTTTAGTCAGTATAACAATAAAATAACATCAAATCGGTAGTCTCCGAAGGATTTGGTAGCACTGTAACAGTGAATCATCATCATCATTTCAGCTGAAAGACGTCCACTGCTGGACATAGGCCTCCCCCAGGCGTCGCCACATTGACCGATCCCGTGCGTCTCGCATCCAGCGCCTTCCCGCAACCTTAACCAGGTCATCGGTCCACCTAGTGGGAGGCCTTCCAACGTATCGTCTTCTTGTGAATCTTTAAACGAATTAATTTACACCTCTCGAACTCACCCACTGTTGCGCATAGGCGTCCTCTTTCCTTGTGCCAATTCCTACAATTCACCAGATTGCAGGTCTGTTAAAACCCCATGTCATACATTAATGGCGGTTTTTTATTTGAGATTTTGGAGTTAAGAACTTTGTCAAACTCCACTTTAATTCCATAGTTTGACAAACCCTCTGCAATTTCTCAATTCAGTCGAGGAATAGTGAAAGAGATATTAAAACGACTTGAAATGTGGCATCAGTAACACGCTAAATGCCTCGCGGATGTATCAGTATCTGTCCACCATTCATTACACTGCCTGCAATTGACCAACTCCGCGCCTACCGGCCTCTTAATGGGCCATTTCCTTTAGTCTTTAGTTGACTCATACCATACCTCGCTTGATAACGAGGCGTTGTTTTTCAATGACTTATATGCGATCTACTAATCCTTCTTTAGGGTTCCGTACCCGAAGGGTCCAAACGGTTCATTGCTGTCACTCACGTGTTTGTCTGTCCGTCGTCTGTCATGTGGGTTTTACAGCCAAACGGTTGGACATCTTGTTGACCCAAAGCCATAGAAATTGTCAAAAAATATTTTTTTAAAGGAGGGCTTCTATATAGCTAATTTTTGATCTACCCCATCGAGTGGGGTATTGTTGTTTAAGAGATATACAAATATTGGAAAACAAAGTAATGAGAAGCCACCAAAGTCATTTTTTTTTTACAAAATATTGTGCCGAAGAATTTTTGAACTTCCCATTGACCTATGCACTTCAAATTTGGACGTAATGTTTACTATTACGTATATTTTACTAATAAATACCAAAATATTGAAAAATCTGACTTTTATATTTGAAATTCCTTCGTTTTTTCTATTACAACCAACTTGATATCGCGGTTTGGTACGGAACCTTAAATGTGCGAAGTCCGACACGCACTTGGCCAGTTTTTCATCATACATTGACATATAAACTCACGCCTTTTTACCCGACTGCCGAAGGAGGGTAATGTGTTTATCAGTCTATGTATGTATGTATGTTTGTTCCTATGTGGCGTTCCAGAGACCAAACGCGTTGGCCGATTTTGATGATTCATACGTCAATCGATTCGTCTTAACCCTGCGAGTGTCATAGGCTACGTTAAAATTGGACAATAGAAAAATGGCGGATTTTGGGCGCCATATTGTGGGGTCCCAATTTTTTTTTTTCTTCCAAACCCAGTGTGTGGGGTATCAAAATAAAGGGTTTTAAGAGGTGATTTCAAAAATATATAACACTTATATGTTTAAATGTATCTAATTCGAAAAAAACTTAACTAAATACTTATACTTACTTACATGACTCCCCGCGCGCGCGTCCCCGCTGGCGCACACAAAGAGTGATAGCTCCGTCGAAATAATTTCTATTAATTAAAAATACAATGTTCTCAGCACTTAAATCGATACTAATCTATGAGTAAAGTGACGAGTGTAATCATTAATAAAACAGTTTTCGTATAAGTTAAATAGTGCGTCTATAAACATAAAAAAACGAAGCAGCAAAAATCAAAGCTAAACAAAGGACTTGTGAACCAGTGACTCAGTGTGACTCATTACGGAGTGCGTGAGGTGCGTTACGTGACCATAAATGGACATATTGAAATCTATTGGAGGAACATCAACGATCATTAGCTGCGAAACTCGAGCAAAAGGACAATTTTTTTGAACAAGTTTGCATGTGCGTCCGCATCTGAGTGGTCAGGAAGAGCGCCTGCCGTCACATAGAGTTCAAGTTCGAATCAGAGCAGCGAGCCACTTTTTGCATTCTTCTCTTTTTGCATTCTCTTTTTTTTATTTTTCTGGTTTTGATTCATTTTTATTAACTTAAATAAGATAATTAGAGTATAAAAATGTCTTCTAAGAGTGTTCTGAAGGGAGACCGCAGGATACCAGAGAAAGTTATATGCTTCAAGTGCAAGAAGGCAGTCGACATTAAGAAAACAGCTTTATGCTCAGTGTGTACCAACCGATATGAACCGGATTGTGATGGTTTTCCGGAACAAACCTACCGTCTAATGGACCAGGAATCCAGAAAAAAATGGCGATGCAAAACTTGCATCAAAAGTAAAAAGGTTCCAACTATCAACCATGTGGCTGAAGTATCAAATATAACAACGAGAAAACGAGCAAACCTAAACCTGAACAGCCCATCACCAGGACCTAATGACAGCTTCCAGGAAAATAAACAGCCCGTAACAGTGAAACCTGCCGTCCAGGGAAAATATGATATCTTGGACTCGCACATACTGTCTGAATGTGAAACTTCAGATGAATCGTTTGATACACCTAACAAATTATCTCATAGTGTTGACGGCACAATATCTGAAATATCTGAAACATTAACAGTTTTAGAAATGAAAAACACCATAAAGGAACTCACGCTTAGACTGAATAGTGCAGAAAATGAACTAGAAAATACTATACTAGAAAATAGCAACCTCCACCAACAAATAAACAAATTAACAGCTGAGACAAAAATGCTAAAATCACTTTGTTATTCCTCAGTAACCTCTGAAAATAGCCCAGCCATCAAACATAAGAGAAAAAGACTCTCTTTACTACCGCAACACACGCTGTCCACACCTTGTACTCCATTGCCAAATAAGTCGCATGTCGACTGTGAAAAGAGTATTGAGTTAATATGTCTTCAACAAAAAATCACGGATCTTCAACAAAATCTGAAAGAAGCACAACATCATATCGAAGCTCTCACAAAACTAATAGAAACGATGAAAAGCAGTAATAAAATACCACAAAAATCTCGGGTGTCAAAAATTAACGCAGGAACGCCTAATTACACCGAAGAGCAAAAACATGAACCGACGAGTAGAATATTTATCTTTGGCTCTCAGCAATGCGTCGGTCTAGCAGCAGCCATGATACACGCTAGACAAAGTGCAAGGTATGAAAAGTATAGGATAAGATAAGATAAGATAAGATAAGATATTTATTTTGCAAATATGGGTACAAAAAACATGGTGACATAAACAATATAATTAGGAACAGCCATATTTAACCAGAAGGCATGCAAAAGTTTAAAAATACAGTAGAGATGCTAAGTACATAATAATAACAATGTCAATATAAAAATTAATCAACTATAATTACAATTTAATTATGAAGTATTTCAATAGTTATTTATTTACACAATTCTTCTGCAGTCACATAATTCGTATTGGAGTTAAATAAAAATTAAATTAAATAAAAATTAAATGTCATATTTTTCAAATTAAAAATCATTATAAAAAGCAATCAAGAAATGCCTTTCTCCATTAAAAATTCCGTTACACTATAATACGCTTTGTCTACTAAAAAATTTCGAAGTTTTTTTTTAAATAACGTCAAGTTTAATTCTTTCCAGCTCTTAGGTAATTTATTGTAAACGACTGGCGCCATGTAGCAGACACTTTTGCGCATTAAAGTCGTTCTCGCACTAGGGAGACATAGCCTACTATTATCACGCCTATTTCGTGGAAATACGTCATCTATGCGGTCAAAACGGTCAGGGTTCAGCTTTACAAACACTGCCATTTCTAAAATATACAAGCATGGTAAAGTTAATATTTTATTCTGTTTAAAATATGGCACGCAGCTATCAGTACTTTGCAGTTTTAAAAATGACCGTATGCATCTTTTCTGTGCTTTGAATGCAGTTTCTCTTTCAGTGGAGTTGCCCCAAAAAATAACGCCGTATCGTAGGTGACACTCAACTAAACCATGGTATGCAGACAGAAGTGCGTCTAGATTTACAATAGACGACAAAGTATGTAAAGCATAAGCGGAAGTGCTTAGTTTTTTGCAAAGTGACTCTATATGTTGTTTCCAATTTAGTTTTTGATCTATTTCTAGCCCAAGAAATTTAGTATTTGTTACACTGTTAACTGTATCACTATTATATTGCACATGCAGGTTGCTCTTATCTGGCATGCGTTGGTTAAAATGCATTATCTTTGTTTTGTTTATATTTATTCTTAAGTTATTTTCGTCTAACCATTTTATGATCGATTTTAAAGACATGTTAATTTCATTTTCGTATGTATCTACACTTTTCGAAGGTATTGTCACGGTACTGTCATCTGCAAATAGGGTCATTGGTTGTTCAATGCATTCCGGTAAGTCATTTATATATAATATAAATAGCGGAGGACCCAACACACTCCCCTGCGGTACCCCGTAGCTAACTATACGTTCGTCTGATCTAAATACCTCGAGGTTTTTATTAACTATATTAATTCTATTAATTTCAGTTATTTGTCGTCTATTATGTAAATAAGACTGAAATAGGCCCAGGACATTACCCCTTATACCATAAGCTTCGAGTTTCTTCAAAAGTGTAGGATGGTGGACATAATCAAACGCCTGCGTCATGTCACAGAAAATGGCACAGACAGGGTTTCGTTTATCTACATTATTAATAACATTCTGTATAAAATCAAAAATCGCCATATTTATTGTTCTGCTGGGTCTAAATCCTTTTTGTTGTTCGCACAAAATATTGTTCTTATCTAAGTATTTGTATAGCTTATTATAAATAAACTTTTCAAAATTTTTTTAAATAATCGGAATCAGTGAGATTGGCCTATAACTTTCCATTAGCTCTCTATTTTCTCTCTTAAATATTGGTTTTATAATAGATTTTTTTAAAGCATCTGGATATATGCCAGCACTTATACTAAGATTAAGTATGTAACTTAAATGTACACATATCTCACTAGCTACGGATTTAAAAATCTTTGTACACAGGCCATCGTAACCTACGCTGTTTGTGTTTTTCAGTGACATTATTATTTTATATATATCATCTGGTACGCTTGGTGCCATGTACATTGACTCCCTTCTAGGATTATAGCAAATACGAAACCAAATGCACTCAGTAATGAAATAATAATGAGCTGCCGTTATGCTAAGTTGAATCCCAATGATAAACTTGTGATATGTGTAGGAGAAAATGATTACAATTTAAAAGATACCTTATCCCAATTACAAATTGTACTAGATAAATTTTATAACAACATGATCATTGTACTAAATGTGCTTAAAAATGAATATCTAGACGTTAATAAACTTAATAATCGTATTAAAAATGTATGTATAAACTATAAAACATGTAAATTTCTTGAAAGCCAATCTAATAAGATATCCGAATTTTGTATAAAAATTAATTACCTAATCGACTGTAACGATTATAATGAAAATTATTTAAACCCTAGGAACCTTGTAAAACGAATACGGAGTAACAAATCAAGTCTTAAAGTAAACGCCAAACTTAATAAACCTAAAAAGGGAACAATTCCGTTCTATTTTGATCGCATAAGCCTCAGTCAACAAAAATCAGAAAACCTAATAAATCCCACTAAGACACTCCAAAAAGGAACCATCCCGTACTATTTTCCGATAATAAAAAAGAATTTAAAGTTTTTTCGTGCCCATAACGCCGCCATCCGTAATACATCATAATTTTAAAATACTGCATCAAAATATAGCCAGTATCCTGTCCAAAAGGGAACTCCTTGAACTAACCTTGCAGGAACTCCAGGAAATGAATAACAGTCCAGACGCAATATGCCTTTCCGAGACATTTATAAAAAAAGGTAATGAATCTCATGTTAAGATCCATGGTTACAATATGACGGCTAACTTCTGCAGAGATAAACAAAGGGGCGGTACGTGTATTCTGCTTAAAAAAAACCTCGTTTTTAAAGAGTTACCTTTTATAAATACATATGCAACACAAAATACTTTCGAAGCATGCGGCATAGAACTAACACATCATAAGCTGATTATTATTTGTGTTTATAGGACACCTCAGTCTGACCCCATCCAATTTTTGAGTAAGTTAAATAGTCTTTTGTACCACGTATTCAAAAAATATAATTCCAAAATAAGTGTGGTCTTGGCAGGTGACTTAAACATTAATACTCTCCAAAACAGTAATATTACTATTCAATTAAAAGAAATCTCATATAATTATAACTTAAAACTTCATATTAATAGTCCAACTCGTAAGTCTTCCTGTATCGATCACATTCTCAGTAACATTCCTAATGCTAATGCTACTGTAATGCCTCTTCACCTGTCCGATCATGACACAGCACAAATGTTGAGTTTTCCCTTGAAACATAAGATACAAAACCGGACAACATATTTTTTCTACAAAAGAGATTATAGCTTGAATAATATCCAGAAATTTAAGGAATGCTTACGAGATGTGTCATGGTCGGAGGTCTACGGTGAGAAAAACTTAAATATGGCATTCAATTCTTTTCACGAATTATTAGGTATGTTCTATAATTTATGTTTCCCAAAAATAAAGGTGAAAGTAAATAATAGTAGTAAAAAGAAACAGAACTGGATAACCAAAGGTCTAAAACAAAGTTGCAAAACAAAAAGGTTTCTGCGCTATCAATATTATAAGAGCAAAAACTTACGAAATAAAACTAAATATATACAATACTCAAAGATTTTACAGAAATGCGTTTACACATCAAAAAAGAACGCAAACATTAAATTCATAAACAATAGTGAAAACAAATGTAAAGCGGTCTGGAGAGTAATAAAGGATGAAATAGGGAACAATTACGATAGGGACAACATAGAAAATATTCTACTTGATAACACAGTACTTTCAGATCCTGTAGAAATAGCAACAGCTTTCAATAACCACTTTACTAATACGGCACAATCTTCGAGTAAGGGAGCAAAAATAAACAGTAACGAATGTTCAATACTCCATTCGATGTTCCTTAAACCTGTGTCCGAAAATGAAGTTAGAGCAGAGATTATGTCATTGAATAACACAAACTCAGAAGGTTATGACGAAATTAACACGAAAATCATTAAAGCATGTACTAATGAACTTATTGAAGTCCTGACATATTTAATTAATTTATCATTCTCACTTGGCATTTTTCCTGAAGCACTAAAGCTGTCAATTGTTAAACCACTTTATAAAACCGGTGAAAAATCAGACGTCAACAACTATCGCCCAATAACTTTGATACCTATTCTATCTAAAATCTTCGAAAAGTGTATGTGTAAAAGACTGATTGAATTCTGTAATAAATTTAACATTATAAGGAAAGAGCAGTTTGGCTTCCAAAAAAAAAAATCCACAACGTTAGCTATCTACAGTCTTATAAAAATAGTATTAACGAATATTAATAATAACTATCTAACTACAGGGCTGTTCTTCGATCTATCTAAGGCCTTTGATCTAGTCTCTCATGACCTGTTATTACAGAAATTGGAGGCAACAGGGATTAGAGGCATTACCCTACAATGGTTGTCATCATATCTAAGTAATAGACAACAACGCGTTATTATTACTAAAATGGATACAAGTAACAATATGACATCTCACTATTCTGCTTTGAAATCCAATAAACAAGGCGTCCCACAAGGAAGTGTACTAGGCCCTATTTTATTCCTATTGTATATAAATTCTATCACCACCATAACTAATCATAAATGTATACTATTCGCTGATGACATCTCTATTATTGTGACATCTGATAAGAAAAATAATACAATTAAAGACCACGAGACAGAAATTAATAATGTGATTGAAAGATTGATGAAATGGCTCAAGGAAAATAACTTATCCATTAATCTAAAAAAGTCCGTTTATATACAATTCAATAAATCAAATAATCTAAAACACAATATTAAAATGAATATACATAGAATTCACGAAGTAACGCAAACAAAATTTCTAGGAGTAACCCTGGATCAAGACATCAACTGGAAGGCACATGTTGATACAGTATCCAAACGAATAAATAAGTTTGTATATGCATTGAAACAGATTAGAAACATTACAAACATTAAAACGTCTATAACAACATATCATGCATATGTTGAATCAGTGCTACGCTATGGCTTAATTATGTGGGGAAACAGCACTGATCAAAATAGAGCATTTGTCGCACAAAAGAGATGTATAAGAGCATTATGTGGCCTTAAGCCCGACGAATCTTGCAGGCCGATGTTTAAGAAACTTGATTTGTTACCGCTACCGTCCCTTTATATTTTTGAAATTTGTTTGTTTGTGTGGAGGCATAGGGAATTGTTTGCGAAAGCAAGCGATATGAACTCTCGCAGCAGGCGCGACCCCCACAGGCTCGTGTTAGATGTCCTTCCAAAGCTTGCAAAATATAATAAAAGCTGTATTTTTATGTGTGTCCAGGTATACAATAGAATACCAATTGAATTAAAAACTTTAAATACAAGAATGTTTAATAATAAAGTATACAAATGGCTCTCTGCTAATAGCTTTTACAGTGTTAAGGAGTTCCTGGAACATAAAATCGCATGATGATGATTGTTTCGTTATGCATGTATTTGCACGCTTATATCTAATAAGCAAAACATGTTTGTTCATATTGTTTACATTACCATCTTTTATACCATGTTTTTAGCAAATAAATGATTATGATTATTATGATTATTATTATTATGATATAAATAAAAAAAGTTAAATCAAAAAATCAAAAAACCCGACTGCTTCAAAAGCGAACTAAAAAGACGTAAACAAGGAAAAAATCATGCTGTGCAGGCGGAGGATACACCAGATTTTGGTCAGCCAGCCCGCGAATATGTATCCTCCGACTGCACAGCATGATTTTTTCCTTGTTTACGTCTTTTTAGTTCGCTTTTGAAGCAGTCGGGTTTTTTGATTTTTTGATTTAACTTTTTCTCATGCAGGTAGACAGAAACTACATAACGCCACTTGCTACGGTCCTAACATACTCCTTTTCCTTCACTTACGTTCATAACCGTACGAAGGTTATGCCTACTGCGTATCTGGCCTTTCTGAAGAACACAAGCAATAGGATCCGTATATGTCCTTGGTGTGTATGGTGTTTCGTCTCCCCTCCCGGCGTTTCCACTTATCATCAGCTTTTTAATGTTCCCACTGCTGGGACACAGGACCCCTCTCTGTGAGAGAGGGAATGGACCTTAATCCACCACGCGGACCCAGTGCGGGTTGGTGGATGTCACATGCCTTCGAATTTTTGGTTCTAGGACATGTCGGTTTGGTCACGATGTTTTCCTTCACCATTTTTGGAGCAGTGGTGATGAAATAATTTACACAAAGTAAAGCGCCTGACTGGGTTCGAACCCATGACCTGCGACACGTAAGTCGGGGCCGTTACCACTGGGCCACCACTGCTCTCCTCAGCGTTTCCTGTCACGGTTTCCTTTATCAGTTCGATCTAACAGTGGTTTATTGAAAACCATGGTTACTGTACTATCTCTAAATTGTGTTAAACAAAGTCGTTTATCTGTGTATTAGCATCGTATTAACTTCTAAAGTACTTGATCGATTTTGATGCGGTTTTTAACACACTTGCAGAGATAGAATGTTACGCTGGTGAAAGAAACGGAAGGGCTGGTGAAAGATATCTAGCAGTAAAATTCAAACAAACAAAAAAAAACAGTCTTCATGCGTTCTCCGGATGATGGCCATGGCAATCTGAAAATATTGCCACGAGTTTTTCGTCCAATGGCCGTCTTACAACTGAAATAAAATCTTTGGGAAACTTTAGGCCGCTATCCCTACTAATATTACAAATGCGAAAGTACCTGTCTGTCTGTTACCTTTTCACGCTTAAACCGCTGAACCGATTCAGATGAAATTTGGTATGGAGATAGTTTGAGATCCTGGGAAGTACATAGGCTATTTTTGGTAAAAAAATTGTAGGAAGGTAGGGTAGGCATACACAGGCCCCTTAAGGGGCTCAAATTCCCTTACAAAATGGGCATTATTTACAATCAATCAATCAATCTGCCTAGCCTTTTCCCAACTATATTGGGGTCGGCTTCCAGTCTAACCGGATTCAGCTGCGTAACAGTGTTTTACATGGAGCGACTGCCTATCTGACTTCCACAACCCAGTAACTGGGTAACACGGTACCCCTTGGCAAGACTGGTGTCAGATCTCAAGCTTCTGAATACTCGTAACGACTGTCAAAGATCTTCAAATGACGGCCGGGACCAACGGCTTAACGTGCTTTCCGAGGCACGGAGGAAACTCGGTATGTTGAAAATGGTCACCCATCCACGGACCGACCTCGTCAAGCGTTGCTTAACCTTGAAAATCGACCCGTGCGGCTGTTATTATTATTCTACCGTGCATTCGGCATGTAGCTTGTTATGGAGAAGAACGCACAAGAAACTCCATACATACTCTTTTAAAGGCTTTTAGGGTAGGGTAAAGTAGGTTGGTAGGTAGTTTGGTAGTGTAGGTTGACGAGAGCGAAGCCGCGGGGGACAGCTAGTTCTCAAATAAAGCCTCTTTCAATGCATCTTCTTTGGCTGATAGTGAATTTCAACCCAGTCTGATCAAAACAAATCAAACTCGACCATAGTTACCTACCCATACTGATATCGGTTTTAATAATTTTCATCTTTACCTGTTCATATCCATAATCAAAGGATATTTTTAGTAAAACAATAATCAATACTCGCTTATCCTCATTCTTTGCCTGTTGTTTATTTTTGTACTAACCACAAAATGACGTTAAATGATAATAAAACCAGGTTCCCGGTACATAACATAAGAGATCATCTGGCATAAACATGATACATCGTTATCTCCCCTTGTCTCATGTTGCCTGGGTCTTCTTCTTTTCATGTGAGGATGTTGCCACCTCTGGTGTCAGTTAATTAAGCTGCTTCTGGGAACCACACAGGTCTCTGACTTGACACTTTCAGATTTACATCTATACTAATATTATAAAAGGAAAGTTTTTTTGTTTGTTTGTACCGAATAGGCTCCAAAACGACTGAACCGATTTATTAAAAAATCTTTCACCAATAGAAAGCTACATTATTGCTGAGTGACAGGCAATTTTTTTAAGCCCGAAAACGGGTCCTATGGGGTGTCCATAACTGCATCGAAACTGGCAAGACTTTCAAGTGCGCCGTAATTGCAAGCCAACTGCACACGAAATGCGCAGTCGGTTGGCAATTTCGATGCAATCATATGCACTTCTGCCTTCAAACTGCAGCTTTGCAGTTGAAGTGCAGTTTATATGCAATCCTCAATAACGAGCTTAGGTATAAATGACAGAATCTATAACGCTCTACAAAACCGAAGTCTTTCTCAGGCGAGAACTGTACGATTATCCGATCAATGCTTACAATTTTTAATTTGAAACTTTTTTACAATAAAGGCACTGTACCTTTGTTAGTGTGACGTAGGGGGCCCGGTTTTCATAGTTCAAAACGATTCCACTTTTCTAAAATTCGATTTCCCTACCCTACGGGAAACTGAAAGGATTAAACTAAATTATGCAACGTTATTTCCAATAGCAAAATTTTCCAGTTTTTTCCTAAAAATAAACCGCTGCTGTCCATTTCAATACATTTGTCAGGATTAGAAGTCGATGTCCAATCTTGTTTAGTTCGAAAAACGTAGATATAATAGGATGGGAACGGGTTTTTTTTTAAACTAAAAAACGAATGAGCCGATTACAGCCGAGAGAAGGCTCACAGAGACGAGACCTCAGTCCCAGCACTCCCAGCCATGCCCGTTGTCATCGCGAATTCAAATAAAGTCGCATCAATACCAAAAATGTGTGAAACCGCGATGATTTACAAACGAGCGAGTTCGTTTGCATAGTATGTCACTTGAGTGAGGTGAGAAATAAACTTTGTCTACACTCACAACGTAATGTTTCAAATATGAATAAATAAATATTGTATAAACACGTACTTTTTTTTGTGGACACGAAAAATTAAAAAAAAAAACCGTCCAAGTGCGAATCGGACTCGCGCACGAAGGGTTCCGTACAATTATCGCAAAACACGTCAAAAAATCACGTTGGTTGTATGGGAGCCCCACTTAAATATTTATTTTATTCTGTTTTTAGTATGTGTTGTTATATCCATCTGTCTAGCTAGCTATGACGGTTCATGAACGGTTCATGAGGCTGTATCTCATGAGATACAGCCTGGTGTCAGACAGACAGACGGACAGTGGAGTCTTAATAATAGGGTCCTGTTTCCAGCCTTTGGGTACGGAACCCTAAAAATACGTTACAGTGCAACATTTTCCTTGGATTTTCAAACAACTGCATGGTAAAATACACTATTACTACACACTTTTACTTTTTAATTTACTGACGCGTATGGGCTCATTGACTTATGTAGAAAAATAGTTTAATTGTCTATAGATTAGATACACAATGTGAATTTAAATTGCCCGTCATACCACATATTTTTCCTTTTCCACTTTTGCTTTATTCCAACTGTATGAGTCAAGATAAAACAGTGTATCCAACGGCATATAATTAGGTATTCACATTATATATCACTCGTGTTTATCTATTATCACACTCGTGTTTTAATAAGCCCTATTATATGACCGTTGCATAAACTACTATAACGGAATAGCAATATCGCGGCGGCCAATCGGGTGACGACTTCCAACCAAGCAACGGTTTGCTGTCCGAAAAACTACGTGACTTTTCGGCTCGCTTGTCAACAAAATCATGTTATAAATACATTTGTGAATTTTCTATAGGAGGTTTTTTAGTTTCGATTCGTGCACGAGATGTTCTTTTCGGTAACAGACACAGGTAACAGACAATTCTAAACCCCTTATTCCCTTGTCCACAGTGCCTACTTGGTGCGGGTGCGTGCACAGGTCATGTGCCGCGACGAGGGCACTGGCGGCTGGGTGGCGCTCGGGGGCGGCGGGCTCGCTGATGTCATGGTCGGGAAGCGAGCTCGCCCCCATAGGTCCTCAGGTGAGTGTGGGCACAGCATTTGTATCTATGTGTAGCACAGGTCATGTTGTCAAGGACCATCGAGAAACGGTGACATAATGCTGCTTGAATGAGCGTGCGTGGAGGTGTACCGCCCGTTCGAAATCCACCACTCTACCACGGACAGGATGAATACAAGCAGCAGAAGAAGTGGCTTTATGGCGTTCCGATCAATTATGTTATATATATACTGAGGTAGATTCGTTTTACCAAAGTCTGTGCGGTAATACAGACAGAAAGCTGACTAGCTTGAGTGAACTCAGTCCGTCCTGCATCCGGCCGCGACACGAACGTACGTTTGAACAGTATGTTTATCTCTTTCTGACAACGGGGTCCTATTTATATCTCTGGAATCTTTTAGCCTACTTAGTGATAGAAATAAAGTTCCAAGTTCTATAGGTCCTGGTTTTTATTTCTTTATAATGAGTATGACGTCCTCATTGGTTCCAATAGGAAGATAAACTAATAAAATGTTCGGGTAGTAAGCTACTCTTCAGGTTGCACAATCAGGTTTTTCGCTATGATAATTCGACTTCGCAAGTAATAACATCGTCATCAGGCACTTTTACCTCTCGTATCGTTTGAAATTTTTTAGTGAATAAATTACAACGTTTCTTTATTCCATAATAGCTTCTAAACGGCTTAACTAATATCCATGTATATGGTATCGTTAGAAGCGTTGCGTTATCCCGGGTAACATAGCCTAGTGTCATTTTGTCATAAAAATTTACTACGTAACTACGTATACACTGTCATCGTCTAGAGCTTGCTTAGTACGTGGGACACTCAGAAAGTTTTGCGAAACTAAAAAAAATTGTTCTATACGTACATATATTTTTATTAAATCTTTTCAAAGTACTTTCCACCAGCCTCTATACAAAGATTCATGCGCCTAAACCAGTTTTCAAAACACTTTTTCCAGTCCGCCGCAGACACCTCGTTTACAGCCTGCTCGAACGCAGCCAGCGCATCTTCCGGCGACGAAAATTGTATCCCTTTGAGCTGATTTTTTATTTTTGGGAATAAAAAGAAGTCACACGGTGCTAGATCAGGGCTGTAAGGAGGGTGACCCAGGAGTTTGACTGGCGTGCTGTCCAGGAAGTCCCTCGTTTTGAGTGCGGTGTGCGCAGGTGCATTGTCGTGGTGGAGCAGTAGCCCGCGGAGCCCTGTGTTTGGTCGCTTGTTGCTTATAACAGAGAAAACTTCTGGCAAACATTTGGTAGTATACCATTCGGCATTAATGCTTCTTTGATCCCGTAAGGGAATTGATACCAAGTGGCCAGTCAAATTAAAAAAGCTAGCGATCAAAATCTTACCCCCGCTTCTAGATCGCTTCACTTTGGTAGGCGTTGGCTCATTTTGAAACACCCAAACAGTCGACTGGCGCTTGGTTTCTGGGTCGTATTGATAAATCCAGGACTCATCACCTGTAACGATGTCGTAAACACGCCGAGACGAGCCTGCTTCAAATTTCTTAAGCATATCACGGCACCATTCCACCCGGGCCTGCTTCTGAGCATCGGTGAGGTTGTGCGGCACCCAGCGTGATACTATCCTCCTCACGCGAAGATGGCTGTGTAGAATCTCGTGAACGCTTCCCGATCCAATCTTCAATATGTGTTGAATCTCCTGATATGTAATTCGCCTATTGTCTTGGATTAAATTTTTCACTGCTAGCACGTTTTCTTCGGTAACAGCCGTCAAAGGGCGACCGCTTCTTTCGTCATCCCCCAAAGTTGGTCGACCGCGCTTGAATTCGTTATACCAACGATACACGGTTGCCTTGGAAGGGCCTTCATCCATGAATGCCATTTGAAGTCTATCGTACGATTCATCCGGTTTCAGGCGACACTTGAAATCGTATAAAATCATAGCTCTAAAATGTTCCCGGCGCAGATCCATATTTCAGTGAGACACAATACTTTGAATTAACTCGCAAAAAATGTGGAGGGAAATTTTGAAATTGGAACTTACTTATTTTTACTTATAAATAATCATATTTTCGAAAAACATTATAACTGGCCAGTCTCCCACATATAAAAACTTTTTTTCGCAATACTTTCTGAGGGGCCTGGTACATAACAAAAATATATAACATTGGTATTCAATATGCATTCGTTCACTAATAAATTAATACAAATAAAGTTTTATCACTGAAAGGTATAAAAAAAAAATTAAAATGCGCCTGCCTTGTCAAAAAGTGTAAAACTGAAAACCAAATTGTTCGTTGCAGTCAAGGGACGGTTCTTTACAGGTCCCCCGACTTCGCTGAAAAGATTGGTTTTCAGTTTTCACTTTTTGACAAGGCAGGCGTGTTTTAATGATTTTTCCAATCGCTATCGCGACGCTTTCTTTAATAAAATGCCTACTTAAGGTTACACTAGTCGAACATTCTTCCATATAAACGTAATCTATCGATTCGCGAACGTTCAAAATAAAAAATGGTATCAATTTGTCTCATCATTATCTAGCCCTGTATGGAAACGAAAAAGTAAATATATATATATATTTGTAAGTTATGAACGTCGAAAGTGCCATATTTTAATACTAATTTTAACGCATCTTTGGGCGGAAATAAATACCATAAGAAGAAGGAAAATTCAACAATGCTAATAATTTTATTTTTCATGATATCTAGACTCCCAAAGGTCTCTTATAAAATTTCGCGAGCTCGTTTTCGTACTTAATCATCATCCATTTCGATACAAATTTGCAAAAGTGCTAATTCGTACGCGAACTAGCTTCTTACTGCTCATCACAGCATCTATCTCTTTCGCACGTGTTGTCGGATGAGACAGCATGCACCTCGTGCACAAAATAGTTCGTGCCGTCGGCTAAAGGGAACCATAGGCCTCTAACGCCGTAAAATATACTTTATAAGTTTGCGTAGGTAGTACTTTTTAAGCAACGGCTTATTTATTGCAAACGAAGATGTGAAGACTATTCAGATTTGGCATTTAAAAACAGAATACTTAAAAAAAGTTCAAGTATTTGTAATAAGAAGATGTTAAAGGAGTTAGGTCTCCAAATAACAAACACAAAAGTGAAAGCAGATCTTTAAAAATGTCACGTTTGCGTGGGCGTTTGATCAATTGCTTACTTACCTTTTAAAGATATCGATGCATTCGAATTTCGAAAGTTGAGAATTACCACGTAGGTATCAAGGATGACACTGAAATATGAGATGTTAGGTCTTAGCAACTTTCAAAAGTGCATATTAGCACAAAATATAAAGTATACAGAAGGACCACTCCCGCCGTCACTAGGGTTGTTACTTTGTTGATTCTGAATTTTAAAAAGGAGCAGGTACGAGTATAGGTCTACCGGAATCTCATGGCAAATGGGTAAATAAAAAATTTTTGGTTGCAATACTGGGGAAGTTGGATTAAACGATCTTGAAACGGTTTAATTTTATTTACGTATTTAGTATTAATGAACTTGTAGTATATTAGCTATATATATTTAGGGTACTCAGATATAAGATATTTAGGGTTCCGTACCAAAAAGGTAAAAACGGGACCATACCACGACTGTAGCGTTTTCCTAGCTGTAATGTGAGTATATTATATGCAAATTAATAGCTACATAGCCCGGGCATCGAACCTCACACTCAAAACCAACCAATCCACCAATGGGTACACACAATATCGCATTCACCTATTACAAAACTTAAAGGAAAACGCTAACAAGCTTGCTAGTTCAAAACAACTAATGAATCACTTTAATGAACGGCCCTCTTATGGAACCCATTGTGTTGGTCTACTATGCTTTGTAATTGCTCGCCTTAGTGTGCATGTGTACGTGTCATGATGCCTACTTTGTTACCCGACTGCCGAAGGAGGGTAATGTGTTTATCAATCTATGTATGTATGTTTTTTCCTATTTTGCGTTCTAGAGACTTATGACTGACGTCTCGTCAGATGATTCTTACGTCATTCGATTCGTCTTAACCTTGTGAGTGTCACTGGCTACACTAAATTTGGAAAATAGAAAAATCTTGGGCGTTATATTGTGGAGACCCAATTTTTGTTTTCTTCCAAACCCTTCCAAATCATGTTGGGTATCAAAAGAAAGGGTTGTAAGGGGTGATTTATAAAATATATAAAACACTTATATGTTTAAATGTACCTATTTAGAAAAAATATGTCAACTAAAAAGTTACAAATGAAAAAAAATATTTCAAAAAATAATTTTATAGATACCATTTCATAACATAACATCACGCCAGTACGCTCTAAAGGGGTACGCAGATCTCTCATTTCTCCAGCAATGCTCTAGTTTCATTTTATTCGGGTAATCTATTCTGGCGTTATAGGAACCTTACTAAACAACTTGCCTATTAGGTAGGTAAAACTATAAAGGGAAAAATAAAAATAAACTTTTTTGCAAAAAAATACTGCCGACTTCCAAATGAAAAACTACAAAGTGAAAAATAACTTAATTTTTGGAAGTCGGTGTCCATATCGCAAAAAAATGGTACCTACGAAACCGAAACTTGTAGTTTTTCATTTGGAAGTCGGTAGTTTTTTTTTGCAAATATTTTTTTTTATAGTTCGCTTTTTAAACAGTTAGGTTTTTTGATTTTTTGAATTAACTTTTTTAGTATGTTGGTAGTGTTGGTACTATTGATAGTAATAAAATGTGTATAGGTCTTACTTAGTATAGATGGATTGTCTTGTCAACCTATATATGGTTTGTCATTAATGGGAAGTTGTAGAGAGTATATGGTATGAGTGCCCATTCTAGTAGTAACATAGACATAATGTTTAATTGTCTATGCAACACTTTGCATCTATAGAAACCAAGGTTATTACATTTTTATAATTAAGGCCTAAAGCCTTTGACTTATGGTGCGCGTTTAAATGTGTTGTATCATAGTAAAAAAATAATCGGCCTAGTGCCGTGTGAGTCGGACTCGCGCACGAAGGGTTCCGTACCATTATCGCAAAAAACGGCAAAAAGTCATGTTTGTTGTATGGGAGCCCCCACTTAAATATTTATTTTATTCTGTTTTTAGTATTTATTGTACTAGCGGCAACAAAAACACAACATCTGTAAAAAATTCAACTATCTAGCTATCACGGTTCATGAAATACAGCCTGGTGACAGACAGACAGACGGACAGTGGAAGTCTTAGTAATAGGGTCCCGTTTTTACCCTTTGGGTACGGAATCCTAAAAATGGCATCGATTTGTTCTTACTGTGTGTAGCAAGTTCTTGTATACAGTCGTATGTGCCAATACCTAATCAGCTAAATTTACAAACAATCACTAGAATCAAGAATCAAACGGTGAAAGAAAACATCGTGAGGAAACCGGCATGTCTTAGAACCAAAAATTCGAAGACATGTGACATCCACCAACCCCATGGATGGATGGATGGATATGGTTTTCGGCCCATTCCCTCTCACAGAGAGGAGGCCTGTGTCCCAGCAGTGGGAACAATCAATAGGCTGATGATGATGATGATGATGACTAGAATCAAGTAGGTACGTATATAATAATATTTAATTTAAAATAAAAAAGTCATTTTACTGAATAGGGTGTGGCCTAGGTACTCAGGCTTCTATAAAATGCAGCACCTGTAGTTAAGTTGTCAATCTACAATCGATAACGCTAGTAGAAAACGAATCAATGTATGAGAATGACACATATGAACGTTAATTCATGTGGTCAGACCATACAAATAGTTAGCGTTATCGATTGTAGAAAGAGATTCGATACGAAACGTTTGTAACTTGGCTAGGGGGACTGATTACTAAACGCCGAACTGTCGAAGGATCGAAGGGTGTTAAATAAACAATATCTTTCTAAAACTCAACATGTCATATTATATTATAAACACGCAAATTCTTGTAAGTCTCAGGTAGGGATTGCAGAATCCGGTTTTTTAAAAGCCGGAATTCTGAATTCTCGTCCGATTGAAATCCGGATTATCCGGCTTTTTCGAATTTTGAGTGTTTTAAGTTGATTTGATAAAACTGAAATAAAATAGAAAAACATATTTAAAATCTGCATATTTTATTCGCTCAATTACGATGCACGACCGAATAAAATAATGTTCACCGCCGACCACATCATCGCTTACCATCAGGTGAGATAGTGGTCAAGCGCAAGCCAAAGAAAAAACTTAAATAAACAACAAAACTTTGGGCATCAGTCATTTTACCTGTTATAAATTAACATAAACTAGGCGCCTCCCCGAGCAAAACACCGAAAAAAGAAATATCAATTAATAAAAAAAACTTAATTCAAAAAATCAAAAAACCCGACTGCTTCAAAAGCGAACTAAAAAGTCGTAAACAAGGAAAAAATCATGCTGTGCAGTCGGAGGATACATATTCGCGGGCTGGCTGACCAAAATCTGGCGAGCGAAAGCTCTTTCGGTCATCCAATTGATCTTTAGAATAAAAATAAAACCTTAGCATACCAATTAAATATTAATTGGATTTGCGCATTAGAGTAGTTAATATCTATATACCGATAACTTAAAAAAATAAAATTTGTGGATAAATACAGATATTATCCGTTAAAATCAGTTTTGAAATAAATCCGGAAAACCCGAACTTGCGTCTTAAAAACCGTATTTAAAAGTGTCAAGAAAAGCCGGCGTTTTCAGTTATTTTCGAATTTCGAAGAATCCAGTTTGCAATCCCTAGACCGGGTAATTTTTCAAGGAATCAAAGGTTTTTAAATGTGTAATGTTTGTTGTTTCAGCTGGGGGAGACAGCAATGGCGACACCACATCTTCGTCAGCAACCGCACCGACACACGAATACTTCATACATGGGAAACGAATCAGCGATAATATGGTAAGTTACTCATTATAATTTACCTTTCCGAAACCGGATTTTCACGCTTGGAGCCGATGGATTCTGGTTTTTCGTCAGGAAGATTTCAGCCGGGCGAGCACGGCCTCTGTGATAGACTTGAGTCACGCATTTAATCACGATTTTTGTGCCGAAACTGTGGTAAAAATGTGTGACTCAAAACTGTCCACAGTATGGCGTGCTCGCCCCGCTGTAGTGGAGTCGGAATTAGGTTTCTTATGTTATTAGTAGTCAGAAGCTTGAGATCGTTCCATGTAAAACACTGGTATTTAGCTGAATCCGGTAAGACTGGAAGCCGACCCCAATATAGTTGGGAAAAGGCTAGGCAGATTGATTGATTGATAGGTAGGTACATAATACAGGTCTTAAATATTTAAATTATGATCAGCTATGTCGCGCCCTTCAGGTATAAAATAGTTACGAGGAAATTAAATAAAATTTACATAATTGATAAAAATATATTTAGATTTCACATAAAATGTAAAAAAAGAAAAAATAAAACGGAATGAATTTAGCTAGGTACAGATCAGTTGGCCACCGAACGCATCTTGACTGAGGGTATTTGTATTGGAGCAGTGATTTGTCAAAATACAATGTAAAAAATCGTTTATTGAAACTAGACTGAAAACTAACGACACGGTTGGCGTAGTGATTGAGCGATCGACTGCTGCGCTGCGTGTCTCGGGTTCGATTCCCGCATGTAACAAATATTTATTCCCGCATGTAATATTCCTAGTACTACGGTTTTTTTTTTACTATATACTATACTACTACTACATACTTTGCCCCACAAAGTTTTAAACAAAAAAAAAACCGTACTATTCGAATTTCAACATTAAATATGATTATTATTATAAACCACCGTTTAGCTGTGCAGTTGTACCTTTCCATTCTAAAACTCCTTTTTGCTTCGCCATTCCAGGTAGTCCTCGAATGCACGATAAAGAAAGACTTCCAGTACAACAAGGTGATGCCAACGTTCCACCACTGGGTGACGGACGAGAAGCGCTTCGGGCTGACCTTCCAGACGGCTGCTGATGCCAGGGCCTTCGACAAGGGCGTGAGGACTGCTATCGAGGAGCTGCTAGACGGTAAGCTTTGGGCTTTGGAAGGTCGTTCTTCAGGATTAGGGGTTCAGTTATTTGTTAGGAATATGCTGTTTTACAAGGCATGGAAAACATCTTTTATATAACAAATTGCATTGTCATGAAAAAAAAATAAACTTGCAAGTTTTGATTACAAACACCAGGACATGTTATTCTAATGAAAGCTTGTAAAAAGAAAATAGTTTAAAAACAAAACGCACATTCCTAAATTATTATTAAACATGGTAATATTAAGGTTAGTACGTTTCGGCAAAGAAAAATAGTAAATATAGAAAATAATAATTATGTGTCCCGATGTTTATTTTTCGGGGGTGGGTAGGGCTATTTTAACCGAGATACGTACGGAAGGAAGATAGTGCCTGTTTTTAACACTGAAGGCTTCGTCAAATAGACAGCGAGCTGATAGCGTGGCAATTGAGTGTGTGATTCTCTCTCACATGTCTCTCTGATGGTGGCATATGTGTTGTGTAATTCGGTTCCCTTCATGATGGTTGAGCTGAGTGGTGCCAATCCATGCGTCATGTTCGTGAACGGGCACCATCGGTTGGGATTGGTCATAACTTGGCTGCCACGGCCCACTTTTAATTGCGTACTTATTGTATTTTTGAATTGTTGGTTTTACTATATATAGACGCTTTTACGTACACGTCTTTTTACATCGTTCTCACATATTATGTATTTTTCCAACAAGAATGATGTAACCAAATAATTGTAATTAAAACTGATGGAAAAGAGTGTCAGTGGGGTTCTTGCACATTCTTCTCCATAGAGACCTACTGTCGCTTGCAATGTGCAACTAGATTCATATTTTGTTACATTACAAAATAAAAATGCTTCGCCAAGCCATGCTATCAGTTTGATGTATATTTGACGAGGCCTTGAAAGAGATACAGATTTGAAGAAAGAAAAACATTTAATTAAGTGTATCGGCTTGTTGGGTACCTACATTAATTATCTCATGCCATGATAAAAATCCAGTTATAATACTCACAGCGGAGCTTTGTGTCTCTGAAGTTGGCTCTGTCAACTATTGCGCACGAAACAGATTAACTGCATAGAGTAAGCGAGATAGGATGATGCGACAAACGTATGCGAGTGAACGAGACAGTTATACAATGCTATTTTCACTTTCAATATTGACACAATTCAGAGACACTAAGATCCATTGTGAGAATGTGAGTATTATAGCAATGTTAGAGGTTTAATAAAATATACCATGTGCTGTGGCCGGGAGGACGATAGTTAATCGTAAGCAATTATGTGACATAGCTAATGTATTTCTCTATTAAGATAAAATGCGGCCACACTGCAGTTATAATATGTTTTAAAATTTTATTGGACACTAGCGGACGCCTCGCGATTTCACCCGCGTAGTTCCCGTTACCGTGGGAATACAGGGATAACAAGTACCCTATGTCACACCCGGGGATAGTGTAGCTTCCCAACGGTGAAAGAATTCTTGAAATCAGTCTAGTAGTTTTTAAGTATTTTCGTTAAATACAAAACTACAAATCTTACCTCTTTATAATATTAGTATAGATTTCAACATGAAACGAAACGTTTATTTGTTATAGTGTTAGATAATGTTCAATAATGTTTTTAAACATTTTATAACTACGGTGTGGCTGCTCCTGTAAACTGAAGAATGATCTTTCGGCTTTATATTGCTTTGGCTGTGCAATATGTGTTTATATATTATGCTTAAATGGTATTATTCTATATCTACTTATTGAACATATATTTAAGGGTGTGGCTCCACGTGCTAACCGAAAACTCGAGTCCACACCCTACTCTGTTTAACAATAATAAAATATGTAATTCTAATTTTGATTTTAGAATGCACTCTAAACGTAATCGGTTAGCAGAAACCAATTTTAATTGGTTTCTGCTAACTAATTACGTCGTGATTCCGACTTTCTTTCCATATGTATATGTTCTTAGAAGCGATTTTTAATCATTACAAATGTTGTAGTGAAAACCTAAAGCACCAAGATTATTTTTCAATGTATGTATTTCTTCACCACATTCCTATTAGTTTCCTCTCAACATTTGTCAAGTACCTACTATAATGGAGACAATCTAAGAAGTCCGATGACGTGTCTCATTTTACATGCCGCGATAACTTTGTACGACAGAAATTGAAAAATCAAATTCATAATCCTAATTAATTACTATGTTACCTGTACACTATAACAACGAGTATCATTCGCAAGCATCAAGTTTAATTATTGTTAAGTATTTTTATAGCTGTCAAATCAGACTTCTTAGATTGTCACGACTATAGTTACATTATTTACCTTGATAAACCAGAAGTGAAGTGTAGGTGGAGTCTAGTTAGTAGCTTTGAGCGCATTTAAGAAAATTTCCTAAAACCTTATTGTTCTTTTCGTGTCAAAATGTTGTTATACCAGTATTTAGCAACCTTTACAGCTCAGTATCATCGGCTTGGTTTAAATCCTGGAAGGTTCAAGTAACACAACCCATTATAATGAGTTGCTTTTCAAAAATAACCTCGAAGATTCAACCTCATCAGAAAAAAATAAGTTTATAAGAGGAATCCGTCAATTCAAGGAGGATTTTATGTAAAAAACTTAGTAGAAGAAGACTTTAGAAGTCCTCAATTGCACTCCACAACAGGGAATATTTCCACCCACTATTGCATTCACCCCTCGACACCCTTCTCAGCACTGTTACACACACACTGTGCTTCACAATTTTCAAGGGAAGGAGATTTTGTTTGCATGCAAAATAAGTCAAGGGAAATTGTCTATTGAAAATATTTGAGGTATGTTAAGGGGTTTTTTAATGTAAGCGCATTCAGGAACCGATATCCTTGCCAATATCGACGGTGAACCTTAGCATTTTCAAGGGTAACAAAATTTAATAGCATGCAAAAACTCAAGGGATTTAATTAAAATCACTCAGAATATTATGATTGTAAGACTACTTTAAATGCACTCAACGATTTTATAACAGAGAATAGTTACACCCACACGGTACTTCAAGATGTTCAAGGGAAACGATATAGAAACAACAAAATGCTTAGAATTTACTTGAAAACTACTTTGAGACTTTAGAGGATCTCTTAAGATGAAGAGATTTCCTCGAATGCTTCATTGCAATTGAGTTCTGCTACCTCTTATAACAAGCATGTTTGTACCTATTTCCAGGCTTTTGAAATATTAAAGAAAATACATAGTTCCACCCACAATCTACTTGATTTTATATATTACTAGCGGACACCTCGCGGTTTCACCCGCGTAGTTCCCGTTCCCGTGGGAATACAGGGATAAAAAGTAGCCTATGTCACCCAGGGATAGTGTAGCTTCTTCCCAACGGTGAAAGAATTTTTGAAACTGGTCCAGTAGTTTTTAAGTTTATTCGTTACATACGAAAATACAAATCTTTCCTCTTTATAATATTAGTATAGATTTAGAGGAAATAAATTAGAATACGTTTCGACATTTATTATTTAGAAAGTAGGAGGAGTGCCTTATCAGGCAAATGATTAAATAAATAATAATAATAAAACCATTTGATAAATTTTATTGGTGCTTACTTGGTTTTGAACACTGTCTTTCTTGGAATTTTGAAAAAGTGACATTCTAATAGCGATTACGATTGTCAAGACTAACCACGAGACATTTCAGTAGTGCATGTCAATACCACACATATTTTGGTCTTTTTGATACTAAGCCTTCGTCAAACATAACTGCGAACCGAACCGAACCGAACACGTGGAGAGTATGAACCGAAGCGGACACGTCAAACTAGGTGACGTGTCCGCTTCGGTTTTGGGACGTCACTCACTCGTGGAACCAAAGAACTCGTGTTCTTTATTGCATTTTTTTATTATAGTCCTTGTTGTATCGTACAATATAGGGTATTTTTTGACACATTCTATAATTTTTTTGATTTCTATCAATTCATTGGTAAGTGTTGGAATAGTTTTGAATTTTCGCGCACGCCTTTGGTTTGTCATGACGTCTCACGCCTTTCGCCGTTCGCCGCGGTATCGGCACGTATCGGTTCGCTTTAATTTTTCTATGTGACTTAATGCAAACGATACCATAGATTAAAAAATAAAAGCGCTTCGCCACGCTATCGGTTCTCTGTCTATTTTACGAGGCCTTTATAAAAGCAAACTGATTTACAAAATAAAAACGCTTCGCCACTCTATTGGTTCGCTGTCTTGTTTACGAGGCCTTTATAAAAGCAAACCGATTTACAAAATAAAAACGCTTCGCCACTCTATTGGTTCGCTGTCTATTTTACGAGGCCTTTATAAAAGCAAACCGATTTACAAACTAAAAACGCTTCGCCACTCTATTGGTTCGCTGTCTATTTTACGAGGCCTTTATAAAAGCTAACCGATTTACAAAAAAAAACGCTTCGCCACTCTATTGGTTCGCTGTCTATTTTACGAGGCCTTTATAAAAGCAAACTGATTTACAAAATAAAAACGCTTCGCCACTCTATTGGTTCGCTGTCTATTTTACGAGGCCTTTATAAAAGCAAACCGATTTACAAAATAAAAATGCTTCGCCACTCTATTGGTTCGCTGTCTATTTTAGGAGGCCTTTATAAAAGCAAACTGATTTACAAAATAAAAACGCTTCGCCACTCTATTGGTTCGCTGTCTATTTTACGAGGCCTTTATAAAATCAAACCGATTTACAAAATAAAAACGCTTCGCTACTCTATTGGTTCGCTGTCTATTTTAGGAGGCCTTTAAGCAAACCGATTTACAATTTTATGAGCGGCTTATCAGAAACCAGCAGCCGAATTGCGAAAGTGAATTCGGCAAGGCGAAGAATTTGTCCCCAGCAATCGACCAATCACAAAGACGGAAATCCACAACGCGTCTTTCATCTCGCACGTTATTGGTCGATTGATGGGATCAAATAATGGTACAAAACGGACGTATGGTGTGGTTAATGGTACAATAATAAATGTAAAACTGTACAAGATTGTACATATGAACAAAAATAATAATCCTTCGCCTTGCCGAATTCCCTTAGGCAATTAGGCAGGTTTTACAAAAGTTTTTAATTAAACCAAGAAATACTTCCTTAGCTATTTTTTTTTGTGTTATAAGCTGTATACAATATATATCTGCTATATAAAATGTCGCTGTCTACTATATATTAATAATGAACTAATTTATCTAATGTGCTTTCTTTTGCCTCCTCTACCGTATACTGGATTCCTACACGGTGAGTTTTGAGTGTATTATCAAGCCATGCTTCTTGTGGGGTAGGCAGAAAGGGTTTGTTGTTTATTTTCCTATATTATATAGAACTTTTCTAATAACAAAACCAGTTTTCTTTGTTAGTTTAACTGCAGCCCTCTTATTTCTGAAAAATTTGTAAAAAAAATATTCTCTAAATGTGTAATTGAATTTAAAATAAAAAGAAGATGTTTAGCAATCTTTAAAACAAAAGCAGACCATTATATTAAGACTTATATTGGACACGACAATACAAAAAATAGAGTCCGTTTTAGCTTTAATAAATTATACCAGAAATAGAAGTTAAAATACGAGTAACCCCAGTTTGTTGAGCCGTAGTTAACTCAACCAATGGTTAAATATTGATTAACAAATGGTTTCTAATTTCGGTGAAACGCGGTTATTAGTAACT